>ML792000.1:195861-274650 GCA_009831015.1 Picea engelmannii
AAGATGATTCCAAATGAAAATGTCTCCTTGGTATATATAGGAGACTAGGAGGTATAATTACAAATAATGGCCTAAAGCCGACATAATTAAAATAACATTACTAATCTAAATTACAACTAATGGCCTAAATCCAACATAAATAAAATATAATTACTAATCTAATATGCCCCAATTAAGGGGTAATGAGCCAATATTAGGGCTTAACAGATAGGCAATCTTCTGTACATCACAACATCCCGTCCTGATATAATGCAAGATGTTGGAATGGTAGGTCATTTTCAGTCTGTTCCTAAACGAAGTCATTTGGTAGCTGTCAAAAGGATATTTAAATACTTGAAGGGAACAATGACTTATGGTCTGTGGTATCCTAGAAATTAGAATTTCCAGTTAACTGCTTATTCAGATGCAGACTGGGTAAACTGTGTTGATGAGAGAAAAAGCACCAGTGGAGGAGCATTCTTTCTGGGTGACTCATTAGTTGCATGGCTTAGTAAAAAGCAAGGATCCATTTCATTATCCACTACAGAGGCATAATACATTGCTGTTGCTACTTGCTGCACACAAATTTTATGGATGATACAAACTCTTGCAGATCTGAAGGTAACTTACAATGATCCTATTCCAATTCATTGTGATAACACCAGTGCCATTAGTGTCTCCAAGAATCATGTTCTTCATTCCAAGACTAAGCATATTCCAATAAAGTACCATTTTCTCAAAGAACAAGTTACAAACATAATTGTTCATCTGAATTATATTCCTTCCAAAGAACAGATAGTTGATATCTTTACTAAACCATTAGCAGCGACCCCTTTTGTATATCTTCGTCAAAAATTGGGGGTTATAATTTCTTGTGTCTAATCTGTTCACCTGGTCAGGGGGAGTACTTATTGAATATCTAGTGTATTTTCAAGATGCTTATAGTCGACAGGGGGAGTATGTTTTGCAACAGATCAGAGGAAGAATGTTTCTTCTTTGACATTGATGTCAAAGGGGGAGAAAAGAGTTCGAGAGGAGAGTTGAGTCCGAATGCATGTGGGTGCTTGTGTTTCCATCAATGCCAAAGGGGGAGATTGTTGGAAAATATTTAACAGACAATGAATGCTTTTCATTGATGGCAAGTAAAACAATGAAGATGGCATGAGTACAGGAGGTTTGTAAGAGACAGGAAAACAAAAGATAAGTTCAAGAAGATCGAATGATCAAAGGAAACACAACATTGATCGAATGATCGAAGGCCCGTAAAGTTTGAGAAGCATTTCTAATCGATGGATCCCATTCAAAATTCCCGAAAGAATAAGGGCCGTCAGATATGAATGTAGAACAAGAAGAGCACTGAAGAGGAGGATAGATCTCAGATGTTAGATCCAAGCGTAGGACCCGACCATTGTTGGATCAAGGAGAACTTGCACGCTTTTTAAAGTACAAGGATAAGCGTGCATACAAAATTTCGAAAGAAGGAGGACCGTCCATTTACAGCTAGGACACGTGGGGATAGATCATCATTTCTCTAACTGGAGAGTCAAAGGAACAGGGTTCCCTAACCTCTTGAATTCGTGATTTAATCTAAACCGTCAGATCAAGGTTGAATCTAGACTGTTGATTCTAGTCCATGTCGGAGTTTCGCAGATCGAGAGTTGGAGATGTCAAATAATAATAACCACAAGAATCCTAAAATAGCGATATGCGGAATCGCGATGTAATCTAACACATCATATCAAGGTTTGATCTAGACCGTTAATCCAGTCCATTTCGGAGTTTCGCAGATCGAGAATTGGAGATGTCAAAGAATAATAACCACAAGAATCCAAAAATCGTGATATGCGGAATCGCGATGTAATTTGAGCCGTCAGATCAAGGTTTGATTTGGACAGTTGACCCAGTCCATTTCGGAGTTTCACGGATCGAGAGTTGAAGATGTCAAAGAATAATAACCAAAGGAATCCCGAAATCGCGATATGCGAAATTGCGACTTAATCGCAGCCGTCAGATCAAGATGTGATCTAGATCATTGATCCAACCCCATTTTGGAGTTTCATGGATTGGGACTTTGAAGTGACAAAAACACTGAACAACAAGAATGTCGAAATCGCGATATGCAAAATCACGATTCAATCTCAGTCATTAAATCAAGATCAGATCTGGACTGTTCATCTAACTCCATATCGGAGTTTCGCGAATCACGACATGGAGAGGCAAAGAAAACATTGCAACAAGAATGTCGAAATTGCGATATGAGAAATCATGATTCAATCTCAGTCATTAAATCAATATTAGATCTGGACCGTTGATCTAACTCCATATTGGAGTTTCGCGAATCGCGACATGGAGAGGCAAAGAAAACAATGCAACAAGAATGTCAAAATCGCGATATGCGAAATCGCGATTCAATCGCAACCATTGAATCAAGATCAGATATGGACCATAGAATCATAGGACATGTGGAAAGCGATCAAAATTTCATTGACTTGGGGTCAACGGAGCATAGTGTTGAAATTCACGAAATGAGAAATCACAAAAGCGCTTTATGCATAAGCGCGTGGTCATAACCATTGATCACATCGATGGAAGATGGAGGTAGAAGCTAGAGGTGCTAAGCTTGGACATAGAAATGCCGAAATGAATGAAATATATCATGAAGCCAATCCAATGGTGCAGGTGGATTTGAGCAAAGATCGGAGGGTTACTATTCTCTCTCATAGCTAACTTCTCAGTTACGAATCTGTTAGCGAAACAGACTCATGATTGCCAATCAGTGGGCGTTTCAGTTGCTCGAACAGTTTTCTCTCTTTTGCCTAAGGAAATGCGAAGTGGAACTGCCATGGGTGTGTGTATAAAAGAAAATGAGACAGACTGTGTGTGGCAGGTTGTTCTGTATGAAAAATGAATGAAACTGTAAGAAAGGGAAAATCTTAGAATGTGCAGTGTGAGATTGAGAATATGCACAGTGTGAGATGAAACTCATAGAAGAGTAACAGACGATGAAGAAAACTTGAAGCATAGCAAAATAACAGAACAAGTTGAAGCAGAGCAGAATGACATAACAAGTTGATGCAGAGCAGACCTACTGAACAGACAGAGGAAGAGAAGAATTGCATAACAGTTAGAACAAGACCAGATTTATAGAACAAAGAAAGATTGGTAAGAATTGATTTATCTGCATAGTTGATTGTTTATTTATTCATTGATATTCTAGGGAGGTTTGGAGGTGCTCGGGAGGACTGTTTTCCTCAGAGGTTCAAGTGAGAGCTTGAACACAGGAAGTTGTAGCTTCCATCTGGTTGCAGCCAAAGAAACCAGGGTGGCAGGGTGGTGCAAGAGAGAACAAGTGTTCTCTGTTATACAGGTTGGAGCCTGTGTAACTGGAAGTTGGTGCTGGAACATTAAGGGAGTTGGTGCTTCCTTCTAGTGGGTGCTAGAGAAACCAGAGAGTTGGTGCTCTCAAACAAGTTTCATCTTGTAAAACAGAGGTAGCAGCCTCACATTGAGTTGGTGCTCAATTATAGATGATGTACATAACTTAAAAGACTGCCTATCATTTCGAAGAAGAAGAGGTTTTCTCCCTTTATGGGTTTCCTTGTGAAAAATATGTCTTTGTGTATACCTTATGTGTGACTGATGCTCTTTAATTTTACTTTCCATATGCTGTATATTGTTGATGATCACTTGAAGAAAGATTAATAATGTTTTAATAGACTTAAAATTGTTTAAACTCAATTACAACTGATTCACCCCCCCCTCTCAGTTGTCTTAGTAATTTCAACAAAAAAAACACGTTAAAGATGAAAGAGATGCCTGCAAATGAATGAACGAATTATGGCATTAGGTATCCAAGGTGTGGCATCATGGTATTCAGTTGCAAATTACCCATTATAATGCTTTTCATCACATACAATTGATCGCAAATTACCCATTATAATGCTTTTCATCACATACAATTGATCATTCATCGTGGAAAACCTTACAGATTAAACCTAAATTTCACTTGATTTTAGCATGCGCAGAAAAACAAATAAATAAATCGAAGATTAATTAGGAGCCAACATTCTTATAGTTATAAAACATTCATAACAGGCCTTTAAACATGGTTATGAGAATATAAAGCGCAATAAAACAAACTGTAGATCACAGATAATAACCTACACTTTTCATACCCTACTCAGGTTCATCACCACAAGTTTCATTGCCTGCACTTAATTTCAGGTCATTTAAGCCTGTGTAGATACAAAAACCAAAAGATGACTTGTGCTAGCAATATAGGAAATGACAACCTCTGCAACATATATTTCACCCAAAATGCCAAACAATAATCGACTTGGAATGTATAATTATAGTGTTTTTCTAGGGTTTGATGAGCTCCTCTTTAGGGTTTCAGAAGGAGAAAAAGTGAGCCACCACACCAAGCATCAAACCACACATACAAGCCATGCAAAAATGCAAGCTCAGCGCAACCGCCAAGTCTAAGACAACATTCCAACACACAACACAACACAACATTCAAGTCAGTGTTCAAGACCAAGCCACAGAGGAGCAGAGGGAATGCTCCACTGTAGACAACGTGCCCTCTAGACCTTGAATTCGTGGACACAGGGTCGACCGAGCAGGGAGATGGCCATGGCCATTGGCCTCATCCTTCACCTCTTCAGAGCGTTTGAAGAAAAAAAAAATGAGAATGAAAAGGGTCGAGTGAGGCTAGGGTTCGAGGTGATAAAGGCGAGAATAATTTAGGGTTGAGGATGAGAGCCCTAGGAAGGAGGGCACATGGACCTCATGCACCCATGATGCCCGACTTCAAATAGAAAGAGAAAATTTTGTTTATTTTTTTTTAATTTCTTTTAAAATTTCTCTTATTTAATAATTTTTTTATTTTTAATTAATTCTTTTTAAAATTTCTTTTAAATTACATTTTTTTTTATAGATCATATAAAATTTGTTAAAAAAAAAAGTTAATTATAAGAAAAAAATAATAACTATATAATAATAATAAAGTTATAAAAAAAATAAGTTTGGAGTCCATGGATTTTGAACCCACAACCTCCACCAAGCCCAAGCACCTTGAGAAATGGACCAACACCAACGTGCTCCACATGTTACTTTACAAAATAAATTCATTTATATAAATAAATTAATTATCAATAGTCATAAAGTACTATCCCAAAGTATAATCTCCAATTATCCAAGTTAACCAAGCACTGAGTTCCATGCCCTCAACCATCGAGCCAAGCGCAAAGCCCTTCCATTCCATTCCACCAGCCAAAGCCAAGCACCAAGCCCACAAAGGAGCATTTTGTGCACAACATATTAACATTATAAAATTTTAATGTTAATAATCGGTTTGAAACCTATGATTATTAATCATATATATATCCCTATGATTAATCAATGTAATAGTGTAACTTTATAATTTATAAAGGTTAAACATCCTTGTAGAGTAGCGGGAGTTTGATGCATGTTATGGGGAATAGTCGGGGTAGAATCAGGGTATAATAGAAAGCACCATATAAGGGATCTGATGCACTATGGCGAGTGTCGTACAGTGCTAGCGTAACTACTAGGTGAGAGGGTCAATAGTTTTCTTAAGCGAAGACATCAATCTTAGATGCTTTAACCCTAACCTAACCACTTCCCCTAAAGAGAGTAACGTCTGTTTACAGACAAGTAAAAAAAACTTACGCCTAACCCTGTTTTCTAGTTTAAGTTGCACAAATGTGAAATGTCCTTTAACTCACCCTGACAAATTTGGTTGATGCAGGTTAAATTATACAGGATGGTTAGGAATCGAGGAAATTGAGGTAGAGGGGCATCGTCGCAGGGACCGCCAACACCGCCACCACCATCGCCTGAACTAGCTCTCATACTGCACTCTTTGGAGGCCATAAATGAGACTTTAAAGGGGCATCAACCAACAGGGATCGAAGTGGAGCCCCCACCATTCGGAATGAGTAATCCAGAAGCGTCGAGGGATTCAGGGGGAGGACCTCCACCTAAAGACATCACTAGAGAACTACAAAAGATCAAACTTCCAGATTTTGCTGGGGGTCGTGCCAGTGAACATGCCGAGGCATGGTTGGAAGGCATGACGAGGTGTTTTTCCTTAAGAGACTATGCATCCACTTCAAAGGCGAAGATAACAATTTTTCAGTTAAGAGACAGTGCCTTGAACTGGTGGGGCAACTTGGAAAGGCAACTGCATCTTACCCCAGACATCGTATCTTGGGAACTTTTCGAGGAGAGGTTCCGAAGGAAATATCTACCAGCTTACTATGAAGAACAACAGGTGGGATCATTTCATGCTCTAGTACATGGAAACAAAACCATAGAAGAATATGAGATTAGGTTTATGGAATTGGTCAAATATGTTTCATACATGGATAATGACCAATGACAGGAAAAATGCTTTGTCTATGGGTTAAACCCTAAGATAAGGGCTATGGTGCGGATGTGGAAACCATCTTCAGTACCGGAAGCTATGGAAAATGCGCGTTATGCAGAGGAACACATGAACTTAACCTGAGGTACGAGACTAACCTTTCCGCATCATCCTAGATTCGTGGGGAAGGCCCCTAGGAAATTTCCCAGGGGAGGGGGCTCAAGGCCACATCCATATGGTAATATAGTCGCACCAAGGATAGTAGCCACAGGGATTTCAATGGCAGCGAGTGCAACATCTTTTTCATCACCAACGACATAGGTAGGTCCATGAACATCTCAGGGAGAAACTAGTAGGGGCAGGGGTTCCAGGGGAAGGAACTCATTTCAAAGACAGTCACAGAATTGTGCACAGGTTCAATCTCGTGTTACCTATTGGGGATGCAGAGGACCCCATGACCAGTGTGACTTCCCAGAGTTACAATAAGGATTTGTGCATAGAGAAGGAAAGGCCCTGATGGGAAGAGCCAGTAGCAGCCACCAGTTTTACGCAATGGTTAATAATCGCCAGGAAGAACATCAATCCACGGTGGTGGATTCATCAGGTACGCTAAATAATATCAATGTAAAGATTTTATTTGATTCTAGTGATACAGATAGTTTCATTTCACCATCTGCATTAGAAAAGAGTGGGTTGGTAGCCTACAAGCACGATGACTTTAAACAAGTTGAGATGGCCTCAGGGGAAAAACAAGCGTTAGGACCTAGTGTTGATAATTGTATAGTAGACCTGGGAGTGTGTACTACCAGGTTGAAGGTTTACGTTACTGCTCTCGGGGCATATGACCTAATCATTGGAATGGATTGGTTAGAAGCTCATCGAGCTTTGGTAGATTGTTTCACAAAAAGGGTGATCTGTGTTGACGACGAGGGAAGGCTAGTAGAGATCCAGGGTGTACGAAGAAAGGTGTCATTATGATTTATATCAACAATGAAGGTTAAGCGATGCTTGAGGCAAGGGTGTCGACTATATGTAGTGGAAGCAGTGAATGAAAGGAAGGGACCCTCCTTGGATTAGTACCTGGTATTGTCATAATTTAAGGATGTTTTTCCGAATGAGTTACCAGGGTTACCTCCTGAGAGGGAGCTTGATTTTACTATTGAGCTAAAACCTGGTGTAGAACCAATTTCCAAGACTCCGTATCGGATGAAAACACCAGAACTTTGTGAGTTTCAAATGCAGTTGAAGGAGTTATTGGACTTAGGGCTAATAAGGCCCAGTGTCTTACCTTGGGGTGCACCAATAATTTTTGTAAAGAAGAAAGATGCTTCCTTACGACTATGTATAGATTACAGGGACTTGAATCATGCTACAGTGAAAAATAGGTACCCAATGCCATGAATAGATGAACTCTTCGATCAAATGAAAGGAGCAGCGGTATTCTCAAAGATTGATTTGTGATCAGGGTATCACCAGTTAAGGATTAAAGAAGGTGATATTCCTAAAACTACTTTTCGAACTTGTTTTGGGCATTATGAGTTTGTCGTAGTACCTTTTGGATTGACCAATGCACCAACAGTATTCATGAGCCTCATGAACGAAGTATTACGAAAGTACTTAGACCATTTTGTACAAGCCTTTCTAGATGACATCATCATCTATTCCAAGAATGAAAGAGAACATGAGGAACACTTGTGAGTGGTGTTGTCCTGCTTTAGAGAGAACAAATTGTATGGGAAGTTTTCGAAGTGTTCCTTCTTCCAGAAAGAGATCCACTATTTAGGTCATATCATTTCTGGTGAAGGAATCTTTGTGGACCCAGAAAAGGTAAAGGCCATTATGGAGTGGCCAGTGCCGAAAAATTCCCATGAGGTGAGAAGCTTCATGGGGCTAGTAGGTTATTATCAGAGATTTGTGGAAGGATTCTCTAAAATAGCGAAACCCATCACCACTTTGCAGTGCAAGGGGGTCAAGTATGAATGGACAGAAGAATGTGATAGTGCATTCATTGAGATTAAGAGGTTACTAGATAGTGTGCCAATTCTACAAGTGTCGGATATGGAAAAGGACTTCACAGTCAGCATGGATGCCTCGAAGCAAGGGTTGGGGGCCATGCTAATGCAGGATGGACGAGTGATAGCTTATACTTCAAGGAAGTTTAAGAAACATAAATATCTTTACACTAATCACGATTTAGAGTTGGCAGCTGTAATGCTAGCTCTGAAACTTTGGAGGCACTATCTTGTGGGGAGAAACTTTGAGCTCAAAATGAACCATCAAAGTTTAAAACATCTCTTCACTCAAAGGGAACTGAATGCCAGACAAAGGCGATGGAGTGAGTTTATGAGTGAGTATGATTTTGGTATTTCATACATCAAGGGGAAGGAAAATGTGGTCGCAGATGCCTTGAGTAGGAGACCATGATTCTTCTCCTTGGTACCCTTAAAGGCCAATCTGAGGGAACGTGTGTTGATGCAACTCCAGGGAGACAATTGGTATTTAATGGTTACTTCAAACCTCTAGAGTGGGATGCAATTAAATCCAAAGTATGAAGGATATAGTCTAGAAGCAGATGGACTATTGAGATATCGTGGAAGGATGTACATTCCTGGCAATGGGGATATTCAAAGTATCATACTGAAGGAAGCCCATAGAGCAATTTATTGTGCACATTTGGGTGTGAAGAAGATGTACGCAAACATGAGGAATCTTTTCTTCTGGGTAGGCATGAAGTGCGATGTAGTCCATTTCGTCACCAAGTGCCTAGAGTGTCAACAAGTGAAAGACGACCACCATCACCCGGTAGGCCTCCTACAACCACATGATGTTCCTATGTCCAAGTGGGAATTCATCTCTATGGATTTTGTTGTAGGGTTGTCGCTCACATCTCATAGACACAATGTCATTCTTGTGATAGTTGATAAGTTAACCAAGAGTGCTCATTTTATTCTAGTTAGAGACACTTACGATGTCACTAATGTGGCATGTGTGTTTGTAAGTGAGGTCATATGTTTACATGGGATACCGAAGAAGATCATTTCAGATAGGGACTCCAGATTCACTTCTAGGTTTTGGACAAGTTTGCAGTCAGCATTGGGGACCCAGTTGAACTTAAGCACAACTTATCATCCTGAAACAGATGGAAAAACCGAGAGATTAAATCAAGTCATGGAAGACATTCTTAGGATGTATGTCATGGATAATCAAACCCATTGGGATAAGTACCTACCTTTGGTAGAGTTTGCCTACAATAACAGTTTTCATAGCTCCATCGGAATGCCACCCTATGAAGCTCTATATGGAAGGCCATGTAGAACGTCGTTGAGTTGGGATATATTAGAAGACTGAGTAACAGTTGGGCCATAATTGATTCAAGATATGGAGGAACAGGTGATTCAGATTAGGCAGAGACTAAAGGAAGCACATGATAGGAAGAAAAGTTAGGCAGATGCACATAGGACCGACTGAAGTTATAAAGTGGGAGATCAGGTTTTCATTCGTATCAAGCCTAATAAGAGTACCATACAGTTCGGGAAGGGGACAAGGTTTTCACCTCGTTTTATAGGACCGTTCAGAATCCAAGAGAAAATTGGACCCGTTTCCTATCGTCTCATACTACCACCCCACCTGCATAAAACTCATAATGTTTTTCATGTATCTGTTCTACGTCATTATGTTGCTGATGAATCACATAAACTAAATTGGAAGGAATTGCAGATATCGGAAGTGGGAACCCTCACGGTAGAACCGTTACGCATATTGGACCATAGAGTCCGACAGCTCAGGAACCGTCTGGTAGAACAAGTTAAGGTCCAGTGGGATAAGTATAGTCCAGGATCTGCTACTTGGGAAGATGTTGAGACACTACGACGAAACTATCCCTCACTTTTTTGACCACCTCGAGAATATGTTTCTGGAAGGTTGGGTGTATGTAACACCACCTTTTGACTTAGATAGCCACGATTACCTGAGGCCGACACACTTTTTTTTTTCTATTCACAAGTGAAAATATTAAATGATACACTTGAAATTTTAAGACGTATGAATCTTTATGAATGTTTAAATGTATTTGGATAATGATGGATATGATGCGATATATTGTGAGAATGTAAATTTTATGAATGTTTAAATGTTATTAATGATGATGGATATGATGCGATCTACTATGTGAATGTAAATTCTATGAATGTCTAATTGTTATTGATGATGATGGATACGATGTGATATATTGTGTGAATGAGAATCCTATGAAGGTTTAAATGCTATTAGAATGATGTTGGATATGATGCAATATATTTTGTAAATGATAATTTTATGAATGGGTGTCGATAATTGAATTATGGGATATTATGAGATCTATTTCTAACTTGAAAACTTTGATGTTAAAATTGTTGGTACGTGGATACTGAATTGAAATTATGGTTGTATGAAATTACATGATGATAATGCTTAGAAATGTATGAGTTTGTGTTACAGAATAATCTGTAGGTTATGGGCTATGAAATAACCAAGGGATAATGATGATGAAAGTGGATGTCATGACCACTGGCTGAGAAACAATATGGTATGAATATTTGTATGTGAAGTTATATTAGTTTGGATGAATTACTATGATATGTGGACCAGTGAAGGATTTCAGGTGGTGAGACTACCCAAAACTGAATAGACGATGACAAAACTCCCAGCAACACGGTGCCACTGTATATTCCATTGTAGGGTGTGGACCCTAGTTATGATTAGGAGGGGTGGAGGCATTTCCCACCGTGTATCCTATGAAACCTAAAGTCATGGGAGGATGATGTTAGCTCATGCTCCCCTAGACATGTGATGATGACTATCAGTTGCCTGTTGGGGAAGCTTGGTCAAGATAGTGACACTTCCGCTTACGGGTTCTATTTGGAGTTAGGTCAATATAATTGACGCTCCAAGATAGTCCAGTAGAGGAAGGATAGGAATGGAAGATGGAAGTAAGTTAGGGAGGAAGGATGAGTAGAAATAGTTGAGAGTGTATGGAGATTTGTCTTATGGTGGAATTTATTGTTTTCCTTATGAAAATAAAATGTATACATATATGAATATTCATAATTATGTAATTAAACTACAATGTCTAAATAACATTGTTGAGCTAGATCTAATTAAAGTATTTCGCAAACATTTGATTGGTTTATTTTCTTTTATAAAATGAATAGTCTTGTTGAATGGATTGGATGCATATGGAAATTACTATAGAGATGATAGTTATTGATATTAGTACATGAACGAGACTTTTATGTGCTAGCTACACATGTATTTCTTGCACATGTACACTAGTATGTATGAGTTTCTTGGCTTACTTACTAATAATGTCGGTAATTTGTTAGGAATGTGTGAACCATGTTTCTTTTCCCTTGTATCATAAAATACTTTAACTTCAGGACGAAGTTTCCTGAAGGGTGGGTGTATGTAACAACCCTAGCTAAATGATTGCTTAAGATTTATCAAGTATAATTAATTAAATAATTAACTGTCCTAATGTGTATTAGTTAAATAATGATTATTTATTAATAATATTATTTATTTATTTATGTATTGATTAATATATGTTGATTAATTAATTAATTGATTAATTAACACATTTAATGTTGGGTAACGAATTAAAGACTTAATAACTTTTAATTCATTAATAGAAAACTTTATGTATGCAGGGATAGAGCATTGAATGGAGGGATAGGGTATTGAATGGAGGGATAAGGTTTTAAATGGAGGGATAAGGTGGGTGGCATTAAAGGAAGGTAGGAGGCGGTGAATGGAGGGAGGATATGAGGGGGCAGAGGCATTTGGGAGAGGGACTTTTTGAAACATTGGAAAAAAGAGGCTTTTTCCCATATTAGGGACTGTATTTTCAGGGTTGTATTTTTTTGGTTTGGATTTTGGGTGGTCTATTACAGGGGTGCATCGGTTGCTGGGGGTTTTGGGCTCGGGGGCCACGAATCCTCATGGATTCCTGGAGCTAGGGAGCCAGATAGGCTCTGTTCCTAGCTGGCAGGAAGGAAGGATTCGATTTTGGGCAGAGTTTGGGCAGAGCAGCAGAGAGGACAGCTGGAGATTGGAGAATTAGCATCAGACAGAGGTATGTATTTACATGATTACGCTGTGTTAGGTGGTTATCATTAAGGTGCTAAATATGTTGTGTCATGTGATTTTTATGTGATTTATTTTCATGTTGTTAGTAAATTTAATTTATGCTGAATAAATTATGGTTATATGTTGAAGATTAAATTGTACAGGATAATTTTCTCTATTCTCTATTTTAACTTTTGATTTATAAGTCTCTGCGGGAAGAGACCTTATAGTTTGATCTTATTCATTTCTCCTTACAACTCATCCACTCGAGACATTCTCTTATGCTTCCTAATAGGAGATAATCTTGGAATTTTGTGTGCTTTTCTAACTGAATGCCTTGGTGAGTGATGATGATGTTTACCATCACTTCTATATTATTTCCTTTTGGCATGATATCTATGACACCTTTACTGGCTTGATTATGTCTCCTTATCCATTTTCTTCTCTATTTTGTCTAAGATCTGCAACAACTTGATGTTGAAGCCATCTTGTTTCTCCTTAGATTTCATAACCCTCTCATTAACAAAGTTATAACTCTAAACATCTCTTTGCATACTCTTTACTGTATCTACCAAAATAATACTTTCTTCTTTTCCTTCTCCATGCCCATTTGGTTATGTTCCTGCATTACCCATGCTCACATACAACCCCCTAACTTCATCTTCATGAATGTAGGTTCCTTGAGCATATTCCATGCCTTTGGTATCTTTTTTGATCCTATTATGTTCTATTTATTCCCTTAAATCTACAAAATGTGCATACAATAGGATTTGTTAGAATAATAATTCAACAAATCTATAAAAATTATCCATATTTTTTATGCTTTAAGTGCACCAGAACTCTTCTTTCTAATTTATTGTGAATTTGACTACTCAATTAACATTTTTTGGTGTATATATGGATTCCTCTACCCAATACCTTTCCAATGACTATATCTTTTCTCAATTTTGAGTCCCGAACAACGAGTTATAGCCATTTGATCTTTACCCATTTACTCCTTTTTCACAGTCTTCCAACCAGGTGTAATTTTAGCTATGTCTATGCATCTTTTCAATTGATCCTATGGGAGTTGGAAAAAATATCAATCGGGTTTATTCATGGCCCCATTTTAAACAATATGACCAATTTTCACCTCCATCCAAGCTCTACGATGCTAGTTACATCCTACTGAAATCTTGGTTATTTCCCCCTTTTAGTATTGAATGCTACAAGATTTGTTTCTCTTGTCCTGTGCACTTTTAGGTACCCATATTCTTAGTATAAATACATATATGTATTATATGTCTCAATATATTTCCATATACTACTCTTGTGCCTCAATCTAACTTATGATAAAGAATTTATTCCCTCTAGAATTCAACCATGCCTCATTTTTACCTTGCACCGTTTGGCCTGTAACTTCTTCATACAAGTTCTATTTAGTGAACCATTTATGTCATTGAAAATATATCCTAGAAATATTTCATTTAAGATGTACATAATCTATGTGGTTCCTATGACACTTGCAGTCTAAAAAATTAGAAGCTCTAAAAAAACTATTTAGACCTTCAAAAATGATCTAGAAGTTCATGACTTGCAAAACGTTGTAAATTTCTAAGAACAATGATTGATATCTATTGATTGGGTGACTTATATGGTGTTCTAGGTCCACTTGGCACCCTGAAATGATACCATGTCATCCTCATGGAATACCTGGCCTACCTTGTTAGCCTTCTCTCTCTTCTTTCTTATCTCCTTTATCTTTTTTTCCTTTATATGGGCCTTAAATTTGAATAAAATATTCATACATCATGGCCCCACCTGCCCATCTGAAATATCTATGAATCTGATGGGAAAAGAGTCCCACATTGTTTATCAAACTTCCACATGGAAAATCTTCATTATTCTTGGAAATGGGTGGGTCCCATTCCACACATTTACCTTGGCACACACAAACTCACATGTCTCCCAGATCTAATGGTTGACATCAAGAAAGAACGATGGAAGAAAGGCCATGTCGCATCCCAAAAATGCATAGTGTTTAATATCCCTTTAGGTTGCAACAATGGTTTCTTTATGATAAATGGAAAACTCTGAATTATTTCACATGGTACAAGGGACGAAATCCAAAACCTCTTTACCCCCATGCAACAATGGTTTATGGTATCGATTAAACTACCCTATGCACATAGCTCCCACATCACCTACCACCATGCCACCAACTGACACTATGTACCTAACGTATTGGAAATACCACCATAACAATACATGTTACCTCTACCAAGTCACCACCATGTCACCTCCACTTCATCTCCATGTCACCTCCATGTCATGCTGACGTCATGTATGGAAAAATACTCGACTTTTCTCATTTTTTCCAAATTTCAAATTTTTCGAAAACATCCAAAATTCAAAATTATTTCCCAGGCTTCCATTAAAGTTCTAATTGGCTTCATATGTCCCATTTCATCCCTGTGCATGTCAATTATACCTTTTCACAAGAAATTCGACCCTTCCCCATCAAATTTTCCATAAATTTCACTACACAAATTGGGGATGTCCCTAATTTCTCCATGGGTGCTCTGCAAATATGAAATTTGGTTCAATTACAGTTCAAAAATTCCCAATACATTTTACCTCCTAGGATTCAAATTTCTCATGAATTTCTCCCAAATTGACAAGAGTACTTTTAACAAACATGTTGTAGACATCCTCTGAAAATTTAATTTATGCAATCTCAACTTTTACGTGTTGTCCAATAGCTCATGTAGGGTTAGTATTAAACCTGTGGATTTGATACCACAATGTAACATACCCTATTACCAACAAACCCCCAAAAAAATCTTTGATACCACGATGTAGCATCCCCAGCCCCAAGCTGTGCCACGCCACAAAAAAAATAAAAATCTCTTATCTAATACAATTTTTAATTAACAATATACCCTGCATATGAATTAAAGTATGCAATACAAGGAGAATACAAATTCATGCATAAACATATACATTTCAAGCATAAATAATTAACACACACATACACACACACACACACACACACACACACAAACATATATATACATACACAAAGAATAACATGAAAACATATAAAAATACACTTATGTTTTACTGGTAAATTTTCAATTGCGCGCAGATCTCAAATGTTCCTCCTAGCCATTGAATCTATTTCTCATAGAATATTAGCAGTAGGTCACCCTTAATATGAGGCTATAAAATCCACTAGCGAATGATTCCTATGCCAAACTAAGCTCTAAGAAACACAATAAAACTCAATTCATGGTTCTAACTGCTACAACTAGCCTACAACCTCTCATTTCCCACAACATGTTCGACCCCAAGCAGTGTTCCCCTTATCCAATAAACAGTCCTCTAGCTTCCCCACTTCCCTTCTATCGATTCAGCAACATGCCAGACATAAAATATCATAGCTCTATAGGTATTTCTGAGTGCACAAGGAAAACCAATTCCCAACATTTCTCTTTCCAAGGGAGAATGCTCACATGCCTAACAACCCACTTCTTTAGAATGCACATAGGCCTGAAAATATTCTTCTTCAACATACACACATGCATGAAATCCTACTTCTTTAGCATACACACATGCCTGACAACCTACTTCTTCCACTCAAATTACCTATGTTTTATTGGTTAACATCATCTCTGTAGCTCCCAAGTACATGTATGGGTGATGATGGAAGGAAGGTATGTATGGAAAGAGTGAATGATAGAATGAGGGTAAGAACGATGGAAAACATAGTATTTCCCAAATTTATAGTTTCATGTTCCCAACTTGACACTTTTCATTCTGGGAACTACCTTGTCCCCACTTTCCTCCACCTAGTGATGCATTCCCCATTCTTAGGAACTTAGGATAAAATGTCATATAACTTGAATTGTATGAAATATTAATATAATATTTCGTTGGGATTAATCCCCCTTGGCTTATCCCCTCTTCCTATAATCTTAGCCCTCTTTTCCCTTCTAGTGGAGTTCTATCCCCCCATACTCTTTTGTCTAGTTGGTATGAAAGAGTGATGTATTTTTATTAATAATCCAAGTGTGATTACATATTACAACAATAGGCTCACTGGCCTTTTAGAATATGGACTCTCGATCCTAATAACCACACAGGAACTCTAGCCTCAAAACATATATACAAAGGTTATATGGCCCAAAATATCTTGGCTCACCAACCTCTATGCACATTTACAATTAGGGCTTGGCATAGGGGTATGGCATACATGTTATTAAACATCTTGTAACAAACAACATTCAATGGTTTATGAATACTATTTTAATGTTACTTAGGCTATCAATAATTAGAAAAACATTAACAAAGACAATATTTCTACCTTAATTTCTCCTAATTAGATATACCTTGCATGAAACATGAAAAAATGGTAAAACAAGGTTATATTGGCCAAAGAGATGAAGGAAAGGGTAGGAAAAAGGATCAGTTAGCAATAAAAGATGGTGTAAATATAATTACACTCTAACATAAAAAGAGTTTATTGCAGTTGTGCATACTATCAGTAAATTTATACATTACACTATTGGCTATGATGTTTACCATGGTGTTAAAATGGTCAAACAATAATGTAATGTCTAAATTTATTGATAGCTTGCACAATCACAAGAAAATATTTTTCCGTTATAGTGTAATTTAGTTCAACATGAGTTAAAGTTTTTCTAACAAAGTAATGGCATAGGATTTTTTATCTTCATTTTGTCCCAAAACAACTTCGATGGATGTATCTGAAGCATCAATTGATATATGAAAGAGAAGAGGCCAATTTCATCCTCGTAAAACTAGTGCTATAGAAAGATTTTCCTTAAGAGATTCAACAACATTCTAACATTGATTAGTCAAAAAATAAAAATTGTCTTTTGTAAGAAATGTAAACAAAGGTGAGATTATTTTTGTAAAATTTTCAATAAAATGCCTATAAATGTATTAAAAATATTTGTAGATCCTTTTGAGTCTTTGAAACAAGTAATTTAGAAATAAATTCAATATTTTCTAGGTCAACCTTGATTCCTGCACAATATATCATATGGACAAGAACAATGCCTTTAATAAGTAGAATATGAAAATTTTCATTACTTAATGAAATATTTGTTTCCTGACATCTAATTAATACATTTTCAAGTGATTCTTCAAATAAGTTGCCTTAAACAATGAAATCATCCATATAAATCTCAACAAAAAAATGGATTAAGTCAAAGGAAATACCTGAAACAACTCTTTGAAACATAGTAGGAGCATTCCATAACCCATAAGGAAATACCCTACAAGCATATAGCATATATTTCCCATCGAAATGTAAATGTAGTATTATCTTGATCTTCATGATTTGTATTTGGTTGTAACCAATAAATCCCTCAAGAAAATAAAAATATTTTTTCCCTTCTAAATTATCTAAGACTTTATATATGAATGGAAGAGGGAAATGATCCTTTAGAGCGACTTTATTCAATTTACAATAAGCAATAAAAACACACCACTTACTATTTTTCTTTGGAACTATTACTAAATGTGAAACCCATTAACTATTTGAAATTGGATAAATGAAGTTCACATTTAATAATTTATAAATGTTATTCTTTTACAATTTCTGTTAAAGCATGATTCATACATCTTTGTGGTTGATTATTCTCTTGAGTGTAAATATGATGTGTGTAAATACTAGGATGAATTCCTTTCATATCAGTGTAATCCCATGCAAATGCTCCATAATTTTTTTTTAGTAATTCTATTAATTTGTTATTTTGAGATTCCTCGAGTTTAAGATTAATGTTTAACGTTTTATCTTGGTAAATATCTACAAATGTACTACAATATTTTGACATCGCATAGAAATAAGGTATGACATGAAATAGTGATGATGATGTATCATTAGTGCAATTTTCTTGAAAACGTGCATCCAAAATACAATCAAAATATTGTCCCTTAGGAGATTGAATAAGATCCGGAATAATAATAAAATTATTGATCAGATAATATTTAGTATCCTTTTTTAGAATCATATCTTAATAAAGTGATAATATTGGTTGTAAAAATTCATCATCACTACTTTCATTATCAACCCATTGAGATATTTCTTGATCTGTTGAAAGTTTTCCTAGAGGGTACACATTAATTTTTTTAATTAAATCTCCATGTGAAGTTGTCTTATCCCTAGATCTACAACTAATGAATGCATCAAAAATAGATAACCATGGTTTTCCTAGAATTATGGGATAACCACCAATATTATACTTTGTCTATAAAAGAATAAAATATATGGGGTATTCACATGAATCCAACGAAACAATTATATCTTCTAAAACTCCTTTAGGTTTAATAGAAGATCTATCTTCTAATTGTAAATTGTAATACTGTAGGAGATGGATGAAGATTAAACAAATTAAATTTTTCCATGGTTCCTTTAGTCATTACATTAATTGCATCTCCCAAGTCAATTAAAGTATTCAAAATTAAAACAATGTTGAAATGAATATTAAATTGGACTTTTGAGATCGACATATTTTTCCATAAAAATTATTCCTACCACTAAATTTGATAATTTTCCAATGAATTGAATAGTTTGTAGGTTTTCTTAAACATAATTCCCTAATTTATTTTGCATATATTGGAACAACTTCAATATCTTGAAATAATGGAATTTTAATGTAAACATTATTCAATTGTTCTAATAAATCAAATTTGGGATGAATTACAGGTTTTTCCAATGTTAACCTCTCTAAAAAGGGAGGATATTTGGATGATTGAGGTTGATCTATTTATGGAGAAGAATTTTGTATATTTGGAATGGGACTATTTTATTGTTTGATTGATCATCCTTGTTTTCCTATGTAATGATGATGGAGGAGTTTTATTAACTACCTTCCCTGATCATAAATGAATATCTTGTAAATCAACATTGGAGGAGTTGATTTACAAGATATCTGTTTGACTGATCATCCTTGTTTTCCTATGTAATGATGATGGAGGAGTTTTATTAACTACCTTCCCTGAGGGTAATTATGTATGTTGGAAAAATTTGTAACTCAGTATTGTAAGTCGATTGAGCTATCTTATTATTTGTATTTTGATCAATAGGTCAATCAGGTATTTGGGTTGGTGTTTGAGGGGGTTGATTTCTTGAAAATTACAGTTCTTTTTTGTTGTGGGATTTGTTATTAATAAGGTTGTGTAGGATATTGTTGTTGGATTTGTGGGGGGTATTGATATTGTTGTGAACAATATGGCTAAGAAAGAGTGTTTCCATAAGAAATACCTCACCATCCATGTTTCCAAGGTTGGTTTTGAACTTAATGAGTGTTGGAACATCAAGAATTTATTGTTCATCATACATCTTCTGGATTTAGTCGGTCAAGTAGTCGACCTACATTTGGATACAGTCAGTCGAGCGATCAACTAGATCTCTACATTAGTCGATTGAGTAGTCTACATACCTGTCGATCAGAAGGTCGAACAAACGTCAAATATAGTCGGGAAATGGATTGACCAACCTAGAAATCTGTTGAAATTACTAAGAAAAATGAGAGGGAGGGGTGAATCAGTTGTTACTGTGCTTAAACAATTTTATGCCTATTGAAATATTATTAATCTTATCCAAGTGATCATCAATATTATGCAAGACATGAACAACATAAATAATAGACATCAATCAAACTTATGGTATACACAAAGACATATATTCATGAGGAAACCCCTAAAGGGAGAAAACCTCTTCTTCTTAGAATGATAGGCAGTCTTTTATGTTCTGTACATCATCAATCTTTGAGCACCAACTCAAAATGAGGCTAAAACCTCTTCTTTAACAAGATGTAACTTGTTGAGAGCACCAACTCTTTGGTTTCTCTAGAACCCACTAGAAGGAAGCACCAACTCCCTTAGTGTTCCAACACCAACTAGATGGAAGCACCAACTTCCAGTCACACAGGAACCAACCTGTATAACAAAGAACAATGGTTCTCCCTTGCACCACCCTACCACCCTGGTTTTTCTAGATGCAACCAGATGGAAGATACAAATCCATGTGTTCAAGAACTCACTTGAAACTCTGAGGACAACAGTCATCCCTAGCACCACCCTACCACCATGATTATAAAACTTTACTTGAATAAGACCTTACAACAATACAAACATTTCAATTCTTACCACTTCTTCTTTGTTCTGCAATTTTGTTCTTCTTTGCCTGCATCAGTGTGTTCCTGCTCTCATCTTATTTCACTTAAGTTCTTGTACAGTCTGTTGTTTTCACCATTTCTACTCTTTCCAGCTTATGTTCTTCATATATGCATTTTCTCCCTCAGTTCATGCTGTAAGATTCATTTCTTACAGTTCGACTACCTTTTACAGAGAAACAACAACCTTACTCTGTCACAACATCTTTCTTTTATTCATGCTCTCATCACTTGTTACTCTCTGAATCTCCAACGCCCATGTCGGGAATGTCAGAACGCTCAAGATCCATGATTCCAACGCCCCAGAAAAATGATTCAGTTAGTGTAACTGAATAGTAACTGATCAAGAAACCACGAAGTGAAACAACAACCCTTCGATCAGATTCAGTTTGATCAACATCGTTGGATTATACACACATAGGATTTTTGACTTTTCAATGCGTAACCTCCGATATGGAGCCTAGCAGTGTTAGCTCCTTCCTCAATCTTCTACTGATGTGACCTTGGGAGATGCTCTCATGTGACCATGTGATTGTGGGCGCAACAAAAGGTGGTTTGGGGGAAATATTATTTTCGCCCCCCAATTCACTACAGAGCTCCACATAAGCCTTTGGAAATATTGTGGTTTTGATTGCAGACTGCTCACAAAAAATTAAGACCTGAGCATGTTCTAACCCTGCAATGCGACGAGATCGTCGATCTCATGATCTTTATGGTGCTCCTGAATGGACAGTTCAGATTTTTTCTTTCACGATCTGCGGATCAGATCTAACCTCCCTAAATCAATGGTTGTGATTTATTTCGTGATCTGAGATTCAAGAGTTTCAAATCTCAAACCCTGCTTTTCTCTGTATGCCAATATTCCAGAGTCAATGATATACAGAAACATGTCCTTCTCAATCAATGACTTTACTCTACTTCGAGAATTTGACCTTTCAACCAGATTAATGGTTTTGCGGTCCCTTTCTTGATCAATGGTCGAGATATCCTTTGGGTCTCCGGACTTCTGAAATATCAATTCTCAAACCTTAATTTCCCTCGAAGTATACGGATTACTGACATGTGTCCTTGCTGACGTGGTCTGCCACATGTCCTTGTTGAGGTGGTCTGCTGACGTGGGTGAGATATGTAGGCAGTGTAGTGGAGTGTGGAGGCAGAGAGCAGTAGTGGAGTGTGATGTGTAGCGGGTAGTGGAGTGTGATGTCGGAGCGCGGAGGTGGTATGTATGAGTGGTTTTCTTTACTCAGAGGGGAGGTTAGGTGGTAAGTGATAATGATAAAGGGGGGTCTGAGTTGACAGGAAGGTGACGTGTATGAGGGTCCCATATGGAAAATACCTCCAACTCAGATCCCCCCCCATGGTTAAAGGCATAAAAGTCTTGGGGGGGGTACGATATGCCCTATTGACCATAGATCTGAGTGCCTCATTATCAACTACTGAGATTAGCACGCCCTTCTTCTAACTTATATTTTCCTTCCACTTTAGAATGATCTAACGACTAGAATTTACTTCGGATGATCTGATGGTCAAGGATTTATTTCATCTCTTTGACTCTCCAAACTTCAGAGATTTCAAATCTTAAACTGAGGCTCTGGATCAGATGAACTAGATTCACTTTAGATGATCTGATGCTTAAGATCTTCTTTGGATGATATGATGACTGAGATTGACTTCGGATGATCCGACGACTGAGATTTTGTTTCGGATAATCGAATTCTCAAACCTTGTGCCCCGTTTATGCTATCCTTTTCTTAATTTGATCTCATGGCTGACGAATATTCATATGATTGAATTCTCAATCATTTTTCAATTCTCATCCTATCCTTCCATTTAATTCTATCCGACGAATGATGAAAATTTGGGTGATCGAGATCTTAGATCTCAGCCCTTTCTTATCCTGTCCTTCCACTTAAGGTGATCCAACGGTCATCACATTTTCTCTAGATCCGATGGTCCTTATTCATTTTGGATTTCGGTCTTCAGGTAATTCAACTTTCAAGTTACCAGTTCTTCCGAAGTGAGATTCCCCAAACAATAACCTCCTCACAAATTTTGATGTGAACCGAAAGTTTTTCGTTGATCATGTTCTTAGATCGATGGCTCGATATATCTTCGGTGCTTCTCTTCTATCTTATCCTGTCCTTCCACTTAGAAGTATCCAACATTTTTTGGGTATTCGTTTGAAGTTCCTTTCTATTAGTGAGCCAATGACCATTGTCTCTCTTACTCTTGAGCTTTCTCTCCTTCTGCTCCGCCTTTTGTTCTTGCCATCAATGACAAGAACACTCTTCCTGTAAACATGCCAACAATATCCCCCTTTGGCATTGATGGAAAACCTAAAAGGCTACACTATTCTTATTAGACCTCCAACTGTAGCATCCAGACCACACCTTTTCTCCCACTTTGACATCAATGTCAAAGAAAACATGCTCCCCCTGAGCTGTTGTAGTACTTTTCAAAGGTATCATATATTCAACCAACACATACTCCCCATGACAATATGGATTCTCTTAGGTGAGAGAAGGGATGACACCCAACTTCTGGCAGAGATATTCAAATGGTGTCTTGGCTAGGGGTTTAGTAAAGATGTCTTCAATTTTTTATGTGGTTGGAATGTAATGAACCTAAAAAATATCATTGGTGACATGCTCTCTTAGAAAATGGTATTTTATGGGGATGTGTTTGGTCTTGGAATGAAATAATGGATTCTTGGATACACTAATGACATTGGTGTTATCACAGTGAAGTGGAATTGGATTAGTATAAGTTACCTTTAGATCTTCAAGAGTTTGTATCATCCATAAGATCTGAGTCCAGCAAGTAGAAGCAAAAATTTACTCTACCTCTATACTTGATAATGAAATATATCCCTGCTTCTTACTAAGCCATGCTACTAACAAATCACCTAAGAATAATGCACCTCCACTGGTGCTCTTTCTCTCATCCAAACAATTTTCCCAATCAACATCTGAATATGTAGTTAATTGAAAATTATGATTTCTAGGATACCAGAGACTATAAGTCATTGTGCCCTTCAAATATTTGAATATCCTTTTGACAGCTACTAAATGACTTTTTTTAGGAGCAGACTGATAATGACCTACCATTCCAACAACTTGCATTATATCAGGACAAGATGTTGTGATGTACATAAGACTGCCTATCATTGATCGATGTGTTCTTTGATCAACATCAGGTGAAATATCATCTTTACTGAGCTTGAAACCAACCACCATAGGTGTGCTCACAGGTGTAGAATCTTTCATCTGAAACCTCTTTAACATCTCTTTGAAATACTTTTCTCGAGAGATAAATATCCCTACAGAACTTTGATTGATTAGTAAACCAAGAAAATATGAAAGTTATTCTATCATGGACATCTCAAACTCAGTCTGCATTGAATTAGAAAACCAATAAACTAAAGGGTCATTGGTACATCCAAAAATAATGCCATCTACATAAACCAAAAAAACTAATAAATCATCACCTTCAGACTTAATGTATAGGTTACTATCAACAATACATTTCTTGAACCCTTTGTCCTATAGAAATATTTCTAGTCTATAATACCAGGCTCGTGGTGCTTGTTTCAGTCCATATAATTCCTTTTTCAAATTGCATACATAGTCAGGATTATCTGTCAATGCAAATCCTTCAGGTTGCTCCACATATACTTCTTCTTCTAGATCTCCATTAAGAAATGATGAATTAACATCCATCTGATATACCATAAAGTTCTTATGACATGTGTTGGAAAGAAATATTCTGATGGCTTCCAATCTTTCCACTGGTGCAAAGGTTTCATCAAAATATTGTCCTTCAACTTGTGCATACCCCTTACAGACCAATCTAGATTTATTATTAACAGTTTGTCCTTGTTCATTCATTTTATTCTTAAACGCCCATTTGGAGCCAATTACATTATTATCTGCAGGTCTAGGAACAAGCTCCCAAGTATTGTTCTTCTCAATCCGATCCAGTTCCTCATTCATTGATTTTAACCATTTTACATCTTTACTGGCTTCATTAAAGTTCTTGGGTTCCACCATGGATATGAAGGCTATATGTGATTTCTCGGTGTCTTTGATTATCCTTATCCTAGTTTGTACACCTTTGTCTTTGTCACCAATTATCTGACTTGCAGGATGATTCTTTTGAGTAATTTTGGAGGGAGGATTTGATGTTATCTATTGATTTGAGTCTATCTGAGTATTTTAATCTTCATCTGACTCATATTCTTCTCTTTCTGATTCTTGGACCTGTTCATCTTCAACTTCAACTATATCCTTTGTTGTTGATTCAACATTGCTTACATATCGTACCGAGATTTCTTCATCAACTTTTATGTCAATACAATCAACCAATTTATGCAGCCTCTTATTATAGTATCTGTATCCTTTACTATTTGTAGCATACCCTAAAAAGATACCTTCATCAACCCTGTCATCATATTTTCCAAGATTTTCATCATTATTCTTGATATAGGATTTACTCCCAAAGACTTTAAAAAGCTTGATTGAAGCAGGTCTTACTAACCATAGTTCATATGGAGTCTTTTCACTTTGTGGCATGAGATGATCTTTGTTAAGAATATGTACAGTTGTATGAATTGCTTCTACCCAATATTTCTGAGCAATATTCTTTTCATTCATCATTGATCTTGTCATCTGTTGAACTGATCTATTCTGCCTCTCAACTACTCCATTTTGTTGTGGATTCCTTGGAATAGTATACTCTCTTTTGATCCCATTCTTATCACAAAACTCCTTGAAGTCTCCTAAGCTAAACTCTCCTCCTCTATCAGACCTTACTACCTTCAATCATTTTCCTATTTGATTCTCAGTCAGAGCCTTAAACACTTTGAATTTTTCAAATGCTTCAGATTTTTCTTTTAGAAAGGCAACTCATGTAAGTCTATAATAATCATCAATAATCAACATGAAATAATTTTCTTTTTCTATACCTTCCTTCCTTGATGGTCCACATAAATCAATATGTACTAACTAAAAAGGTTTCTCTATTGATGCAAAGCTCTTAGATTTAAACTGTGTCTGAGTAAGATTTCCTATTTAGCAAGGTTTAGATACAGAATCATATGGATTTGATATCTTTGGAAGATATTTTATTGCCCCATTGTTACTAAGTTTGATTATATGATCAAAATTTAGGTGTCCAAGTCTCCTATGACATAGCCATCTTTCATCATGTTTTCTTAGATGACACTCTTCTCTATCTTCTTTCATCAAATATACATTATTATCCGTCCTTATGCCTTTAGACACCACTTGTCCCCAGTTTACAGACTTTATATTACAATCTTTGGAAGTGAACACCACTTCACATCCTCTGTCACACAATTGACTTACACTAAGAAAATTATGTTTTAGCCCATCTACAAGCAGAACATCCTGGGCTTTTCCTTTGCCATTACTCAAACTCACCATCCCTTTACCCTTGATTTTACCTGGTTCATCATTTCCAAAGGTCACATTTCCTGTTTTTCTTTTATTTATAGACATAAACTTGTCCTTGTCTCCAATCATGTGCTTAGAACATCCACTATCTATATACCAAGGGGATTTTTGTTTTTGAGTTGAAAGTACTAGACCACATTTTTCACTATCTTTCTTTTTCCATTTGTTGGCATTTCTAGCTAAGGGTTTTATCCTTGGATCTGCTTTGTAATTCTTTAGATGGCAGTTTGCAGCTTTGTGGCCAAATTTATGACAGTTATAACATTCGAGATCATTTTTCAATAGGTCAAAGTGATTGGTGCAACTTTTTCTACTGATTGGTTGTTTAGTTCTATGTTACAAAGATTGTTTATTTCCTGATCTCCTTAGTTGCGTGTCTCTAAACTTAATTTCACAATTTCCAATCTTATGACCAAAATTAGAGAAGTAAAAACAGTAACCATGGAAGAAATTTTGGTACCTGAAGGATGGCCTTCTTCTTGGAATTTGTTTTTGATCAAGGATCATCTTGTCTTTATTAGATTTTGGTGGAAGATTACTCACATGATATCATTGTCTGTTGACTTGGAACTTGATCATATTTACTGACTCTTTTCTTTCTGGGTGTTTGTTGCTTGAACCACTTACATAGCCTAAACCAGTCTTCAACAAAGGAAATCTCTATTTTCTCAGAATGACATTTATTTCTGCTGAGGCTTTAATGCTTAAAAGATTTTGGAGATACAATGCCTTAAACTTCTCCATCTCTTTTCTGGTTTTTACTACGTCTTCTTCTAAGGCTTCACATCTTTCCTTCTTCTCTGATAACTGTTGTTTCAGAATGTCCTTTATTTTCTTTGCCTCTTCTAATTCCACTTTTAGCAGGGTAAAGTCTTCATTGGGTTTTTTACTGTCTTTCTCAAACTATATCAGTAATTGTTTTATATTTTTCTTCTTAAATCTGAGTCTAGCAATTTCTTCTAGAGCATTGATCAGCTCACCTTCCAAGTCAACCACAACTTCTTCATCATTAACATCACTTCATGTGATTTTATTATCATAATCATTTTTGTCCATAATCATAAAGTCATTAACCTTATCTTAACAAGAATAATCACTATCTGTGTCTCTTGAAGAGTCATCATTGTTTACACATAAACTTTTCTTTTTACCAAATCTCTTGGATTTGTACTTCTCTTCACCTTCAACGTTCTGGTCCTTCTTCTTGTGTGGACACTTAGATGAAAAGAGACCTATTTTTCAACAGTTAAAACATTTCAAGGGAAACTTGCCTTGGTACTTGCCTGATCCTTTCTTTAGTCTTCTCACAATTTTTTCTTCAATTTCATCAGGCTCAGAATCCTCATTCTTATCTTCTTTAAATGATGCTTCTCTAGAGGTGGGTTTATATTTACCTATCCTCATTTCATATGCAATCAAAATTCCTAGAATTTTATCAAAAGGTAGAGATTTTAGATCATTAACTTCTTCTATAGCAGAGACCTTTGGGTTGAACCTGTCTGGCAGAGATCTCAAAATTTTTTGAACTAAAGAGGCTTCCTCAATTTTTTTCACAAAGTCCTTTCATTTCATTTACTATTTCTTCAACTCTCATAAAGTACTTCCCAACAATTTCATCCTCTTTCATATTTAGCTGTTCAAATTGTAATCTGTAGGTTTGAAGCTTGGCATCCTTTACTTTCTCATTTCCTTCATAATTGCTAATGAGTTTATCCCACATCTCTTTGGAAGAATTAAGCTACATTACTTTTACAAATTCAGCTTCAACAGGCCCACTCAAGATAACATTCATTTCCTTTGCATTGAAGCTAAATTCTAACTTATCATTTTTAGAATCTAGTACAATTGGCTTTACATAACCAGTCTCTACCACATCCCAAACATCTGCACCTACAACCATTATGTAGGCTCTCATCCTAAATTTCCAGAAGGAAAAGTTTGTTCCATTGAATAGGGGGGCCTTATTGGTTGAAGTTACTTCATGGCTAGTCATGTTAATCTCTAGGATCTACCCTGAAATAAAAGGAACCCACTCTGATACCAATTGTTGAAATTACTAAGACAACTAAGNGAATCAGTTGTTACTGTGCTTAAACAATTTTATGCCTATTGAAATATTATTAATCTTCTCCAAGTGATCATCAAGATTATGCAAGACATGAACAACAAAAATAATAGACATCAATCACACTTATGGTATACATATAGACATATATTCATGAGGAAACCCATAAATGGAGAAAACACCTTCTTCTTAGAATGATAGGTAGTCTTTTATGTTCTATACATCATCAATCTTTGAGCACCAAATAAAAATGAGGCTACAACCTCTTCTTTAACAAGCTGCAACTTGTTGAGAGAACCAACTCTTTGGTTTCTCTAGCACCCACTAGAAGGAAGAACCAACTCCCCGAGTGTTCCAGCACCAACTGTATGAAAGCACCAACTTCCAGTCACAAAGGCACCAACATGTATAACAGAGAAAAATAGTTCTCCCTTGATCCACCCTACCACCCCGACTTTTCTATATGCAACCAGATGGAATCTACAACTCCCTGTGCTCAAGCACCCACTTGAAACTCTGAGGAAAATATCCCTCCCTAGCACCACCCTACCACCCTGATTATAAATATTTACTTGAATAAGACCTTACAACAATACAAAAATTTCAATGCTTACCACTTCTTCTATGTTCTGCAGTTATGTTCTACTCTGCCTGCATCAATGTGTTCTTGCTCACATCTTCATGTGCTTAAGTTCTCATATAGTCTGTTGTTTTCACCATTTCTTTTATTTCCAGCTTATTTTCTTCATCTCTGCATTTTCTCATTGCTTACAGTTTGACTACTTTTTACAGAAAAACAACAACCTTCCTCTGTCATGACATCTTTCTTTTAATCATGCTCTCATGATCCGTTACTCTCTAAATATCCAATGCCCATGTTAGGAATCTCAGAATGCTCAAGAGCCATGATTCCAACACACTAGAACAATGATTCAGTTAGTGTAACTGAATTGTCATTGATCAATAAACCACGAAGTGAAACAACAACCCTTCAATCAGATTCGATTTGATCAACACCATTGGATTATACACAGAGAAGCTTTTTGAATTTTCAATGTGTAACCTACGATATGGATCCTAGAAGCACTAGCTCCTTCCTCAATATTCCTCTGATGTGACCTTGGTCGATGCTCTCATTTGACCATGTGATTGCGGGCACGGTCAAAGGGGGTTTGAGGGAAATCTTCTTTTTTCCTCGCAATTCACTACAGAGCTCCACATAAGCCTTTGGCGATACCATGGTTCACGAAAAATTAAGACCCGAGCATGTTCTGAACCCACAATGTGATGGGATTGTTAATCTCACGATCTTGACGGTGCTCCTGAACGGACAATTCAGATTTGTTCTTTCACAATCTACGGATCATATCTAACCTCCTAAAATCAATGAATGTGATTTATTTTGTGATCCGGGCTTTGGGAGTTTCAAATATCAAACCCTTCTTTTCTCCATATGCCAATCTTCCATATTTGATGATTTGCAGACACCTGTCCTTCTTAATTGATGGCTTTTCTCTACTTCAAAAATTTGACCTTTCAACCAGATCAATGGTTATGCAACCCCTTTCTTGAACAACGATTGAGATCTCCTTTGGGTCTCCAGACTTCTGAAATCTCAAGTCTCAAACATTACTTTCCCTCGAAGTATATGGATTAATGCCACATGTACTTGCTGATGTGGTATACCACATGTCCTTTCTAACGTGGTCTTCCACATGTCCTTCTTGAGGTGGTCTGCTGACATGGGTGAGATGTGTAGGTAGTGTAGTGGAGTGTGGAGGCAGATCATGGTAGTGGAGTGTGACGTGTAGTGGGTAGTGGAGTGTGACATCATAGCACGAAGGTGGTATGTATGAGTGGTTTGGTGGTTTACTCGGAGGGGGGCTTAGGAGGTAAGTGGTAATGAGTGAGGGGGGTCTGAGTTGATAGGAAGGTGAAACTCATGAGGGTCCCACATGGAAAATACCACCAACTCAAATCCCCTCCTGACGGTTAAAGGAAAAAATGTTGAGGGGGTTTTATATGCCCTGTCGACCGTAGATCTAAGTGCTCGATTATTGGTGGATGAGAATAGCACACCTTTCTTCTAACTTATTCTGTCCTTCCACTTTAGAATGATCCGACGGCTGAAATTTACATCGTATGATCTGAGGGTCGAGGATTTATTTTGGCTCTCCGACTCTCTAGACTTTGGGGATTTCAAATCTCAAATTGACGCTCTCGATCAGATGACCCAGATTCACTTCAGACGATCTGACTCTTGAGATATTCTTCGAATGATATGATAACTGAGATTTACTTCGGATGATCCGAAGACTAAGATTTTGTTTCGGATAATCCAATTCTCAAACCTTGTGCCACGTTTATCCTATCCTTTACTTAATTTGATCTGACGGCTAACGGATATTCGGATGATCAAATTCTCAATCATTTTTCCTTGCTTACCCTATCCTTCCATTTAATTCAATCTGACGACTGAAGAAAATTTGGGTTTTCGAGATATCAGATCTTATCCCTTTCTTATCCTGTCCTTCCACTTAAGGTGATCCAATGGTCATCGCATTTTCATAAAAAAATGATGGTCCTTATTCATTTTGGATTTTGGGCTTCACGTAATTCGACTTTCAAGTTGCCAATTCTTTCGAAGTGAGATTCCCTGAACAATAACCTCCTCGCAACTTTTGACGTGAACCAAAAGTTGTTCGTCGATCATGTTCTTAGATCGATGGCTCGATATATCTTTGGTTCTTCTCTTATAGCTTATCCTGTCCTTCCACTTAGAAGGACCCAATGTTTGTCGGGTATTCGTCTGAAGGTCCTTTGGATCAGTGATCCAATGGCCACTGACGCTCTTCCTCCTGAGATTTCTCACCTTCTAATCTGCCTTCTATTCTTGCCATCAATGACAACCACACTCTTCCCGTAAACATTCCAACAAAATCAACTAATATTTTGATGCATAGGCAGTTTGTTCAAGCATCCTTGTCGAGTCGACTCGACAACCCAGATTTGATGGAGTCAACTCTAACAACCAATTGTTCCATTTTCACAAGATATTCTGGATTATATGGAAGTTGGTTATAATTTAAGGATATAAATATTAGACCACTTGTTGATTATCATCATGGAAATGAATCAATCGAGTTTATATCTATTGCACCAGGTACCATAAGCCCCCATTTCTTGACAATTCAATTACAATTTCCTTCCAAGAAATGGAGCCCCCTTTTTTCTTTGATTTTGAAAGAGTTCTCCATAAAATTCATTACTTGTGCCTTAAACTCATATTCCAAGTCTTACTAATCTTAAGACAACATTTTCAAAAGGAAATACTTGAAAAAAACATTTTCCAAGCAAGTTTAGAAAATTCGACAAAGTTAATTTTAACTCCTTCGATGTACATCATAGGAGTTCCCCTTAAATCCTCTTATGTGTATCATAGGATTTCCCCTTAACTCCTATGATTTACATCGAAGGAATTCCCCTTAAATCCTCTGATGTACATCATAGGAGTTCCCCTTAAATCCTCGGATTTCCCCTTAACTCCTCTGATGTACATTGAAGGAATTCCCCTTAACTCCTCCAATGTACATCAGAGGAGTTCCTCCCAAGACCGCCAACTTCAATCCCATCGTTGAATCTCCTTCGATGAACATTGAAGGAGTTACCTTCAACTCCTATGGTGCTCATCGGAGGCATTCCATCCATATTTTTCGACTGGATCATAACAATTTGTGTTAAGTAATCTGATGTACATCAGAGAAATTCCTCCCAAGTCCTCCGATAATAATTACCAAACCAACCACATTAATTATGATTTAGCCGAGCTTTATAAATACCAAATTTCCCTTTACTTCTTATTATCTCACCAAAGAATCAAAGTGAAAAAAGGATTTCTCCAAATGAAGAGTGCACCAAGCCCTTAATTTCTCACTCATAACCTCAAACGATCTTCCACATGGCAGTGGGTTTCTAGGTAAGCCTCAATACATTTTCCCCTCTCTAGGGTTATGTTTTATCTCTTTGTATTATGCTTTTTTGTTTGTCCCTCTCCACCACCCTCATGTTTTTCTCTAACCTCAACCTTTGGGAAACCTATTCCACCCAAATTGGTTATGATCCCTTGCCTCCATTATGTCAAGTTTTTCACGAACTCTCTAAGTTGACCCAACATTGGAGATTACATGAGCAACCTTACAGGCCAACCCTAAATAGTTTTCCCCAAAGGAAACTTCGGTGATAATCATAAATTTGTATCTCCTCCAGTCAAGGAACAAATATGAACTCCTACCCAAGCAAAGATTCCATGACAGGGTCACTCTTTTGTTCATCTAGACATGGTGCAGAGCCGCAACCCTCACGGTCCAACCCGCTCTCACCAGGACCTTCTTAAACCTCTGACCAAAGAGTTATATCACTCTTCGAATCCCGTATTGGGACTCTTTATCACCCATAGGACACTCTATTGATCTCCCGACAAGTTTCTCAGGAAATCAGGTTTCTCGATATCGCGAAACTCGTGAGCACTATTTCATGCAACTCAAAACCCTGAACCCCGATGGTCAAGGGGTCAACGCTTCTCACGCCTGTCGGGGATTTCCCTTTCGGGATATTGCTACTCGCGATATCGACGCTCTGAACTTCCCAACCCCGAGTACCGATGTACCGGTTCCCCGATACAGCGACACCTGTACTCCACTATCCTACGGGTTCCCACGCTGCCACGTCACCTTCGGGATTTCGTGGATCGCGAATCCATCCTACAAGAGTTCTCGCTTGTCGAGAATCCCGATTCTCCGAACCCCGATATGATGGGATTCCTTGACATGCGTCCCCACGATCAACGGTTTTGATCAAATCGGGAAATCGCTACTCGCGATTTCAACGAGTATGAAACTCTTGCCCTCGCAAACCCCGATATGCCGATATGTGATTGCACCTGGGTTAACTTCCCCACAACTTCTCTGCGATCTAACGGTCAGCGGGACTTCGTGATTCTCCACAGCGATCCCTAACCGTCAATTCTCCGCCTTAGAGATTTCTTCTACTCCACAACTTCTCTCAATTCGAACCTAACCTGGTTCTATTCCAGCAGTGTCCACAAGGGAACTATCCCTCCTGAGCTTAATTCCTCTGACTCCTTCAGAGAATTTTCACCCGTTTCTAGCACTCAACCCCAACAATTCTCGAAGTGTTGAGTTCTTCCAGACTCCAAGCGCTTCCTGCAACAATAGTCTATACCTTTCTTTGCTCAGATAGTTGTTGAGACTTCAACTCTGGCCTGCACTTCCCCTGCACGCTCGGATAACTCAATTCAACTCCTGGGTAGAGGAGAATAAGAGTTCAACTATCTGGCCTCATCAACGCACTCTATGCGGATGAATTTGACTGCACTCTATGCAGGAATCTCCTGGCTCAGACAGAGAAACAATTGAAACTCATTCTCTTCCCTTGCAGACTTTTGTAAACCTCTGAAATCACATGCACAACATATTCAAAAGAAAATGCATAACAGAAAGCACACATCCACGAGCATAATATCAACACAGAGAAAACAACACAAACCATGAAGGTGAATCAAAGACTTCCTTCTATTAATTCAATCTGTACATGGGTATTCTTCACCAGTTCTCTTCTCTGCTCTTCCCTTGCTCCTGTTTGATGATCCGGAATAATGAATCCTACAATGTACAAAGGAGGGTGCCTATATTCCGTTTGCCCTCTCGAATTCTACAACTATCAAATCTACAATAAATTCCTATCTAACAACATTAAACCTATTAAATGCCTTCCTATCTACTAAGGACATGAGATTATCCGCTCAAGGTCCATTTACAATACAAGTGTGCTTCTTATGAATGCCTTCATTAAAGAACGGTGCAGCCACATCAAGGTGAAATTCAAAAAGAAGTTTGTTGGCTTGTCCAGCTGTCTTTCCCTGCTCCACGCGCTGGCTCGCTTGATGAGTGAGCGATGCTCCTGCATCATACTCCTCGGCTCAAAAGATTTCATGGGCTCCTATCCATGAGCTCCTGCACGGTCTGCCCATGCTTCTGTATAACTGCCTCTGTTTCCCAGCTGGCATCCTCCACTGGGTGATTCTTCCACTTCACCAGGTACTCAAAATACTGTTTTTGCCTGGTCTTCTTGCCCAATCGCTTGTCCAGTATGAACTCCATCTGCGGTTTCTGTGCAACTGGTAACTACTTCTGCCACTGGACTTCTGGTTCTTCAATTGCAGCCTTTGCTTCTCCATCAGCCCTGTATGGGTATAAATCCGAAACATTGAAAATCAGAGATATCCCGATGCCATCCGGCAATTCAAGCTCATATGCGTTCTCCCCAAATTTCTTCAGGACTTTGCATGGCCCTATTTTCTTCATATTGAGCTTGTTATATGTTCCCCTTGGGAACCTTTCTTTCCTCAGATGAGCTAGAACCAGATCGCCAACTTCAAACTGAAGTTGTCTCTTCCGTTGATCGGCTCTGCGCTTGCTCCTGATTAGACTTATGCAGTCGCTGCTTCACCTGACTGTGAAGTTCTTCCATCGCTTCAGCAAATTCTTCAGTGCTTGCGCTGCTAGTTTCAGCCTGTTCTGACTCCCTGAGCTCAGAAACTCCCCTCGGCTGTGTTCCATACAAAATCTAGAATGGGCTTTTTCCTATACTCCGATTCACCGAATCGTTGTACGCAAATTCTTCCTGTGGTAATATTTGGTCCCAACTGTTGTGATGCTCCATCACTAGGCTTCTCAACAGATATCCCAGACTTCTGTTGACTACTTCCATCTCCCCATCCATCTGCGGATGATAAGATGAACTAAATGCTAAGTCTGTCCCTAGCTTCTTCCATAGAGTCCTCCAAAAATGACCTATGAATTTGGTATCCCTGTCCGAGACTATACTTCTCGGTAACCCATGCAACCTAACAATTTATTTGAAACAAGTTCACAATGTGGGTCGCATCGCTGGTCTTTTGGCATGGAATAAAATGTGCCATCTTCGAAAACCTGTCTACCACCACGAAGATGGAATCAACTCCTCACTGAGTTCTCGACAAACCCAAAACAAAATCCATGTTGATCGCCTCCCATGGTCTCTCAGGTATGGGTAATGGCTGATAAAACCCTGCGTTCTGTTTTTTTTCCTTTGCGTGTTGACAAATCCTGCATCTGTCAACAAATCATTAACATCTGCTCGCATGCCCAGACAATAATACGATTCTCTCAGCTTTGCGAATGTTTTTTCATGTCCAAAGTGACCTGCTAAGCCTCCACTGTGTTTTTCCTTCACCAAATTCTCCCTCATGGAGCAATTCGGAATACATAACTGATTGCTTCTGAACAACAATCCCTCCTGTATCATGAAATCTATCCACGGGCTCCGATCTCTGAGAACTGGGTTCTCTGCTGCCTCATATGCCTCTCTGAAATCTGCATCACCTGCATACATGTCTTTTAGATTCTCAAAACCCAAGGTTTTGACCCTGAACTCCTGCAACAATAAACATTTCCTGCTCAAAGCATCAACCACTTTGTTAGCAGTTCCTGAAATGTGCTTTATAATAAACGTAAAATTTTGCATGTACTCTACCCATTTTGCATGCTTCTAGTTCAACTTATCTTGTTGACTCACGAACTGCAATGCATGATTATCGCTGCACAGAACAAATTCTTTGGGTATCAAGTAATGCCTCCACTTTTTCAATGTCTGTATGATGGCATAAAATTATTTATCATACGTGGAGTATTTTAATTTCGCCTCATCCAGCTTCTCGCTGAAATATGCCACTGGTCTGTCATCCTGACTCAAGACCCCTCCTACAGCATATCCACTCGCGTCACACTTCACTTGGAAGGTTTTATGAAAATCAGGCAACACCAGAATTGGTTGCTCTGTAATCTTCCGTTTCAACAGATTGAAGCTTCTCTCAGCATCTACTGTCCAATAAAAAGTTTTATGCCGCTTTTTCACGGTGTCCATCATTGCGGCGCTAATTCCACTGAAATTCCAAATGAATTTTCTGTAGAAACTAGCCAATCCATGGAAGCTCCTCACCTCAAAAATATTTCTGGGTGATGGCCAATTCTTTATCACTTTCACCTTCTCAGGATCCATTTTCAACTCATTTGCTGAGATAACAAAACCCAAATAAATGAGTTCTTCCTCCATGAAGGAACACTTCTTCATGTTGACCAACAACTTCTCCTACTGCAATCTTCTCATTACAATAGCCAAATGTTTCAAGTGTTCAGCCTTCGTCTTGCTGAAAATTAGTATGTCGTCCAAATACACGACCACAAATTTGCCAATGAATTCTCTCAGGACTTCATTCATCAGCCTCATGAATGTGCTCGGCACATTCGTCAAGCCAAACGGCATGACCATCCATTCATACAAACCCTCGTTTTTCTTGAACGTTGTCTTCCATTCATCGCCCTCTCTCATGCGAATCTGATGGTATCCGCTCTTGAGATCTATTTTCGAAAAATAATTTGCCCCACTCAGGCAATCCATCAGATCATCCATTCGTGGCAGTGGAAATCTGTACCTGATGGTGATTTTATTAATCTCTCTGGAGTTTGTACACATCCTCCATCCTCCATCCTTCTTCGGACTAAGTACTGTCGGGACAGCACACGGACTGAGACTCTCCCTGACCAGTCCTTTGTCTAGCAGATCCTGTACCTACCTTTTAACCTCCTCGTTCTCCTGAGGCGTCAGTCTATATGCAACTTTATTCGGTAATATTGCTCCGGGTATGAGGTCTATGTGGTGATTCACACTCCTCATCAGTGGCAACGAACGAGGTAGTTCGTCCACGATGATATCAACGAACTCTCCCAGCAGTTCCTGAATCTCGTCTGGCAAGTCGTCCACTCTTGTGCTAGTCAGAACGATTCTCGGTTTCCTGACAACAAAGAATTGTGGATCTTCGTTCTTCTCCATCTCTGTGAGAATCTCCTTCCCACTCATGAGAAGTATTGTGTTGGTTACTTCCGGTTTCACTTCTTTATCCTTTATCGGAAGCAATGTGTGTGTTTTCCCATCCTTCTCCAAGGTGTATGTGTTCATCCTCCCATCATGAACCACATTTCGGTCATATTTCCATGGTCTAACCAATAATACATGACAGACATCTATGGGAATGACATCACACAGGATCGTATCCTTATATTCACCCATTTTAAATTCAACCAAGCATTGTTTCGTAACACTTACCTAGTGTCCTTTCTGCAGCCATGACACTTTGTATGGACTTGGGTGATTGGTTGTTTCCAGCTCCAACTTTTCCACCATCTCGGTCAAAACGAGATTATCGGTGCTTCCGTTGTCCACGATGAGCTTGCATTTCCAGCCCTTGGTCTTGCAAGTCGTTCTGAATAGTCTGGTTCTCTGAGCTGTGTCCTCCACCTCTTTCTCAGGTGTCAAAAGAACTTTGTGTACCGTCAGTGACTTCCCACTTCCGGTGTCTTCATCCTCAACATCACGTCTCTGCGCCTCTGTGATGTGAGCTTCTCCTCTGTCCATCTTCCTGTCTGGACAATCCACGGCTTTATGTCTGTCTTTTCCACATGTAAAACATGTGATGATTCCTCCACGGCCTCTTCCTCTACCTCGGTTACGAGGAATAGCATTGGCATCAGCATAACCGCCACCCTACTCGGTATGCTGTCTCCTCAGCTCAGCATATTTCTGCCTTGGTTGTGAGTTTCCACCTCTCTCAACCTTTCCCTAAGGTCTCTTCCATTCCTCCTTGGGTTTCTAAGTTCTTTCTTGGGCAACTGCCTTGCCTCTGGGTTGACTCCTGCCTCGGCCTCGCTGACCTTGCTTGCGGCTCAACTTCTCTTTGGCTTTTAGAGCCATCTGGTACGCATCCTCAACTGTTCGGATGGTAACCATGCTCAATTCATCCTGAATGTCATACCTCAGCCCATTCAGGTATCTTGCCACCTTTTCATCATCGCTCTCTCGATGACCTGCTCGGATATTCAATCTGTAAAATTCCTCAGTGTACTCTTTCACCGTCATTAACTTCTGTCTCAGGTTCTACATTTGCCTGAACAGAGTGATCTGGTAATCTCTGGGGATGAACTTCGCTTTCATCTTAGCAATCATCCTATCCCAGCTTTTAATCTTTAGTTTTCCCTTGGAACGCCTGTCTGCCTACAGCTCGTCCCACCATAAGGCTGCATGTCCTTTCAATTTAGTAACAGCGTGCCTTACCTTTTTATCTTCTTCGACATCCTCATAGTCGAAGTAGGTGTCGAGTTCTCGGATCCAATCCAACAACTCTTCTACATCTAGACTTCCTTCATAAGTCAGAATGTCCATTTTGGTCTTTGAGCTCATTCTGGAGATGGCTTTAATCAATCGTTCAGTCGAGGCATCCTCTGCTGAGACCTCTTCTGCATGTCCAACTTCCTCTTCCACCTCGGAATTGCTGAACTCTCCAGCGCCGACTCCGCATCTCTACGCTGTCTCCATCTCCTCAAGCCTTGCTCGGAGATCTCGCATCTGTCGCTCCATTTCTGGGTTTCCTGCTGGCCTACCCCTTCTTCGAGCGTCCCTGTCTTCTCGATCAGGTGACTGCCTTTCTCTTCTAGGCGGCATGGTGTACTTATGTCTCCGCTACAGAAAACAGAGATGTACCCACTCTGATACCACTTGGTGCAGTGTGGCCACAACCCTCACAGTCCAACCCGCTCTCACCAGGACCTTCTTCAACCTCTGACCAAAGAGTTATATCACTCTTTGAATCCCGTATTGGGACTCTTTATCACCCACAGGACACTCTGTTGATCTCCCGGCAAGTTTCTCGGGAAATCGGGTTTCGCGATATTGCGAAACTCGTGAGCACTATTTCATGCAACTCAAAACCACGAACCCCGATGGTCAAGGGGTCAACGCTTCTCACGCCTATTGTGGATTTCCCTTTCGGGATATCTCTACTCACGATATCAACGCTCTGAACTTCCCAACCCCAAGTACCGATATACCGGTTCCCCGATACAGCGACACCTGTACTCCACTATCGTCCGGGTTCCCACGCTGCCATGTCACCTTCGAGATTTCGCGGATCATGAATCCATCCTACAAGAGTTCTCTCTTGTCGAGAACCCCGATTCTCCGAACCCCGATATGATGGGATTCCTTGACACGTGTCCCCACGATCAACGGTTCCTATCAAATCAGGAAATCGCTACTCGCGATTTCAACGAGTATGAAACTCTTGCCCTCGCAAACCCCGATATGCCGATATGCGATGGCTCCTGGGTTAACTTCCCCACAACTTCTCCACGATCTAACGGTCAGCAAGACTTCACGATTCTCCACAGCGATCCCTGACCGTCAATTCTCCGCCTTAGAGATTTCTTCTACTCCACAGCTTCTCTCAATTCGAACCTCACCTGGTTCTATTCCAGCAGTGTCCACAAGGGAACTATCCCTCCTGAGCTTAATTACTTTGACTCCTTCAGAGAATTTTCACCTGTTTCTAGCACTCAACCCCAACAATTCTTGAAGTGTTGAGTTCTTCCAGACTCCGAGCGCTTCTAGCAACAATAGTCTATACCTTTCTTTGCTCAGACAGCTGCTGAAACTTCAACTTCGGCCTGCACTTCCCCAACACACTTGGATAACTCAATTCAACTCCTGGGTAGAGGAGAATAAGAGTTCAACTGTCTGGCCTCATCAACACACTCTATGCGGATGAATTCGACTGCACTCTATGTAGGAATCTCCTGGCTCAGACAGAGAAACAATTGAAACTCATTCTCTTCCCTCGCAGACTTTTGTAAACCTCTGAAATCACATGCACAACATATTCAAAAGCAAATGCATAATAGAAAGCACACATCCACGAGCATAATATCAACACAGAGAAAACAACACAAACCATGAAGGTGAATCAAAGACTTCCTTCTATTAATTCAATCTGTACATGGGTGTTCTTCACCAGTTCTCTGCTCTGCTCTTGCCTTGCTCCTGTTTGATGATCCAAAATAATGAATCCTACAATGTACAAAGGAGGGTGCCTATATTCCGTTTGCCCTCTCGAATTCTACAACTATCAAATCTACAATAAATTCCTATCTAACAGCATTAAACCTATTAAATTCCTTCCTATCTACTAAGGACGTGAGCTTATCCGCTCAAGGTCCATTTACAATACAAGTGCGCTTCTTATGAATGCCTTCATTAAAGAACGACACATCCACATCAAGGTGAAATTCAAAAAGAAGTTTGCTGGCTTGTCCAGCTGTCTTTCCCTGCTCCACGCACTGGCTCACTTGATGAGTGAGCGATACTCCTGCATCAAGACACATGGAGTCTAACCTTTTCCTTCTTTTCCCAAACCCAAATGGAAAACTTCGTATTAAATCCTTCAATCATATTGGAGGAGTTCATATGAAATCCTTTGATATGATCCCTGGAACTTTGCCAATCCACAGGTCACATCAGAAGAATTAAGCCCAAATTCTCCGATTTGTTATCAAAGAAATTAGCATTAACTCCTCTGATTCACACCGGAGGAGTTGACACCAAATCTACTGATAACACACCAAAACTTCTCAAGAAACTTTTCCCAATACTTTCAAAGGATTTGGAAATAACTTCTCTGATTCACATCAAATCACTTCATACCAAATTCTCTGATTCGCATAGGAGCACTTCATACCAACTTCTTTGATGCATATCATAACACTTGTTATAAATTCCTTTGATTTCCATCGGACAAGCTAACTTCAAGAGCTCTAGTTTCATCTTGTGAGAAAAATTTTCACTCTTGCCTCATCAAAATTCCACCAAGCTCCTCAACATGCATGCGATAATCTTATCATCATCAAATAATTACTCTATATCTAGTTACAATTCAAGTGAATCTTCTGGTAGTTCAAAATTTTCAAGTTGCATTCAACTTCATATTATTTATGTCTTGATATATTCACTAAGCCCACCTTTTTGCAGGTCCAAATATGTCTCTGTGGAAGAATAAAGTGAGTAAGGCACTTGGGACTAATGCCTCTAGTAGTGGAAAGGAGACTGAAGGAGAACCATAAGTGAACAAAACTACATACAATGACACATATGGACTCCTAGAAAAGGATAGATAAACACTAAAGTGGGGAGAGGTGGATCATATTTTCAAGAATTCCAACTTCTTCACCGATGCCAAAGATTAGGATGAACTTAAAATATCCAAAAACATTAGAAAATATGTCATATTCAGAGTGGCATCCCACTCGACTATTTTCCCCTGTGAAGACGCCATAACTGAGATCCTAAAAAATGTAGATGTGAATGGAAGATACATCTGCAAGACCAAAAAATATCTGATAGCCTCGTTCATGGAAGAATATCTGGTAAGATGCTATCACATTGAGAGAGGGACTAAGAAGTTGGACAACAAAATCCTCAATGAATTTGAATACACCCCCAAGGATCTGTTTCCCATATGGTACAAATTTGAAAAGTAGTTCAAGTACATGCCCAAGGGGGGGTACCCACAAGATCTTTGAGAAGGCGTTATCAATAAATGGTGGATATTTTATGTTGGATATATGGAGAACCATATGCAACTCAATTTTGTCTATCGTATAGTCCTTTGATATATTATTGTACAAATGAGGGAGTATCATACAATTGGGATGATATCTTATCAGAAAACCAAATAGTGGCCATCTCTGCAGCTAGGGGGATCAACCTAAAACATTCCCAAGATTTCACATGTACTCATACCTCTTGGAAATCATGGGCATATCCCATCAATACCTGAAGATGGGTTGGAAATGGTAGTCCTCAGACTTGACCATTCATGTATATTGCAAAGCGCTCTAGGATCACAAGTATTGGACAGAGTACCAGCGGATATGTGAACATTTTTTGACCCCCTTGTATGATTTCATATTCTGCATGATGGCCCCCTTCATGAATGACAAGGAAATGGAATTCATAATAAGGATTAGAGACTGGTACCTCATGGAACACAACATCGACGTAAGAGTATATGGTGTGATGAAGCCACCTCATCTCCTCCCTCGATTTGTGCTTGATAAGCTTCTACTGTAGGAGGTTTCATTCCATACTATAATACATGGAGTCAGGGGAATGCTATATCAAGTCAAAAAGGAAATTTGGCCACCACTTCCTCTATACGCTGGGAACTACTTCTTTGAAAATACCAAGGATTCTCAAGAAGAGGTAAACACCTTATTGTATTATCACTTCATAGAAGAATGGTTTCAAAGGCATGATCCCAATAATGCCGTAAGAGACCACTTCAACAAAATGGGCCTACCCTAGGAATACACAACATATATCTAGGAAGAGGAGGAAATATGTCAGAATGCTTGAAATTATGATGATGTAATATTCCCAAGACGTGACCAACCCAAATGAAGAATTTTGAATGAAGAATAATGTAGAGAAGAAGCTGAGAAGAAATTGAAAGAGAAGGTGGCTAAAGAAACACCCCCCACATATACCTCAGTATACTCAAGATTGGTATGAGAAGAAGAGGAAACATCATCCAGAAAGAAAATAAGGAATAAGGAGAAAGTCCAGAAGAAGGAGAATGATGCTACCAATAAAAAATGGAAGACTGAGGTAGAGAAATCCAAATCCAAAGTCGAGGAAGATGCAAAATTTACAATAGAAAGGGAAACCAAACAAAGAGAAGAAGCAATAAAGAAAGCAGTGGAAAGAGTGGACGAAGAAGCAACAACCAAAGTAGAAAAAGAAGTAAAACATAAAAAGATACACAGAATAGGGGTGATGACAGTCACCCAATGGATATAGATCCCCTAGAGGTGTCAACATGGATACGTAAGTCAATGGATTAGGACTGGAGATCTGGACATTGTTTCAACCAAGTGAAGTTCTTGATTTGAGAAGCTTCACTTATGATAGAAACACTGGCAGGATCGTGTAAGAGTTAGTGAAGAAAGTACCAACAACTGAAGGAATGTCGATCTCATTTTTCATGCATGTTAATATAACATGATATGTAATGGAAAACCCAATAGCCACTTCGATAGATGGTTAGACATTTATGAATGCCAATGAAGAAAACATCCAGAGGTTATGACAATAGAATCAAGAGCAAGAATATAAAATCAAGGAGCTTGAAGGAAAGCTCCGACGGGTAAAAGTTGACGAAGGAAACATATGAAACTTTAGAGAAAGTGTTGAAATGTTGAGGAAAGATCTGGAAGAGGCCCTTATAGATATGTACACACATTTTCATATGTTCTAGTAGATGATAGTGACAATCAAGGATCAACATAATCAAGTGCAATCAAATCTTGCGTAGTTAAATATGATATGAGAAAGGATAGGCTACCTTGACCAATGGATCATGGAAAATCCTGGCGCACTGATTGAAATTTATCGTCTCTCTAAAATTGAAAGGAGAACTGATATCCACTCACTATACCACTATCAATAGTATGGGAAAATATATGAGAAATAGATGACCAATACAATGAAAATATGTTCGAAATTGCACAAGGCTTCTCAAGAATGGATCAAAGGATGTCGATTTCCCACTTTGGATGAGGTTGGAAAAACCTTATTTATGGAAGAATTAATCGACAAAATCCAATACAACACCAATGAAAGGTGAGAGATTACCGAGGTAGCCACTGAAGTAATCATGGAACTCATAAAAAAACACATTGCATAGCAAACCAGATTCCACACCATGATCCAAGCGTTCATGGTCACTCCATCTAAATATATGCAAGTCCTAGAAGACAACACAACCATGCATTTTACTTCACTAGAAGAGATTCTATACGGAAGGATCATCTCATTGTATGCTCAACTAGAATTTTGGATACTATACCTCAAAGACAATGATCCTTGAATAAGACGAAATAGAAAACTGAATACTATTTGTATTTTCTCAACTGAACTCAATTTTTCTTTAATATACACTTGTCACAAGGAAAGAGGAAAATGAACCATTTTGTAACAACCTTTTCAAGAATAAGGAAAAGAGTCACTTAGTTGTTACTAAGAATTGTATAAGAAAGATTAGAGGCTCACTTTGAAAGGACTTTTGCATTTTTAATCAATGTATAGACCCAAGGACTAAGTCAATAACTTATACTTTGTTAATGAATATTTAGAAGCCTTCATGGCCAATTTTCTTAAGAAGGAACACTTGTGGGTGAATTTGTCTTTGTTGTGAATTATTTCAAGTGGAGATGTATGTTATTCAGAGGGACTGTAAGAATTCGTTTTTGCCTATGGATTAATCTTATGCACTATATATTTTTCTGTAGTTTTGAGTATTCTCTTGTATATATTTATGTCCTAATATTGATGAGTTGTTAATGTATGCATTAATATAATGTAGACTATTCTGGTTATATATATTTGCATGCACTTGTTTCTGGTTCTTCTCTTCTATTTCAGCTACTTGTGTGGAAGTTTCTATATAAGTTGGTTTCATTTACAAATCGTCGGTTACTTTAGTATGCTCCTAGCTAGGATAGATTAGAGTAGATTAGCAGTAGATTAGTTTGTTTTCAATACATAGTTTTCATCTACATATTTTCCATGCATATTCACTCATCATCCATCGTCATCGGTAGACCGTACCGTAACCAGAAAAAATTCCAAAAAACAACAATGCCAGCCGGGCCAAAATCTAGATGGGCCTCCTAATCCAAACAATGCATAGTCTAGTTGGGATTGTGTATCAGAGAGTACCCCTTGTTGTTGTTGGTAAAATTCATACCCATCAACATAATTGGCACTAGAAGGATGGCCATTTTTATGGCTTACATAAGCAACCTACACAATCGTAATTAGCCTTTAGGAAATAACCCCAAACTGACTCTATTCCCTCGTATTGGTTATCAACATAAAATTACCTACAAAGATTTGAATCCTAATTTTGGAATTGCATTCAATGGTAAACACACCCGAGGAATTGGTACCGAGTTCCACAACAATAGTTCTTTGAACTTCATCATTGTACACGTGCTTACACGAAACTACTTTGTAAGCTACCAACAACTACTGAACTTCCAAGCAAGAAATCAACTCGTGTAGAAATACCATAGACTCATCCCGATATTTATGTTGATTCCATAGATGATATTATTGAGACTGCTTTACAAGAAGTCACGATAACCTTGAATCAATTCGTGCACACCTTTATCGATCCTGAGTAAAACCATGAAAGTGAAAACCCAAAAATAATTTTAGAACAAATTATGAGTGAAAATAAAGACCGAAGAGAGATAGTCTCATGATGGATGGTTCAATTTCCCTAGAATTTAGATGGCCACTACATGAAATGCCTAGGAAATCAGACAAAATTCTTCTCTAATTTGATCCAGACAAATGTGGGTCACCAGAAGATAATTTAAACAATTTCTTCCTAGCCACACACCTGTTAAATGTCTAACACGATGATGTAGTTTGTATGATATTTCCTTATACTTTTTCACATGGAGAGTCTACTTCGTATTTCATCCTTCCACCTGGATCTATAACTTGTTGGGATTATTTTGAAAGAGTTTTTATCATAAAATTTGGGGAAAGGAAAACAACTACATCTTTGCACAAAGAGTTAGGATCCATTAAGATGGACAAAAGAGAGAAGGTAAAATATTTCAATCAAAGGTTTCTTAATGTATTGATTAAGTTCCCCCATGATACAACTCCTGCTCATTCTTTAGCCATCGAATATTATATGGAAGCATTGACCCCTTCTATAGGAATATTTGTAAAAAGGGAAAATAGAAACACCTTGTCACTTAATTTTGATGAAGCTGAAATGGTATAAATAGAGTTATCTTCTTATGATCATCACTTACATTCTGAGGAAACCAAACCATATGGAAATAAACCTTTTTTGTTGACTAAACCACCCAAAAAAGAGTTGAGGGATATTGACAATGTGGTGAAATTAGTTAAGAATATATCAAACGAAGTTGTAGATCTTAAGAAGAATGTGAGTGAAGGATAATAAAAGCCTTGAACTTTTCACTCATTCTTTAAGAGACAAGATAGTCCACCAAAACTACCCGATCCCTCTCATATGGCCTTCAAATTAGAAAAATTCAACAATGATAATTGTTTCTCTTACCACCAGCAAAACCACCCATAATGAACTTTCCCTCAATGGGTCAACTCCATGACCCTGGTGATCAATCATCTATTAGATCAACATAGTTTAAACAATGAAGACCCTACACCATCTCAAACTGATACTACTAAATAAATTCCTCTGGAATCCTCTATGCCTTTTTGGGACTAGTTTCTTGACTCAGACGATGAGCAGATAGAAGAGATTTTCGTGGAATATACACTAGTGATGAAGGATGTTGCCCAAAACAATTATAATCTATGTAGAAAAGGTCCAATTCTTGACGTTCCTTCTTCCAAGGATGATAAAATTCCCCTTAGGAAAATCACTCCTCTCCCTGCTTCCCCAAAATTGAATGACCCAAGTCAAGGTAAATCCAGTGGTAAAACAAGTAAAGTTGTCCCAACTAACACTGATAAACCAAGTACGTCTAGCTCAACTTGGAATAACACTAGACTTAACGGAGTACCAAACAACAAAAAAACATGCACTAGACAAACGATGAACAACACAAACCCACACCCCCTAGAATACAATGTAATAGAATACATGAAGAAAAAAAAAGACAACATTTCCATGTTTGATATTTGTTCATTACCACAACAATGTGAGCTATTGAATGATACTTTCAACCCTAATGATGCTCAGAAAAGGATGGTCGTTTCTATTGACAACACCCTCCCAGAAGATGGGATACAATAAATACACAAGGTGGAAATTGCAGCAGACATAAATGAAACTAGTATAGGGGCATACTCAAAGTCACATATCCCACCTATTCTACTCAACTATTAAATTTTAATTTTAATATGCATGATTGTCTAGCAGATTCAGGTGTGTCATCTAACATAATGCCTTTCACTAATTGCCAAAAAATAAATGTTGTTCCACAAATGACAAAAAATACAATTATATAGTTGGATAGGACATATGTTAAGTAAATGGAGAACTTAAGGATGTCTTGATTTGGCTTTCATCTGATCCTAGGGTGCATTAAACGATAGACATCATTGTTGTCGATATACCAGAGAGTTATGGTTTTGTATTAAGCAGGGATTGGTTGGCCAAACTTCAAGGCTACTTTTATACCAATTGGTCTCACCTATGGCTTCTGTACAAGGGTAAGTCGAATAAAATTCGAGTAAACAGTGAGACCCACATGAAACAAACAATGACAAAATTGGAAGGTAAGAATGAAACTATAGTTTTTGAGCATTTCGTCTTGGGAAATTATTTCTTTGAGATTGACTATGGCTATTATGTAGTGCATACATCTGAATTATAGTTATATTTACAATTTGAACTCCGTCCATGAACTCATAATAATTCTTGTACTATATTAACTAACCTAGGATTTTGTTCAATTAATAAAACATAAATTTTTGACAAGTGGTCAATGTTTTTTTATGGATCTAAAACACAAGATGGAGTCATAGAAGGATGTTTCCTCATTGATCCTGGATAAGGTAAAGTGCTCATATCATTCTGCCTATAATTTAAATGCACCAACAACACTGCAGAGTATGAAGCTTTAGTTGAAATCCTGAAAAAGGCCATCGATCTCAAGGTGAAATATATCAAGGTATTGGATGATTCTGAAATAATTTTTTGAAATGTAATAAATACTATCCATTTCATATCCACGCATATAAAGGAATATAAAAAAGAGGTATGGAGTTTTATTTACTCTTTTGATTCATTTAACATTACTTTTATAACTCACAATCAAAATGTAGATGCAGATATATTGGCCAATGCGACATCTAGGTTTATCCCTCCTGATGATGTTTTTTCGGTTGAAATTATTTTTTAGGCCCTCCATACTAGACAACATCACAAATTGGAGAGTATTCGATGGTGACACTCAAGTCATAAAATTTCTCACTAGTTTGGACACTTTTAAAGATGAATTCATCGATGATGAAGACAATCAACAAGAACTACAAACTTATCAAGATGATGCAATCAAAGTAAAGACAAATTGTGTCTTGAAGAATGGTTTGACTCTTAAGAATTTATTCTATTTTCAAACTAAGTTCAAGAGGCCTACCAACTCAAAAACAAATATTTCAACCATGATGCATTTCTTGGTCAATCTTGGAACATCTGAATAACCCAAATACATAAATCTGGGCACATGTTGTTCAGAGGCAGAAAAACACACATTTACAAAACTGTTTAATAGATATTGAGATGTTTATTCTTGGACTTTCAATGATATGAAAGAATATGATACCCAAATAATACAAAATGTGATCCCAATTACAGAAGGTATCAAACCATTCCAACAGAAGCTCAAAAATATACATCCTCTAAAACTCTTATCAAGAAATAATTAAAAAAATTGTTACATGCCTGAATCATCTTCAAAGTTCGACATTCAACTTGGATTTCTAACATGGTTCCTGTAAGGAAGAAGTTGGGAGTAATCAAAACTTGTATAGATTTATGGAATCTGAATCGTGCTTCTGAAAAACACAACTACAATGTTCCCCTGATGGAGCATATATTGCAACTTGTCTCCATATCTGATTTGTTTTCTTTACTAGACGGGTTTTCAGGATACAATCAAGTTCATGTAGCATCCAACTGATTAAAGACCATGTTCTGGACCAAGTGGGAGACATATGCCTACAGAAGAATTACGTTTGGTTTGATGAATGAAGGAGATACCTTTCAAAGGCAAATCAATATCTCTTTTAAAGGATTAATTGGTCAAAGTGTGGTGGTTTATCTTGATGATGTTTTTGTTTATTCGAGGAAGAGGGAATACCATCCCAAGCACCTAAAATAGATATTTGAACGATGTAGAAAATAAAGGATTTATTTGAATCCAAAGAAAACTATGTTTTTTGTTTCAAAAGGAATTCTACTAGGAAATGTGATCTCCAAAGACAAGATTTCAGTGGACCCGAAAAGGATAAAATCCATTCTACAAATTCCTCCACCGCATAGAAAAAACACAATGTAGTATTTCTTTGGTAAAATCATTTTGTGAGAATATTCAACCCATATTTTGATGATATTGTGAAGCCACTTCATAGAATGTTCAAGAAATATATTCAATTGAAATGGACACCAATGGAGAAGGAAGCATTCAATAATATCAAATATTCCATAGTTGTTTCCCCATCTCTACGAAGTCCAACAAGGATTTATTACTATATACATTTGTATCTGATAACTCCCTCGCAACAGTGCTCACGCGGAAATATGAGAAAGGAGAGGAATATCTTGTTTTTTTCATGAGCACTGGATTACATGGTGTTGAGGTGAACTAAACCCTGATGGATAAGAAATATTTTTCTGTCCATAAATATATTAAAGAGTTTGGACCTTATATTCTAAAAAATCATAAGAAATTCATCGTCCCGCACCCAGAGGTGAGGTCTCTTTTTGGTGAAAGAGATATGGGAGAGTGATGGGGAAATTGGATGGAAACCTTAAAATAATATGACCTAGAGTTAAAACTAGCCAACATCATGAAAGGTCAAGGCCTATGAAAACTAGTGACTCAAGATACCAATGATGGAAAACAAGAGGGGGACGGATGGAAAGATGAACCAAAAATGTATACACAACAGCGTACATATATCCCAAAAATTGAGGGAGCATATTATAATGATATCAAATATTACCTGCATCATGACACACCCCCATATCACCTTCATGATAATCATAAGAGATCTCTCTGATTGAAATCCTTACAATATCAAATGCTACATGGGATCTTGTTTAGAAAGAAATATGATGGAGTGTTATTCTGGTGCCTTGAAAAACAAGATGTTGATAAGGTATTGAAGGACATGCATGATGGACCACCTGGTGGCCATTTTTCAAGGGACACAATAAATCACAAAGTGTTGATAAATGGACATTACTGTCTCACACTCTTTAAGGATGCCCATGCATAATCAAGAAGATGTGAATCATGCCAAAAATCTGCAGGAAAAGAACGCAAAGTTGTTATCCCGCTCCAACATGTTGTTATTAAAGAACCCTTTGAACAATGGGGGATGTACATAGTTGGTGATATTAACCCCATTCCTCCAAGCAACATAGGTATATTCTAACTGCTACCAATTATTTTACACGTTGGATTGAAGCAGTACCACTGATCAAAGTAAATGAAGAGGTAGTTATTAATTTTCTTGAACAATACATCATCACAAGCTTTGGAATTCCTAACTCTCTAGTGTTTGATAATTCAAATTATTTTTCATATATAAAATTATCTAATTTTTCATTAGAGAAAGGGATTATTTTGAAGTACTCGACCAACTATTATCCTCAAGGTAATAGCTTGTAGGAATCTAGAAACAAAAACATAATCTGCATCCTCAAACAAACTGTGGTCAATCACAAGATAAATTGGCACAATTCTTTATCGATTTCCCTCTAGGATGATCATGTCACTCCTAAGGATTCCATAGGGAATTCTCCATATTTCCATGTTTATGGGAAAGAAACTATCTTACCCTCGAATATCTACCCTCCTTCTCTACAACTCACCCAACAGTCTCAAGGAAGAGAGTGCTCTGTCATTTAATGGTGTATCAATAACTTGTTAAGATTAGAACAGAGTCGTGCTAAAGCCAAAAGAAATTTTGAAACTCGCCAATAGACAATAAAACATTGGTTTGATAAGAAATCTAATGGTGATAAATAATTCTAAGTTGGGGATTTATTCCTCAAATGGGACAAGCCACGTGAAGATAAAGTAAAACATCTGAAATTCCAACAACTATGGCTGGTCCTTACATTATAAAAGAAAGGATTGGACAATGTAACTTTTGATTAAAAACTCTTTAGGGGGAAGCTAACCCTCTCCCCGTTAATGGCCATATTCTCAAACACTACATAGCTAGCCTTTGAGGTTGCTGCTCCCTTGTACATAAATACATTTCTTCTTTTTTTTACTTTTTGTTACTCATTTTTTTATTCCTCTTTGTTTTCTTATATGTCTATTTTGTTTAAGTTTTAGATTCTTGAAAAATGCCTTATTGGTTTTGAGTTTATAATATCTTAGTACTCGTCATACACTTAGATCGTATCACATATGATGTGAAAAAACTGATCATTTTGTGACCTCGTTTCCATCCACATACCATCCTAATCATGTAATCATTGTTATGAACTATCTCAAGTTAGATCTAGTGGTGGAACATAGCTCATAAATATAAAAGAATAACACAATGAAACAAAGAAACATGGACCTTTACTTAAGAACAAATTCTTATGTTGTGTGAACTGAAAGAAAATGATTTGGGAAATATTTCTGTAGTATCTCATAAACCATTACTCAGGGAGTTCACTCATCGATAATCAAGTTAGAAAATATCACTATCACATGTGTCATCCTTAATGCCTTTAAAGGATAACTAGAATCGCCCCATCCACCTCTCTCTAAACAAAAGAGAATCAAATTTATAAAAGGAAAAGGCTTTGGGAAAATATTTTTAGATCACATGGGACATGCAAGTATGTATGTCGAGGCTATGGACACTCGCTTGTAGTAGAGCAAGGCTTGTGCCACTGTACTAACTCATTCGGGGCTATGGATGCTCGCTGCCAATGGAGAAACACCAGATAAATTAACCATAACTTACATTCTCAACATTCCAGATGTTTCGTTTCCATCACACTCCCTACACCGTCTCTTTTGGTCATTTATGATATGAATAAAAAATAATTTAAATGCAATCTGTTCCGAGGTAAGGTCTTGACCCCTTCTTTGCATCATATAAATTCATTTCCAATGGAATGTAAGCTATGAGACATACTCTTCCTCTCTCAATATGTACATGATAATGCACCCTTCCTAAAATTATGTGTGGATACCATCTTACAAATATTCAAGGCTTCTCCTAGTGTGTCACCATTTGTTGTGCCAAGCACTACAACCCACCATTTATTGACAATTCAATTACAATTTCCTTTAAATAAATTGAGCCCCCTTTTTCCTTTGATTTTGAAAGAGTTATCCATCAGATTCCTTACTTATCCCTTAATCCCATCTTCCAAGTCTTACTCATCTTAAGACAACAGTTGAAAAAAGAAATACTTGAAAAAATCCTTTTCCAAGCAAGTTTAGAAAATTCGACAAAGTTAATTTTAACTCCTCCGATGCACATTGGATGATTTCCCCTCAAATCCTATGATGTACATCAGAGGATTTCCCCTTTAATCCTCCAATGTCTATAATAGAATTTCCCTTTAAATACTCTGATGTACATCGAAGGATTTCCCCTTAACTCATCTGATGTATATCGTAGGAGTTCCCCTTAACTCCTTCGATGTACATCGAAGGAATTCCCCTTAACTCCTCTAATGAACATTGGAGGAGTTCCTCCCAAGATCATCGAATTCAAGCCCATCGTTGAATCTCCTTCGATGAAAATCAAAGTAGTTACCTCCAACTCCTTTGATGCTCATCGGAGGAGTTCCATACATCTCTACCGACTGTCTCAGAACACTTTGTGTTGAGTCCTCCGGTGTACATTGGAAGACTTCCTCCCAAGTCCTCCAATCATAATTACCAAACCAACCTCATTAATTATGATTTATCCAAGATTTACATATACCAAATTCCCCTCGGCTTCTCATTATCTCACCAAATCATCAAAGAGAAAAAAGGATTTCTGAAGACGGAGAGTGCGTTGAGCCCTCACTTTTGCACCCACAACCTCTTACAGTCTTCCACATGGCAGTGGGTTTCCAGGTAAGCCTCAATACATTTTCCCCTCGCTAGGGTTAGGTTTTATCTCTTTGTATTTTATTTGTTTTTTTTTTCCCTCGACGCCACCCTCTTGTTTTTCTCTAACCTTAACCTTTCGGCAACTTGTGCCTCCTAACCTAGTTACAATGCCTTGCCTCCATGATGTCACATTTTTCAAAACCCCTCTAAGTTGAGTCAACACCGAAGATTATATGAGCAACCTTACAGGTAAGCCCTAAATAGTTTTCCCTAAAGGAAAATTCGATGATAATCGTAAACCTGTATCTCCTCTAGTCAAGGCACAAATATGAACTTCGATCCAAGCAAAGAGTCCATGACAAAGTATTATAGAAAAATTTTCCACACTACATGCATCTTTCTTTGATGGCCTTCCTTTTCCCCTTTGCAAACTCAAGTTCCCCTTTTTGTTCATTCCAGAGTAAAAAATTCAAAGTTTTGTACATATATGTGGGCCCTAGTTAAACAACTCACGTATACATAGGTTTCTCCATTATAGCCCGTGTACATCAAGTTTTGTGCTCAAAAATAAAAAAATGTGTCGGGTTTCTGTGCCATTTCACGAGATTCATGATCCTTGACCTTCCATGTATTGGAAATTCTCCAACTTGACCCTTAAATTCCATTTGAAGGATATAAATTGAGCCATATACAAGCCTTAAACACAATTCATCAATAGAGAGAAAAGACACTCTGGAGAAATTTCACTTCATATTGAGTCTGCATCCCTATTTCCTTGAAAGTCTAATCTTCCTATATTGAGAAGGAGAAACTCAATTACTCCTACTACTTGTGAGCTTGCCTTGGTGGAGGATTGAAGTGGTGAAGGCCCAACTAGAGGGACTTAGTTTCTCAGTTCCTATATGTGTCATTGCAAAATTTTGTCACCTATGTACTTATGTTGATTACATTAATAGAAATACTCTTTTCTCATCCAATTATTTGTCACAAATATTTGTATTAATTTCCATAGGTGTATTTGTTATACATTTTAATGGATTATGCTAGTTTATATGCTAACATTTTATAGAATTTCCATATGCTTGTGTACCTTGGATGTTGAGGACAAGTTGCAGGTATCAATCTTTGGGTCGTGATTTCAACTATGGTATTCTTTTGATGTCCAGAAGAGGTAGGATTCTAGCATTCTCTTGTTAGAATTTCTATTTATCTATCATACTTGATACTAGAGTTGATTTCTGGGTGTCTTTTCATCTGTTGTGGTTTACCCTTGCCATAGAGAAATTTTCCTCGTAACACAAGGTCATTATTTTCTTCATCTAGCCACAAGGAGTTTAACCTTTTCCTTATTTTCCCAAGCACAAATGGAAAACTTCATATTAACTCCTCCAGTGATATCGAAGGAGTTCGTATTAACTCCTCTGATATGATCGAAAGAATTACCTAGAACTTTGTCGATGCACGGGTCACTTTAGAAGCATTAATACCATCTTCTTCGATGTGCTATCGATGAAATTAGCATTAACTCCTCCAATTCACATCGGAGGAGTTGACACCAACTCTGTCAATAACACACCAAACTTCTCAAACAACTTTCCCCAATACTTTTGGAGGCTCTAACACTAACTTCTCTGATTCACATCGGATTGCTTCATACCAACTTCTCTGACTCGCATCAAATCCTTTCATACCAACTTCTACGATTCACATTGGATCACTTCATACCAACTTCTTCCATGCATATCGGAACACTTGTTATCAAATCTCCTGATTTCCATCGGAGGAGTTCACTTCAAGACCTATGATTTAACCTTTTGAGAAAAAATTTCACTCTGTCCTCCTCAGAATTCCACCAAGCTACTCAACATGCCTTCCATCATCTTATCATCGCTAGATGACGACCCTATACCTAGTGACAATTCAAGTTGATCTTCTAGTATTTCAAAATTATGAAGTTGCATTCAACTTCATATTATTTATGTATTTATCTCTTCATTAACTCCACCTTTTTGCAGGTCAAAACATGTCTTTGCGGAAGAATACAACAAATAAGAGACTTGGGACCAAGGCATCTGGTAGTTTCCAGTAGACCAAAGGAGAACTAAAAGTGATCGAAGCTACATATGATGACACATCTGGACTCTTGGAAAATGATGGGAAAATGCTAAAGTGGGGAGAGGTGTATCATATGTTCAAGAATTCCAACTTCTCCACTGATTCTGAATATCATGATGAATTTAAATTATTCAAAAACATCAGAAAATCCATCATATTCAGAGTGGAAACCCACCTGGTTGTTTTCCTCTGTTTAGATGCCATCACTTGGATCCTAAAAAACCATATATGTGAATGAAATATACGTCTACAACACCAGGAAGGATCCCATATCCTCTTTCAGGCTAGAATATCTAGAAAAATGTTATCACACTGAGAGAGTGACAAAGAAATTCAACAACAAAATCCTCGATGAATTTGAAGACGCCCCCAAGGATCAGTTTCCCAAATGGTACAAATCTGACAAACAATTCAAGTATAGGACCAAAGGGGGTACCCCACAATCTCTCTGAGAAGGCCTTATCAATATATGGTGGCTATGTTATGTCGGCTATATGGAGAACCAAATGCATCTCAATTTTATTTATCGTATATGCCTTTGATATATTATTGCACAGATGAGGGAGTATAATTCAATTGGGATGATATATTATCATAAAACCTAACTGTTGCGCCTCTTTTTCCACCTAGATGAGCAAAACAAATGTGCTTACAAGATTAGTTGGGTTAGCTAAGCAAGATGATTGTAAAGGAAAAGGGTTAGAGAAATAAATATAAAAGAACAAACTAAGAATTAAGCTAAGAAACAAAAGAACAAATAAACTATTGAGCATAAGGACATAAGAACAAAAAACCAATAAGACTCATGTCACCAATGGCAAGGATTATATTAGTGAAAGCAAACACCAAGAAGAAAGAAGACTATGGGTCCCTTCTTCCTCCAAGGGAGGGATCTTGAACCCCCACAACTAAGCTCTTCTTACAACTTTGAATGATATGGTGAAAGAATCCCAAGCTAATCCACTCAAGAGGTGAGATGGATTTCCCAATGTAATGGTGCTAGTATACTCTTGATGAGAATAGAGGATTCCTCAAGAGAATAGCATCATAATAACTTTGCTAATGAATTCCTTGAAAATGAAGTGCACCCATGGCCTTTCTTTATAGCACCTCTTTGAGACATTGTGAAACCATCTTGTAGTGTGAAAATATGCTATTTAGGGCATTTTTAGGTCTTTGACGAGCCACCCAATCGGATTCAGTGGAGATTTGGGTGTCAAATCAACTTGGAAGCTGAACTAGAAGTGGGTGGGAGGCTGAAAAATCTCATAAATGCATCGTTCTCAGATGTGCGTGGCTTTTAGTGACCCTAGTTGCGCATCATGCGCATGTGCGCTTTTCCTACATTTCTGGATAGCGCATGTGCGCACGCGCCTTGTGTAGTCATAGCTTACTTTAATTTTATCACTGGTTGTATAGTTTTGGACCTTTTGGAAATGATTTTGTGGTAATTTTGGTCCATGGGTGACCTCATAACTATTTGACGATGCTAGATTTCTGTAACCATTTGCGGATGAAATTTCAGTGATAACAGATGCCCCCTGATGGATGAGGTTAGGAGCATACATATAGCCGAAATTCATCAATATTTCTTCTACTAAGAGTGTCATTGTAAGAGAGAGTGATAGTGGGAGTGTCAAGAGTTACTTGTTGGAGGGAGAAAGGAACTTGTAGGACCCATCCTTCCATAAGGTGTGTAAAAATAAATTATGTACAAATGAGGCGGGCATGCCCCATGCTCGTGTCATGTAACTTAGAAAGAATAGTTTTGTATAGTAACTGAAACTGTGTGTTGATGTAGATCACTGTAGTGCCCTCAGGGGCAGTTTTGATAAAGGTAGAGGACAAGTCGGATGAGGAACATACTCTAAACAGTAGGCAAGGATACCTGTAAGAAGTATCACGGATTTTGTGGGCATTGATAGCCCAACCAAGTTCAGAGGTCTTCGGCGAATATAAGAAATAACTGCAATAGTCACAAAGTAAGACCCATCGTAACATGAAAAAGTGCTAAAGTAGAATGTTATGGGAGTCAACAAAAGCATGGATAAATTGTGTTTCTCCTTGTGTTGTCCGAGACCTCTCATTGGAAAGGTAATGAGAGTCAAGATATTGTCACCCTTATGGAAACTTCGCCAATGTCGACAAAAGGGGGACGCGACTCCAAGAAGTAAAGGGCTTCGTGAAATATACTAGGTGAGGTTAGGAGTTGGAGGAGGTACAGGGACGAAGTCAAGATGTATGAAGACTCAATACTACCCTTGGTTGGGGGTATATGCAAAGTATAAGTGGTTGCAACCGTGAAACTAGGTCGAGTGTCAGGGGGACAACAAGACATGGGATAAGTTGTGCCAGAGGCGGGACAAAGTGAACAAAATCAGAGGATGGAGGTAAGTGGCCTGTGGGATACTCAGAGTATATGGATGATGTCAAAAGGGGTATATGATAAGGAGTGCCCCAACCAAGGGCGACATGGGTTGCGTTTGACAAAAAGGGAAGAAGGTCATCAAAGGTGACGACAAAAAGATATGGAAATGATGGAAAAAAAGGCTTTTTACAAATTACCAAACGAATAAAGAATAATTTGGGATGAGTGTACAAATACAGAAACGGGTGCCCTAGTGCAATATGGTTGGGCCGGTTAGGGCGCAATTTTCTTGGAGAACTGGTGGAGGGTGGGAAAGCTAGAAAAATGAGGAGAAGGAGTATGTGGCTGATTCATGACATAATGTAAGACTATCGGGACTCCCATCCCTAAAGAGTGAAAAAAAATAGCATGAGTGTCAAAGTACCAAAGGGTGCTATGAATGGGACAACTCATGTGGGGGAGAGTGCTACTGGGTGATAGTACCTAAAATGCAATGGAGGTGTCGTTATTACAGAGTCGGAGATGGGGATCCTAGAGGCAAATTTCAGAGGGTGTGACTGGAGATGCAATTGAGATTCAGAGGGAATGATTACATGCCAGTGTTGATTATATACCTGAAGGGGTTGTGTTGATATATGATGACCAAGTACCTGCACACATGAAAACCAAATACCCGGCTTGAAAAATATCTGAAGAGAATCGAACATACAAGCATTTATTTGATAATTTTGAACATGAGCATGCGTACCTGGATGGGGTATGAAAAAAAATGACGCCTCGGGGGCTAAGGATAAAAAATGGCCCGGGGACTGTCGTGATGTAGATGATGGGATGTTGATCTCGTGGCTGAAGACGAATCGGAAAATAGACACTCGGAGCTCCCGGAATGGTGTTTGGAATTTTGGCAGAAAGGCCTATATATAGTGGTAGGGCCCACATTGCCACCTCATTTGTACTTGCTGTCAGAGTGACTAGACGAGAGGTATTCAAAGGAGATTTGGAGATTCCAGGAGGATGAGGTAGCCAATTCAGGACCAACGAGATTTAGGTTAGTAGTCTTATCATCCTGCATAGAAGTAGGTTTTCAAATTGTGGGCAGGGCCTGTACGGAGGGTCGTACAGGGGTTTTTATGCATGTGGGCCCCCTAGTGCACAGGTGATCCAGAAATATGCATGCACGGGTGAGCGCTTGTTATTCATATAGCCACACATGGGTGCACCCATAGGGGGGACAAAGGCGCACATGGTATGCGCACCTATTTGCTACACAGCTACGCATGGGTGCACGACTGTGTAGTGGACATGCGCGCCTGTGTTCGTGACAGGGGCACATGGGGGCGCCCCTGTAGGGAGGATAGGTGCACATGCCTATGGGATGAACAGGTGCACATATGTGCATGCCTGTAGGTTGAATAGGCGTGCATATGTGTGTGTCTGTGGGTTGAACAGGCGCACATATGTGCTCGCCTGTGGGTTAAACAACTGCGCTTTGGGGGCAAGGCTGATGGGTGAAAACTTATCTTTTTTGGAGATTTTAATGTGTTTTATGGTTAATATGGCTGACCTAGGACTGTGTTATGTGGTTGTAGGTGATATTTTTTCACGATGTCGTTCCATTGGCAAGAGCGGGATTGGTCATAGTTGAGGGATGTCGTTTTGATGACCCAGGTGTCGGGCCATCGCATGCTCCTCCGGCAGAGGTCGGGGGAGATTTTGAGGATATTTTTTGTCCCTTGGAGGCAGTGCTACAGGGCGTGCCTAAGGGCATGTGGTCACGCATCCAGGATGAGGGCATCCTAGAGCAGTGTGCGGGTGTTCTGCTGACGTGGCGAACCGTGGTGCGGTGAGAAACAGTAGTAGGTGCTGCGATGATCGGACGGTTACCTCCAGGTCCGAAGGGACCAGTAGTGGGTGGGGCACCACCGCTTGAGGGAGGGGTAGGAGATGGTGCTCTAGAGGCACCTTGAGTGTTGCTCTATGTATTTTTGTATTTTGTATATAGGCTGGTGAGCCCATTTTGGTGTAGTGGCACCAGTTTTGTACCGAGGCGCTTCACTAGCCTGTGGATTGTTGTATATTTGTATGTAAACATTTTGATGGCACTGTGGACCGATTTATATATATATATATATATATATGAGTATACATTTTTGGGTCGTTGTGATGTTTTACATGTGTGTGTGTTTTTTTTTTAATGTTATTTATGATGTCTAATCTATATATGCTGTGACAGGTTCTTGATGGTTTATGTGTGTGTAGAGGTATCTTGATGTGATATATACCAACCTAACACAATGTTAGCTAAGTTATCTGTAATTTGATTCAATTGTCTTGGAATATGTGTAAATGTAATGAAATCAAAATGTCGAGATAAAAGTATAACTTGCAGTTATTTGCGAAAGAGGCAAAGATGGCATACACGGTACACATTGTTGAGCTGGAGGACGACTAGTTGAGAGTCAAGAAAGATGCTAAGGTGATGAATATGATGATGTTGGGCATCGGCGAGGAGGCCAATGACGACAGTGTACTTGGCTTGGTTGTTAGTTGCTGCACCCAAACATATTCCACTAGAGTGGAGCAGTTCATGTGAGGGGGTATAGAGGGCCCAAGATGTTGAAGCGAGATTTTGTGTCCAACGACTGGCGTCGTCGGCGTAACTGATGTGGTAGGCCGGTGGAGGAAGCATCTGTCAATATCACAAATGATAATTTAGACGTGAGGGATGGAAAAAAGATTAAAAACACTATAAAAGAAATAACCTAATGTAGAATGGCTATGCTTAGGTGTAAAATTTATTTAAGTATAACCCGTTAATGGGTTCTTTGAGAGAGAGACCTTCAGGGGAAGCCAGGATGTAGACGCCTTTGGTGAGGCAATGTTGGATAATGTAGGGGCCATGCCATAGTGACTCGAATTTTCCATGACCGAGGGTATCGTGAGCGATATCGTAAGCAAGGACGAGGTCGCCTTCTTGAAATGAGAAAAGGTTGATGTGGCGATCAAAGGTGGCCTTTGATCATTTTTTGGGTGCCCCATTGTTCTGTAATAAATATCGACGATCTTCATCCAGGGACTCTAAGTTCAACAAACGCTGCTCCATTGGAGAAGTGTCAGGTAATAGATCAATTGCAGTGTGTAAGGTGGGAATTTCGCACTTGATGGGAAGAGTGGCCTCAACCCCATGGACTAGATGAAATGGTGTGAAACCAGTGGTTGTTTTCACAGTCGTATGGTAAGCCCATAGCGTGAAAAATAACATATGATGCCAATTGGTCTTATGTTTGTTAACTGTGCGCTGCAACATGGTCTTGAGGACCTTGTTAACTGCTTCGACCTATCTGTTAGTCTGAGGGTAATATGGTGAGGCAAACTCATGGGAGAATCCCAACCGAGATGAGAGTTCGATGAAAATCTCATTATCGAAATGTTTCCCGTGATCGGAAACTTGCTGGAGTGGTACTCCAAAGCGGGATATGACGTGATTAAAGAAAAAACGCGCTGCAGTGTCAGTGGTGTTGTTGAAGGTGGGCATTACCTCAGCCCAATTTGTGAAGTAATCGACTGTGACAACAATGTATTTGTGGCCATTGTTGGATGGGGGATTACAATTCATGAAGTCGATGTCTCATTTTCAAAAAGGGCCTGTAGTAATGATTGGGTGGAGAAGAGCAGGTGGTGCTCATGCTTTGTTGGAATAAAGCTGACATTTATCGCATTGCTTTATGGCATGAATGCAATCGTGAAACAATGTAGGACAAAAATAACCTGCTCGGATGATTTCTGAGCAGTGGACATTCCCGAAAGATGGCCCTCGCATGCGCCACTATGGAAATCGTTCAAGACTCTATCGGCCTCATCAATAGTCAAGCATCGATGAAGTATGGTGTCGACCCCTCGTTGATATAAGATATCTCCAATGAGGAGATAGCAGGGGGCCTGGTGGCGAATATGACGACGATCATCCCGTGAGAGGTGGTTACCGAACTTTTGGGTTTTGAGGTAGACGAGGAGGTCGCCATACCAAGGATCATCCAAAGTCATATAAAAGAGATGTTCATCGGGGAAGTCGGTATTGATGGGGGCACTGGTAGTATCAGAGGGGAAGGCCATGACAAGTTCGGTGAGGATGAGAGCTTTCTTTCTCTTGGGTGTCAAAAATTCGAGTTCGTATTCCTGAAGGATAATGATCCATCAGGAAAATTTGCCATTAATTTGCTGACGATTGAGCAAGTATTGCATAGGGTTGGAATCTGCTACGACTTTAGTCATGTGAAGAAGAATGTAATGGCATAGTTTCTGGACTGCGAGGATGACTACAAGGGATAGTTTCTCTTCGTGCTTATACTTCAAGGGTGGACCTGAGAGGTTTTTACTAACGTAGTAAATGACATGCTCACGATCGTCATCACCGATTTGAACAAGAACTCCTGCTACTGAGATAGTTGATACTGATATGTAGAGGATATAGTCGCAATTATAGTCAGGTGAACTAATCAAAGGGTCATTAGACAACGCCATTTTAAGATCGTCGAATTCATTTTGGGCATGTTCATCCCAGTGGAATGGGATGTCGTGGTGTAGTAAACGAAGGAAACTGTGTTTTCGAGTGGAGTAGTCTAGGACAAATAAAAAGTTAGCTTTTCTTTGAAGGCTCTAGAGTTGACATAAATTCCGAGGGGGTGGAATTTCTGTGATGGCTTGGACTTTAAGGGGGTCCACGGTAATATCGCTTTGGGAAATGATAAATCTGAGGAGGTGCCCCACAGTGACGTAGAACACACACTTGAGGGTGTTCAAGCGGATGTTGTACTGATGACACCGTTGGAAGATGATCTGTAAATAATCAAGATGTTGGGTGCATTTTTTGGATCGAGCTGTGAGATTGTCCAAGTATGCGAGAATGATATGAGCCAGATCAAGAAAGTTGCACCAGCATTTTTTAGGCCAAAAGGCATGACAGGATATGAAAAAGTACTCCAAGGGGTGGTGAATGCAGTTTTGTATTGATCGACTGGATGGATTTGGATTTGATTATAAACAGAGAAACCATCCATGAAGGACAGAGCCTCATGGCCAACACAATCATTGATAATTTGATCAATGAAAGGCGTTGGAAAGTTGTCTTTGGGACATGCGTGATTGGGATCGCAAAAGTCCTTGCAGACGCGGATAGTGCCCTATTTTTTGTTAACGGGTACAGGGTTGGAAACCCATGATGTATAGGTGATGGGGAAGATGAACCCATCCGCGCATAATTTGTCAATCTCAGATTTGATGGCTGCTACTTTGGATGGGTGTAGCGGTCATTGTTTTTGATGAACTAGTGCAATATCAGGCCAGGTGTCGATGCAATGTTCAACAATAGAGGGATCAAGGCTAGGCATTTCTGTGTATGACCAGGTGAAAATGTCCCGATATTCTTGGAAGAGGCCTTTATAGGCGGTGATTTCTTCAAGAGTGCATGCGATGCAAATGGTGATTTCCTCGACGACTCCATCTTTGATGGAAATATCGATTTTGATGGTCGAGGAAATGTTGGCCATGTTGCCTTCTTCAAAAGCATCAGAGGAAGGAATGGGGTTATTGAACCAGTCGATATGCCCTAATGGGATAAAATCCTTGGTTTCGACTGCGTATATGGGGTGTTGGTTAGGAAGCATGAAGGCTTCCTATGGAAAAAAGAGCACTCTATGGTGTAGCGCATCCCATGGGTAGTCGGGGGTGTTTAATTCTTCGAGTATGTCCTCGTCATCATGAAATTTGCGAGAATACAAGGGGTCTAATAGAGTGACATCGGTGACTATTTCCGTGTGGTTGTCCTTGGGTGATGGAGAAGCAAGGGGAACAAATCAATGAGATTGTGATGGTTCGCTCGAGATAAACCAAATATCAAAGTACTGAGGAGTACTAGTGGTAGTTGGATGTAAAATTTCTGTAGGGAAATGAATGGGGGAATTGGGGGGATTTGGGGGTAAATCCTCGGATAAGTCATCCAAGAACCATGGAGGAATAGGTAGTGCCTCTGGTTCAATAGAAATGATATGAAGAATCTCTAGTAATGAGGTAAGGTCAACCATCGATTCTGTAGGGGGCGCATGGGTTTGAAGCAGGGTCATTTGGCATTGCCTGTATTCAATGATCATAGGACACTAGTATGTAAAATGATCTGAGGATTCGCATAGAGAGCAAGGGCATCTCATATGTTCATTGACTGAATTCGTGACATAATGGATGTCAATGATGTTTGGTAGGGATGATGTAGCTAGATTGGGTTTGTTCTAGAAGATTTGGTGTACTACAGCTAATGTTTGCTGGAAGTGAGGTAGGGCTAGGCAATGGTGTGTATAATGGCCATATTCTGAACATATAGCGCAAGCAAATTTAGTTCATAGCCCTTTTCTACTTGAGTTAGGGGAGGTAGCGGTAGTACTTGCTACAGTGGCGAGCAGTGATGGTGTTTGATTGAGTGGGATTAGGTTATGTAACTCGGGTAGAGATGGGCATTTGTTGGTTGGGTGTACATCTTTCTCACATACTGTGCAAGGAGGTTGTACGCATGGGGGAAGTGGAGCTTCTTCTTTTGCCTGCCCCCAGCTGTGGTAGGGAGGTTAGTGAGTGGGGATGTAGAGGGTATGGTGGGAGTGAGTATGGGAATCGTCATTGGGACTCCTTCCATTTGGGGGGGAAGGGATGGTGGAGGGACCATCTCTGGTGGATGTAAATACCAAACTGGAATTGCTAACACCATATTAGGGAGAGTAAGCATTGTGGCTACTTAGAAATATTGTACGCCAGGTGGAGGGTAGAATAAGGGGATTTGAGTAATGGCTTGGGGAACTGTCTCCCAAACTAGGATATGGCCTTGGGGAGAGGTGAAATCGTGAACTAGTGGAGTCGACGAGTTCGCAAGAGGTTCATGAGGGGGGAGCTCTGTGACTAGTGGGACGCTAGATATGATAGAAGCCTCCCTAGGAGGAAGGGTATCTTCTATGTCAGTTCCTTTGGACGATACGACACATACCTAATTGGAAGGATGAAGGAGCGGTGGGGCTCCATGGTAAGTTCCTAACAATGATGGGTATTTGAAAATCCCGGGACCCATTTCTATGAGGGGGTATGCTTCATGACTAGTGTGGATGAGAGGGAGAATGTTATCGATGTTTCCAGAAGGGTTGGGCTCATAATGTGAAACCTAGTCAATGGTAATGATCTTTCCATTATGGGGGAACATCATGGTTCAAAAGATGGAAGAGGCAACTACCTTCATAGTGTACATGTAGCTACGACCGAACAATATATTATAATCGAGTGGAGCATTGATAACTTCAATGTCGATGAGAATGGTCTTGCCCTCGAGTTCTACAGGGACATTTTGAAAGAGCCCTTCAAGAGACGATGGTCATCCATCGTAAGCTCTTAAGGTAATGGAAGATGGTATGAGTTTGGGGGAACCAAGTTTCTGCCATATAGATTTGGAAATAATGCATGTGGATGAACCTTCATTGATGATGCACTGATGAACTATAATGTTCCAAATTTTTACAGGGATTTCAAAAGCGATTAGAGTGGGGAGGCGAGGCTCTCCATTGTCGAGATCAAATGTGATGAGTTGAGTATCCACGGGGTCGACTGCCCCCAAGGCGGAAAGTAATGATTTCCGCTAAGTGGGACAAGTTTGAAGGACTTTTAAGACTAACATGGAAGATGGGGATTGTGCTAAGTCATTGACCAAACTGTAATTATGACCCTCCCTAGCCTGGGGGTTGTGAACATTCCTGCGCGATGGGGTGTTAGAGATGCAAAGAGGTGTTTCTGCGTTAGGGAGAGAAATCATCAATGGGGGTCTCGTTAGTGTTGGGATTGTTTCTGGGGGAATGGGAGGAGACTCACCAGGTGCACAGTATTGATGAATACATGTTTGCAAAAGGATTTCTTCCTCACTAGTGAGGAGGATGGTACGATCTACGATATTGTTTGGATTGAGATACTATCCCGACTATGGTGGGGTAGGATGCATATCCTATTGGGTGTTCATCACACCCTGGTGTGGAATGGGGTTTTGTAGCACGAATAGGGGTGGTTGTTGCACGTATTTTTGTGGGGCCTGCTGAGGGGCAGGTGGTGCTGGAGGATGTGGTGTACTTCCTGAGTCTTTCATTCATTTAAAATCAGCTATTTGGGGGCAATGATGAGTATAATGACCGAAATCACCACAAAGGGCACACGGGAAGCTGGTTCTAATATTATTGTTATTTCTCCCTTGACACCTATTATTATTGCCCCCCTGGGGGTTCTGATTCCCTTGATTTTGGTTGCCCCCAGTAGGTGGGTTCTGTTGGGGGTTATTCCCACCTTGACCTGGGTTGTTATTGTTCCTGTTTTTTCCTTTCTTTTTGGCATTATTCGACGGATGGGTCGAGTTTTCCGTATTCAACTGTTCGAAATTTTGATATTGTTGAATGAGAGAGGGTTGAACCAAATTCACCCCAGCGTGAGGGTGTGGGGGTGCCATGGGCTGTGGAGGACCAGGGAATGGAAAGTATGGATTCTGTGGGAGTTGTGATCCGTAAGGTACATAGGAAGGCATGGCACTTTCGCTAGTAGTTAGAGTATAAGATGAGGTGGAGGGAGTACTAGAACTTGTTTGGATAGGTGGGTGTATTGGAGGTTCCGAAAATTTCCCACTGATGGGTGGAGGAATAACAATAGGGTATGGTTGTTGATAAGGGGGTGGGGGGTAATAAAAGGTTCCCCCATATGCTGACGGATATTGAGGTGTGCCATACATTGGTGGTTGTTGGGGTTGTCGATTATGGTGTGTGGTATTACTGATCAATCCATTTGCTGAGTGAGACATCTCGGGTTTGTCTTGACCGAATGGCATGGTTTTTGGGAGATCAGGAAGTACTGTGTATAAGTACCCTGATTGTGAATAGATGAGGTTGTATTGTTGAGCCTTACTAATGGATTCTTCTTTTGATTGAGAAAAAGTGGAAGCTAAATCTTTACCGAGGAGAGAGACAAGTGATCTGAGAAACCAATCAAGACACTGTTGTTTGGTGGTTTCGACTTTGCACAAACTACGTCGTCTACGCCACTTGTGAATGTGATCAGCGATATGTGTGGCTGAGGTTTGTTTAAAATTAGAGAGTAGTTCAAGACCATTGTCATGGTGGATTGGTAATTGGAAGAAGGTCAAAAATACTTTGGCCAAGGACTCGAAAGTTGCATGGGACCCCAATTTTTTGTCTGCATACCATTTGGTTGATGGGCCAGTGACCGTGCGTTGAAATAATCGTAGTCAGATGGAATCATCTATAATGTTGTTGGAAGAGCACCATAGGTGGAAATTCATGACATGGTTGGCAGGGTCATCCCCTGCCTTTCCTTCAAACTTAGGGATGTCTGAAGGAAGTTTGGTATGAATTGCAGGCCATGTGGGGTCATGCAATATAGGATCATTTGTGAGTTTTCTTAGATCTGGTATGTTAAGAGAGGCCAAATATGGCATCTGTAGTGGGGGTGGAGGATTAGTTCTAGCCATGGTGTGAGTGGTTTGTGAACCTGACCCTTGAGGGGGGCTAGGTGGGTTGGTACTTTCCCCTTGAGAGGAAGTTGGCCCCTCGCTTCCGTGTAAAGGAGAGCAAGTGGACTGTGGACCTTGGGAATTAGACCCAAGTAATGTGGAGCCAAGTAAAGTTGATCCTAATATAGTGGCACTTACTGGAGTGTGTGAAGGTGGTGTCGATGGGTTGGCAAGACTAGTAACTCCCCCTAAAATAGGAGGGAGGTTGAGAAAGCGTTTGAAATGACGGGGGTTCTATGGGTCCCCTAAGATGTTCGACTAGCTGAGTGGATGTGTGCAAATTGTGGTGAGAGTAATAAATAAACCAGAGCCTTTGTTACAATTTTAGGACTTTACAAGATATATATCTAAATCAAAATGTAATCAGAAGTGCATCATACATAAAGTGTTTTGAAAAAGAAGCATATATGTGGATAAGTGGGTTTTTTCCACGTGGGGAAGCAAAGAAAACAAATGCTCGTGTCCTAAAAGACGTAACATCCTTACTCTCAAATAGCATTGGACCTTCCAATAGTACTCAATAGTGGGGTCTAAAGTCACCGGAAGAGAAACTAGTGAAGGATGAAATAATTAGTTATAATGAGGGGTAAAGGGGGCATATCCCGAAAGAGCTGGTGATATTTCCCAATAGCCACACAAAATCTGATCAAGGTGCAATTGAAGCCCACAATTGCCACTTGGGTAGATATCCTAAAATTTGGTCACTAGGTACCTCGGTCAAAGTGCGACATTTAGATTTTCGACCTAATAAATGGGTCACAGTCTGGATCTCGTCCAAGAGGTGGGTGCCTCAAGGGGGGACGCATAGAAAAACTAGACCTCGGCCTTCAACCCTTCACGGGTATCTCCCTACCTTATGGTGTTAGGAACACCTGACTTGGAGGATTTACAGTTCCCTATTTGACAACTTCTATTGTTTTCACAATTTGAGAACCAGATAACGGGGAGTTATTTGGATGCCTATCCCCGAAATCCTACCTAGACTAAAAAATTTCTTTTGGCACCTCCTGTGGAGGAAAACTTAGTGAGTTTTTAGAAAAACTGTAGATGTGGTTGTTTGAGAGATTGGGGGTGTGAACCAACCTCGTTGAAATTAAATGGGAGTGGATAGTTTCGTCAAGAAAAGGGTGGGGTGTTTCAAAATCCCTTTGAAGGAAACTTACTTTGAACTCCACGTTTCGAGAAGAAAACTATGTGAGTGATAAGTGACTTTTGTGTGTGAATGAGTGAAAGTGTACCAATGTTTTAATGAATTAGGTGTCACCTTGCTACATCTGGACTTCGCTTGGTCCTTACAAGTATTGATTACCTAATTAACTAAATGCCTTTGGTACAACCTTGCGTAATTCAAAAGTCCCTAGGAAACTAGCATGTAGACATGTGGGTCCTTTACTTTTCCTTTAACTCCCTATTGTGATTTAATTTAAGAAAGATTTGAAACTATCCTATATTGTGATCATGTGGGCATGTATGGGCCCATTACAAAACCTTTAAACTTCCCCAGTGATTTAATATAAGAAATAAAATTTCAACACTATCCTATCTTTGTACCATGTGGGCATGTATGGGCCCATTACAAAACCTTTAAACTTCCCTAGTGATTTAATCTAAGAAAGTAAATTTCAACACTATCCTATCTTTGTAGCATGTGGGCATGTACGGGCCTGTTACAATCTTAAGATGTGTTTGAAAAATAAACTAAGAGGAGTCCTGAAGGGGTTGTTGTCCTCTCCTAAAGGTTTTAGTCTTTTTAAGGGAGATGAAATTGTCCTACAAACTTTTTATGATTCTCAAGGTCACTTGGAAACTCGAGAGAAGAGCATACTAAGTGATTGTTATCCAACTTCTGGTCCCAATGCAAGTTTGGTGTGATTACAAATGATTCCAACTTATGCTTTTAGTCAAAACAAGCCATCCATGTGGAAAAATAAAAACAAAAGAGGAAATAATGATTTTAAACCTCCTAAGTGCCTATGTGTTTTGACTAATCACTTTATATGAAGAGGGAACTAAGTGTGGTGTAGATTACAACATGCATGAAATCACTTTTAAGAAGGCTAGGGGCCTTCCCCAAATCACAAAAAACCTTACAATGTGTATTTTTTTGCACAGGTGCGTGGGTCTCAGAGTAGATAGAGGCGCACTGAGTGCCTATGCGCAGATCGAAACAAGATTTTGGGCATAGGTGCGCAGAACAACACTGTGATTTTGATGCACGTGTGCACAATGCGCGACTGTGGGCCAATAAACCCGCGAACAACTGACACACGGCAGTGAAGAAAATTTTGGATGGAATTCTCTCAATTCAACTTTGAATTGGATGTTTTGCAGGTCAGCTTGGGCCGGTTAAGGTACCAGCAGGTTAACTAAACCAAAAGAAGAGCTAGAAAAATGCAAATGAGGTAGGAAATTAATACCTTTCCCTAGCGGAGTCGTCAATCTGTTGCGCCTCTTTTTCCACCTAGATGAGCAAAACATAGGTGCTCACAAGCTTAGTTGGGTTATCTAAGAAAGACAATTATAAAGGAAAAGGGTTAGAGAAAGAAATATAAAAGAACAAACTAAGAATTAAGCTAAGAAACAAAATAACAATTAAACTATTGAGCATAAGGACATAAGAACAAAAAACCAATAAGACTCATGTCACCAATGGCAAGGATTATATTAGTGAAAGCAAACACCAAGAAGAAAGAGGACTATGGGTCCCTTCTTCCTCCAAGGGAGGGCTCTTGAAGCCCCACAAATAATCTCTTCTTACAACTTTGAATGAAATGGTGAAAGAATCCTAGGCTAATCCACTGAAGAGGTGAGATGGATTGCCCAATGTCATGGTGCTAGTATACTCTTGATGAGAATAGAGGATTCCTAAAGAGAATAGCATCAACATAAATTTTCTAATGAATTCCTTGAAATTGAAGTGCACCCATGGCCTTGTTTTATAGCACCTCTTTGAGGTATTGTGCAACCCGCTTGTAGTGTGAAAAGAGTCTATTTAGGGCATTTTTAGGTCTTTGACAAGCCACCTAGTCGGATTCGATCGAGATTTGGGTGTCAAATCAACTTGGAAGATGAACCAGAAGTGGGTGGGAGTCCAACCAATCTCATAAATGTGTCGTTCTCAGATGTCCGTGGCTTTTAGGGACCATAGTTGTGCATCGTGCACATGTGTGTTTTTCCTGTGTTTCTAGATAGCGCATGTGCGCGCGTGCCCTGTGTAGTCATAGCACACTTTAATTTTATCACTGGTTGTATAGTTTTGGACCTTTTGGAAATGATTTTGTGGTAATTTTGGCCCATGGGTGACCTCATAACTGTTTGATGATGCTGGATTTATGTAACCATTTGCAGACAAAATTTCAGTGATAACACTAATAATGGCCATCTATGCAATCAAGGGGGATCATCCTGGAACATTCCCAAGATTTCATATGTTCTCATACCTCTTGGACATCATGTGCATATCCCATTGATACCCAAAGATGGGTTGGAAATGGCATTCCTCAGACTCGACCATTCATGTATAATGAAAAGTGCTCTGGGAGAACAAGTATCAAACATAGTACCAGAGGATATGTGAACATTTTCTGACCCCCTTGTATGAGTTCATATTCTACACCATGACCCCATGCATGACTAACAAGGAAATGGTGGTCATAATAATGATTGGATATGGGTACATCATGGAACATGACACCTACGTAAGAGTATATGGCATGATGAATCCACCTCATATCCTCCCTTGATTTGTTCCTGATAAGATTGCGCCTTAGGAAGTTTCATACTAGACTATAAAACATGGAGTGAGGGGAATGCTATATCGAGTCAAAAAGGAAATTTGGCCACCACTATTGCTATACATTGGGAACTACTTCTTTGAACATACCAAGAAGGCTCAAGAAGAGGTAAACACCTTGTTGTCTTATCACTTCATATCAGAACGATTTTGAAGGAACGATCCCAATAATTTCCTAAGAGACCACTTCAATAAAATGGATATACCCTAGGAATACACAACGAATATCTGGGAAGAGGAGGAAGTACATCAGAATGCTCTAACTTATGACGATGTAATATTCCGAAGATGCGACCAATCCAAAGGAATAATTGTGGATGAAGAAAAAGATAGAGAAGAAGCTCAGAAGAAAGCATAAGAGGAGGTGGATGAAGAATCAACCCCGCACCTCTACCTCAGTACATTCAGGATTGGCAGGAGAAGAAAAGGAAAAACCCGTTGAAAAGAAAAGAAGGAATAAGGAGAATGTCCAGAAGAAGAAGGATGATTATTCCAAGAAAAAATGGAAGATTGAGGTATATAAATTCAAATCCAAAGATGAGGAAAATAAAAAAGAGAAGAATAACAATGCAAGAAGCAGAAAGAGCGACCAAAGAATCAATAACCAAAGCAACAAAAGAAGAAAAGCATCAGAAAGATATCGATAACAGGGGTGATGGCAGTCACCTAATGGATACATATCCCCCAGAGGTGTCAATTATGAGAATCAACACAGATACATCAGTTAATGGGTTACGACTGGGGCTCTGGAAATCGTTTCAACCAAGTGAAGTGCTTGATTTGAGAATATTCATTTATGATATAAATACCAGTAGGATCATACAAGAGAAATTTAAGAAAGTACTAACAACTGAAGGAATGTTGATCTCAGTTGTCACAAACGTTCCTACAATGGGAGATGTAATGGAAAAACAAATAGCCACAACCACAACTAGTTTGACCTTTATGAACACCAATGAAGACAACATCTGGAGGCTATTCCAACATAATCAAGAGAAATAAAAGAAAATAAAGGATCTTGAAAGAAATCTTCGAAAGGTAAAATTTGACAAAGGAAGCATACACAATGTCAAAGCAAGTGCTGAAAAGTTGAGAATAGATATGGAAGAGGCCTTATAGAAATGTACGCACAATTACATATCTTCTAGAAGACAACAAAGACAATCAAGTATAAACATAATCAATTGCAAGCAAAGATTATGCAATTCAATATGACCCAAGAAATGATAGGCTACTCAACCAATGGATTGTGGAAAATCCTAACGCGCTGATTGAACTTTATCGTCCCTCTAAAATGGAAATAAGAACTAATATCCACTCACTAGACCACTATCAACAAACTGGGAAAGGAGCCAAAAAAGAGACAACTAAGTCAATGTAAATATGTTTGAAATTGCATAAGGCTTCTCAAGAACTAATCAAAGAATGTCGACTTCCCACACTAGCTGAGCTTGGACAAAACTTGGTTATCGAAGAATTAATTGAAAAAATCCAAGACAACACCAATCAAAGGTGAGAGATTATTGAGGCAACCACTTAAGTAACCATGGAACTCATAGAACAACACATTGTAAAGTTGACCATACTCCACACCATGATCCAATCATTCATGGTCACTCTATCTAAATATATGCAAGTCCTAGAAGAAAACACAACCATGCATTTTGTTTCACTCGAAGAGATACTATATAGAAGGATCGTCTCATTTTATGATCAACTAGAAGTGTGGATACTACAAGGATCCTTGATTAAAATGAAATAATAAATTGAATCTTATTTGTCTTTTATCCACCAAACTCATTTTTGTCTTTAGTATATGCTTGTCAGAAGGAAAGAAAAAACTGAACCATTTTGTAACAGCCTTTTCAAGAAGAAGGAAAAGAGTCACTTAGTCATTACTAAGAATTGTATAAGAAAGAGTAGAGGCTCACTTTGAAAGGAATTTTTTATTTTCAAGTAATGCATATACCCAAGAACTAATTCAAGAACTTATACTTTGTCAATGAATATTGAGAAGCCATCGGGGCTAGTTTTCTTAGGAAGGAACACTTGTGTGTGAAGTTGTATTTGTTGTGAATTATTTCAAGTGGAGATGTATGTTGTTTACATGGATTGTAATAATTCATGTTTTCCTATTGATTAATCTTATGCATTCTATGTTATTATGTAGTTTTGATTATTCTCTCGTATATATTTATGTCTTGAGATTGTTGAGTTGTTAACACATGCATTGATATAATTTAGATTGTTCTGGTTATATGTATTTGCATGCACTTGTTTTTGGTTCTATTTTCTATTTCAGCTACCAGTGTGGAAGTTTATGCATAATTTGGTTTCATTTACAACTCGTCGTTTACTTTAGTATGCTCCTAGATAGGATAAATTAGAGTAGATTAGTAGTAGATTATTTTATTTTAAATACATATTCTTCATATACATATTTGCATTGTATATTCACTCATCATCCATCCTCATCAGTAGACTGGACCGTAACTGGACAAAACCCCCCAAAAAATCAATGGCAGTTGGGCTAGAATATGGATGGGCCTCCTAATCCAAATCGTGAATAGTCTAGTTGGGACCTTGTACCGGGGAGTATCCCTTGATGTTGTCAGGAGAATTCATACCTGTCAACATTATAAAATGGAGATATAAAGGTTTTGTATTCACTATGATGTTCTGATCACAATGCACTTTGCTTAAGTGTTGTAATGGTGTCTTTAGACACCACCTTTGTCTTCAAAATTTTATTCCCTCTTCTATTATTTATAGAATTGTTTATATTTTTTTATCACTGGTTCCACCCCTTTCCCCAACATGGTATCATAGTTGATGGTTTAAAACCTTGACCTGTTATCTATAAACCTTGAGTTTGGGCCACTAGATTGTTGATTGGAACCTTGAAACATAATTCCTATCTAGATATCGAATATGGATTTGAAGATTGATCATGTTGTTCTAAACATATCAAATTATGCAGTATGGGCACTAGATTTGGAAACTCTGCTGAAGAGAAGAGGACTATGGTTGTATACGAAGATTGTGAATCCATATCCAAGAAACGATCAGGAAAATTTTGTTGTTTATGGAAAGAATAATGAGGATGTGGGGATCATTACAACTTATATCTCATGGTATATTCAATTTCACCTCAGTGGAATCGACTACCCTCATCAAGTCTGGATTAATTTTAATTCATTGTTCGACCAAGTCAATGAGAGACACATCATGTAGTTGGAGAAAGAGTTGATATCTATCGATCCTCATTCTTTTGACATAATAGAGGATTATTTGGTGTGTTTAAAATAAATCTAGTAGAAATTGGGAGAATGTGGAAAGAAATACTAGTAGAAGGATGCACAACTCATCGAGTTGGTCCTAATTAATTTGAGAACACCATTTGACGTGTTCATGTCGAATTTCCACACCAACTATAAAGCGCGGAAGGAATATGGTAAGGATTACACTTTTGAATCTGTTTTTGGTATTTTGATTATTGATCAACATAGAATGTTTCAAGAAGGAAATCTTGGTGGTAAACATCAAGCCCACTTGCTCAAGGGAAAGATTAATATGGATCCTAGGAATAGAGTACAATTCGATGCCTCTACACAAAAACTTGTATACCACGACTAAAAACCTAATAGACATACATACACACTCAAATGTAGTCAAGAGAAGAAGACATGCCAGTACTGTGGAAAGAATTGACATGTGGAGAAAGTCTAATTTAAGAAGAGAGATGATTTAGAATAGAAGCTTAACTGCCTGGAAGGAAACATGTCCTCTCAACAAAAATTGGCTAATAATTTTACCTTTCAAGTTAGAACTTCTCAAGCCTTGATATCTCATTCCCCACATAACAAATGGGTATTCAGCTTTAGGTGCACTCATCATATAGATAAGGAGGCCTCATTTTTCACATGGTTGGATGAAGAAAAGGAGAGTAAAATATATGTTGCTAACAATTTTTCTTTGGATGTTGTTGGTCAGGGTAATGTTACCTGTCAACATGGGAAGATTTTTTACATCTATCATGTGACAAACCCTAGTGCCAATATGTTGTATGTTGCTCAGTTAACACAGACAAGTAATATTGTGGAATTTTATCCAGATCGGTTGTATGTTCATGATTTGATGAAAGGAAAGGTAATTTTCGTTGGAGGGCTTCTCGACCCGACAAAGAATTTATATAATTTTTATGACACAACTCGAATTGAAACTGAACCGACTAAAAGTTTTGTTGAAACTGATGAGTAAAATCAAATTTGGCATGAACAACTCATATACCTGAATTTATGAATTCTATAGGCACTAGAAAATCAAAACATGGTTGTTGGTTTACGTAAAGTGTTTCCCCTTGAAGAAGTCTATAAAGGTTGCATGCTTAACAAACATCATCAGGCACCATTTGACCCCATAAAAGCGTTGCAAGCACATAACCTATTGGAGATAGGTCCTAGTGATGTCTGATGCATCAATATACCTTCACTGGTAGGTGCAAGGTATATTTTTACTTTCATTGATGATTTCTCTCACTTTACATGGGTCTCTTTTTTGAAGAACAAGAACCTTGTCTTTGAAAATTTCAAGGAAATTAGAACCTTTGTTGGAAAGTAATGTGGCTAACGCATCATGTTCTTGAGATCAAACAATGGTGGTGAGTGTGTAAATTGACCTTTTGAATAATACCTGGTTAGATATGGTATTGATTAGTAATGGTTGGTTCCTTGAACACCTCAGTAGAATGGTGTTGTCGAATGTAAGAATCAAACTTTAGTCGAAATGGCTAGACGTAGTTTGAAATCTAAAGATCTACCTCCTTGCTTCTGGGCTAAAGCAGTGTATTGTGAAAACTATCTGATCAATCACATCTCGACTCGAGTTGTTCCTTCTATGGATCCAATTGAATGATGGTGTGGAAACAAGCCTTCAGTCAACCACCTCCATGTGTTTGGTTGTGTTTCCTGGGATCACATTTTCGATGATTACAAAAACAAGTTGGATGAAAAGAGTCATTCTTGCATCATGATGAGATACTTTGAAGAGTTGAAATCATATTGACTATTTGATCTTTTCAAATGGAAAATCATTATCAAATGAAATGTATTGTTTGAGGAGAAGTTTTCTATCATTAAGTTGTTGAATTCCTTCTTTATATTGTTGCAGGATCATCCCTTTGATGTTATCTCTGACACCAGTTATCCTATTCCATATTTTAGTTCTTCAACTGGACAATCGAACTTTGTTCTTATTTCGACTAGATAATCGACCTCTGAGTTGACTAGTTCGTCATCCTCTATTTCAGCTAGTCTATCGACTGGAGAACCTCCGACTTCTGATTCACTTATTGTAGTGAACCATAATTCACCCATTTCTTATCTACCCAGATGGGATGCCAAGACAATTGAAAATGATAGAGATGATGCAAGTGATGTCTCCTCTGGATGACAAACTCGAAGTCAAAAGAAACTTTCTATTATTTCCTTGATGACTCGTGTAATTGAAAGTTTTGATAGTGTTTCCTACTCAAATGATTAAGGATGAACTGAATGGGAGCAGGCTATGCAGACATAAATTGATTCTTTGTCAAAGAATCAAACTTGGGACTTTGTAATACCTTGGTTTAGAGTCTCCATATTAATAATCTATTTTTTTAATTTGATGAAATGTCGGAGTTCCTGAATTATTAAAAGAGGTCAAAGTTACTAGGAAATATAATACTTTGAGAATTTCAATTAATAAAATAAATCATTGTATGCAAGAATACCAAGGAAAAGAGTTATAGGAGGTTATGATTCCACAAGGGAGGGGGGTGAAAGGGGATAAGAATTTTTAAATTATTTTATTTTACCCACCTTGGAATTTTGGAGAGAAAGAAGAGGTTACATGAGTTTCTTTGGGAAAATTCCATGTGGTTCTTGATTTTTCCATGTAACTGTATATACCCTTCTTTGGGTTGTTTGGGGGCTCACTTTTTCACTCTATCATTTGGTTCATTCATTCATTTATTATTCCTCATTTCATTTCTTGTTCTTGGTTGGGACATGGGGATGAATTGTTGAGCAAAGAAGCCATTGTTTTGATGGTTGTAGTAATTATTGGTCTATTTCTAACCATGAATTGGTGCTTGTATGTTGAAATGCATTCAAATGTGACAAACCTTGTTCACAAATATGAATCTTAGGAGTCCCAACATCGACATTCTTGACCATATGCACTAGATTCTTGGAAAGGAGTCAACATCCTGAAGGACTACATGGTAGTGAAGGGGGGTCATTGTATTTGGGTGCTTCAAGCTAGAGAGAAGAGAGTTGGTGTACTTTGTATTGTTGTGTGTTGAGAAACCTGTGAGAGATTGAGTGTTGAATGGTTTGGAAAGATGTTTTTTTCTTTGCAACTTGTCCTTATGAATTCATAGCCTTGGCTCGGGGGCGACCTACAATTGAAACTTGGAATAATAGTGTCCAAGGTTGGGTGGAACACCCTTGGTCTGTATCTAGTTGGTGACTGGTTTTATTAAAGATAAGTGTTCTATGTCATGTGTTTCTCTACTAGTATATTTATTTCCACGTGTATTGGTTTTTATCTCTGAGATATGCATTTTTAATGTTCCTACCTGCTAGTTATTGTTGTGCATGGCATGATTAAGCATTATTTTTAAGTATAACATGAATCTTGATTATTGCATGTTTGTTTATTGCATTTCTTTCATAATTCCTTATTAATTATTTTTTATCATAATTTGAAATTAGTTCTTGAAGTGCAATTTAAAGTAGTGTGGCTAGCCTATTGGTGGATGGGTATGTTACATAGAGGTATCTGAGCTTCTAGTTCAGATACCAGACTAGTATGGGCCATGATGAGTGAGAATTTGGGAAATTTGTTGATGTAGACTTCGGTTTGAGCGAATTTGCGGAAACATGGAAAAATTATAGAGAAATTCCTCAAATTTGTGAGACGATTTGAGTTTTAAATAACACAGAATTGTCTAAGAAGTTTAATGGAGTCAATATGCAGAGTTGCAGAGTTAAAATTCGATATGGAAGGTCAAAATTTGTATTTTAATGGATGTTGTAGTAGTGGACAAAGTTTGATGAATCAACCATCGATATCACTTTATATATTGAGAACAACAATCTTGACAACGACCACGGTCTGTTTTCTATGTTGGAAAAGAATGAAAGAATCGATGACTGAGATTCATTTTTGGGGGTTTGGAAAATGGATCAGATCAAATGTCAAGATATATTTTGAATGGAGGATTGACAACCTAGATTAATCAGAGATTGGTCAAAAAAATTTCAAAGTGTTGGAGTTAGCTAAAGTAAATCATCAATGAGTGATGACCAATGGTTAGGTTGAATGGATTGGCGAAGTGTTGGTCGCCAATGAAGAATCATCGACGATCAATGGTTGGGTCGGTCAAATTGGCGAAGTGTTTGGTCACCAACGAGAATCTATGATAGATGATGGGCCAATGGTTGAGTGTTGGATGATTAGAAGTATTTATATCAAGAATGAGAAAATTTTAATGGTCGATGGGATGATGGTTGGGTGTCGGTTGATTCAAAGTGTTTCAATTGAGAAAGATAAATTTTTGATCTCGATGGGTTGATGGTTGGGTGTCAGTTGATTCAAAGTGTTTCGAATGAGCAAGAAAAATTCTTGATGGCTAATAGGATAATGGTAAGGTGTCGAGTGATTCAGTTAAGTGTTTCAATCAAGCAAGTGAAATTTTCAATGGATGATGGGTTGTGTTAGTGATATTTCTTGCAAAGGGGGTCAGAAATCAAATGAATGGGTTAAAACCCACTTGTCCAAGGTTTTGGGCGACATGACGCCCGTGGTAAACAGTAAGCGAGATCGGGCGGTCAAGATGAGCGCGCCCGGATCAACGGCGCACAGCAAATTCCAGACC
>ML792000.1:302348-317802 GCA_009831015.1 Picea engelmannii
TACCATGTACTTTGCATATTAGAACAATAATCATACACAAAATGAGCTACTGATCAATGATAACACTTGTTTTGTAGTGAACCCAATAATATGGGTACAGGGAGGGGCTTTCTTTTATGCTTGGTTACCTATGCACCATCATTTCTCTAAATAATACTAACAGTATTTTATACTTTTCAACTTTGAAATGAAATGTTTGAGTGGAATTAAGAGCTTTTAGATGGATAACAGAATCATTGTAATATATGTGAATTTTATTTCAAATTATATGAACTTAATTTCAAATTCTCCACACAAGAATTAATGGGCTGGAATGGACAGTTACCGAAAATTGGCAGAGTTATGTTGGTCATTTTATACAGCGATCGCTGTAGTGAACCCAATAATATGGGTACAGGGACGGGCTTTCTTTTATGCTTGGTTACCTATGCACCATCATTGCTCTGAATAATACTAACAATAGTTTATACTTTTCAACTTTGAAATGAAATGTTTGAGTGGAATTAAGAGATTTTAGATGGATAACAGAATCATTGTAATATATGTGAATTTTATTTCAAATTATATGAACTTAATTTCAAATTCTCCACACAAGAATTAATGGGATGGAATGGACAGTTACCGAAAATTGGCAGAGTTATGTTGGTCATTTTATACAGCGATCGTTGTAGTGAACCCAATAATATGGGTACAGGGAGGGGTTTTCTTTTATGCTTGGTTACCTATGCACCATCATTTCTCTGAATAATACTAACAATATTTTATACTTTTCAACTTTGAAATGAAATGTTTGAGTGGAATTAAGAGCTTTTAGATGGATAAAAGAATCATTGTAATATATGTGATTTTTTTTTTTTTTGTAAGTAAGTATTTTATATATAAAAAACCTTCTTGGAGCCAAAAACAAGAGTACAAAAACTGAGCCAACCGGTTGTAATTACTGAACTGCTCTAGAAGGAGAAACCAGTTTAGCCAACCGGACAATTCGAGTATCAGAGTTTCTATCAGTCCTAGAAAAAACAGACAATTTACCTACCATGAAGGTCACTAGAGCAAAAGTAGGGAACAAGTTTTGTGTGATCTGGCACATACTCTGGCAAGAGGCCTGGCTAGGGCTCCTCGATGACAGGTGTCCCACTGGTTGTCCACTGCATGTCCATGGCTTCGGTGCCCTTGTCCTCGTGATCTGCCATCCTGACACTTGCCATCGAGGTGTGCGCCTGCAGACTGGTGCCTCTCACCTCCGCAACTACCAACTGAACTGCACCTTTGACAATTTCTTCTTTTCTTGTCGGGGTCTGCTCCTGCTCGAGAGTGTCCATGAGAGCGGGCTCGAATGCCTTCCCATCAGACTATTGGCTCCCCTCTGCAGTGTCCTGCTGATGACTGCTTGCGTGATCACTTGCAGTGAGAGGTGCGTCGCTGGAATCCTCAGGGGAGGCTTCAGGGTGATTTACAAGAAGCTGAAGAAGAACTGACAACCTCCCTTCCATCTGTTGAACATGGAACTGAAGGTCATCCACTCCTTCCCAGAGTTCAAAGACTAAATCATGCAGAACGGTGAATCTTTCGCACGGAAAATTGGAGGAGGGCGTCTTCATTTTGCTGCGGGGTCGACCATGGCCGGTCGTTCTGTAGGGAGAATTTGCTGAGGTCCCACCCGACGCAGGGGGAGGAGAGGAATGCCTGAAGGAGGAAGATCTGAGCCAAGAGGGATGTCGCCATGAAGAGTTCAAGGTGGTGTCAATGATGACCAGGCAGTCAAAGGCATGGGGAGATGAACCAGAGGGTGAAGAGGACGTGCGGGGCCTCCGAGGATGCCAGGGAGATCCCCTGCAAGGTCAAATTCTATGTCGTGGCATGGTGAGGCCCGGTGGCTGCAGGAAGTTTGCAGAGCCAAGGTTGAGGGTGGGGAGCGGCCGAAGGACCATGAACAGAACCGCATAACCAGAATCAAACGGCCGAGCGATAACACAAATGAAACGCGGCATTGCACTATGTGTTAAGGTGGTCGAGGGAGCTCAGTTTAATGCCCCTCCCATTGACGTTTAATTCGAATTAATGCCCGGGGGTGATGGATGCAGTGGCCACGAGCCAAGCACATGGCTCCATGCTCTGCTGGCCTCCCCTTGCCTCCTCTACGCGCCAGGTGTGGGGCTCTATCACCCCATCCGGGTGGTTGTCCACTTCTACTGCTTTACTGATGCACTAGTGGAGAATGGGATGCTCCTGAGCTAGAGAAGTGTTGCAGAGGATTTCTGGTCCCTCCTAGTTCGCCCCTATGTTAACCAAGTAGTCCGCTACCTGGTTTGCTTTCCGTCTGACATGAGCGGGTATGACTACCTGATTGGAATGAAATAACTCTGCTATGAGTTGTAGCCCATGCGAGAGCCGCCAACTTGGAGAGATTTTGTCAGGATCATCGCCATTTAAGAGCTGGCCAAGGAGGTTGACGAGGATCTGGGAGTTGACTTCTACCAGGAGCATTGAAGTTGTGATCCTTGGCAAGTTGCAGCCCCCATATGAGTTCCCAGAGTTCCACCACATTGTTCGTGGTATGGCCTAAGGAGCCTGCACTGATTAGAATAATGCGCCCATGATGATTGCGAAAGACTGCTCCATACCCCGCGGCCCCTGGATTGCCTTTGGAAGCTCCGTCGAAATTGAGTTTGAAGAAGTCTGTCGGTGGGGCTGACCAAGAGGAAGGGCTGGGGGTGGGGACATGGGTAGGGGAGGAGNGGGGGGGGGAGGGGGAGGGAGGCGGGGCCAATGTTTTAAGATTAGGATTTCAGAGGGGTTGCTAGTGAGATCTTGTTCCGTCCAAGGGTGGAGATGGAGAGTTTCCAGAATGTTGCGTCGGCAGTTAGTCCAACATTGTTGCCAAGGGAGGAAGGTGTTCCTGAAGAGCCTTCGATTCCTCTCCTTCCAAACCTGCCAAAGGATGAAGTCGGGTATCAATTGCCAGATCCGATTCAAGAGGGGAGAGTGAAACGACTGGTCCCTCCAATTGGCGATGGTGTCTGCAATATTGTCTCGAACATAATCCGAGGTGCGCATGATGAGCGCAATTTGATCCCAGATTTGTGTCGTGTATGGGCAGGAGGTAAGGAGGTGATTCATGGTTTAGGCTGCCTCCCCACATAGAATGCACACTGAGGGTCCCACAAAGCCTCTCTTGGAGAGATTATCCCAAGTGAGGATGCTGGAATGGGCCACCAGCCAAAGAAAGAGAGTGATTTTGGGCCAATGTCTGAGATTCCATATCTTTTGCCAAACCCTTCCTGCAGGTTCCAAGTTCGATTGGACCTTTATGTGATAAGCTTCACTTGTGCTGTAGGTGCCTCTTGGTCGATGTCCCCATCAAAGGATATCCTCTCCTGTGAGTTTGGCTATTTTCCATTTAAGCATCTCCGTATGATAGGGGCCCAAGTCCACTTGGTCGCTGATATGTAAGCTCTGTCTATCAACAAGCCAGTGCTGCCAAGTGTTGTCTTGTGAATCACCCCTCCAGTAGTCTGCCACTGTCGTCAGGCCCGCTTGCATGGCTGGAGCGCAGATTTGCCCGGCCCAGTCCTCCTGGTCTAGAGTGGGCCATTGCTGCCAGGAATATTTCCAGAATAAGTCTGCTTTCCCATTTCTAATTTCCCAGAAGGCGTGATGGGTAATGAGGTGTCTGTTTTGCTTGGCAGTTGTCCAGACTAAGGACCCCGGTGTGTCCCCGTTCCAGCGTATGAGGTTTTTTTTCGCTACCGCAGGCGCGTATTTCTTCCTCCAAAGTTGTGCCCATAGATCCCTTGGGTTTTTTAGCCACCTCCACCAAATTTTAGCGCTGAGGATTTTATTCATGATGTTGGGATCCCTTAGTCCAAGTCCTCCTTGCGCTTTGGGCCAACAGATTTTGTCCCAGCTAACCAGTGCTATTTTATTCCCTGTGTTGAAACCTTGCCATAGGAAGCTCCTCTGCAAGCTTTTGATGGTTGACAGTACGAAGGTAGGGGCCGCCAGCACCGAGAAGATATAGGTGGGGAGGGCCTGAAGAACCACACGGAGAAGAGTGAGCCGACTAGGAAGATTGAGAGCTCTAAGGGTCCAAGAGGAGAGCTTTTTGGTAAAAGAAGAGAGCAGTTATTCCCAAGAGGAATTTTGAAGGGCATTATCGATCAAAGGAATGCCCAGGTATTTGGACGGAAGGGAGCTTCTTTGAAAACCTAAGAGGTCAGAGATATGTATTTGGACCGGAGGGGGCGTATTAAAGAAAAAGATGAGGGATTTTTCCTTGTTGCAGTCAAGACCTGAGGCGTCTGAGAAAGTCTGGAGGATCTGGAGAATGGAGTTTTCTTCTCTAACCGTTGGAGTACCCATCAGGAGTGTGTCATCCATGAATTGGCTATGTGATATAGGAGGGGAGATGCCATGCAGCGATAGACCTTCCAGAGTGCCATTCTCTACTGCCGCTTGAATACTCCAACTTAGGCCTTCTGCCATGATTATGAAAAGGAAGGGGGAGAGGGGGTCCCCCTGTCTAATTCCTCGTGAAGGGGTAAAGGGACGCAATGGGACGCCATTGACAAGGATGGAGAAGAAAGCAGTGGAGGTGAGGTTTAGAATCCAAGTCAACCAGAGTTTATCAAAGCCGAAAGAAAGGAGAAATTCCTTCATGTAGTCCCAACTTATCTTGTCAAAGGCCTTGGAGAGGTCTAGTTTGAGTAGCATACCTAGCGTTTTGGTTTTCTGAAGAGAATGAATTACCTCATGCGCCAAGATAACGCTGTCTAAGATTTGTCTACCCTCGATGTAACCAGATTGTTCCTGAGAGATGATGGTAGGCAAGATGGGCTTGAGTCTGCGAGCTATTACCTTTGTCAGAAGTTTATAGATGACGTTACAGAGAGCAATGGGTCTGAACTGTTTCGGATGATGAGCCTGTCCCTCTTTGGGTATGAGAGTGAGGAAAGTAGCGTTAAGAGCTTGAAGGACCTGTCCAGTGGCGCGAGAGTCCTCAATAATTTCCCAGACCTCCCTTCTTATCATCGGCCAGCAGTGGTGGAAGAAATCACTGGTGAAACCGTCCGGGCCCGGAGCTTTGCTTTTGGGGGTGCCTTGCAGCGCCTGATCCACCTCCTCAATTGTGATGGGCCGAAGTAGAGCTGCGTTTTGCTCTTGGGTGACTAGGGAGGGCACATGTTGCGTTATTTTGGCTATGGCTTCTGATCTGTTCAGGGATGGCTCGGTGAGTAGGTTCTTATAATAGTCTATCAATGTCGCAGCCATGTCTTCATGGTCGAGTATATGCTCACCTGTGTCGGAGGTTAAATGCGTGATTCTATTTGAATGGCGTCGTTGCATGAACGATCTGTGGAAGAACTTGGTGTTGCGCTCCCCCTCTTTGAGCCACTGGATACGTGACTTCTGCCTCCATAATATCTCTTCCTGTGCTTTCCTGGTGCCCAATTGTTGAGTAATTGCTGCTTCCTGGGTTTTCAAATCATCCGTTAAGCCGCTCATCCGGATCTGATGTTGTATCTTCTCCATTTGCTCTGACAGATGCCGTTGGGAGTCGAAGATGTTGCCAAAGGTATCCTTATTCCAGGTTTTAATGAGTTGTTTGAGATTTTTTAATCTTTGCTTAAATCTGAACATCTTGGAGCCCCGTGTAACTTCTGCCTGTTCCCACTAGTCTTGGATTTTGGCCTCGAAATCTGGATGGTTGAGCCAAAATTGCTCGAACCTGAAAGGTTTTCTCCCTGGTGTCACTGGTACTTCTATCCATAGCTGGATGGGCCAATGATCCGAGCCATGAGTGTTTAGTATGCTCGCCTCCATGGCCATAGCTTCCAACATGAGGGAGTCAAAAATTAGAAAGCGGTCAAGTTTGCAAGCGATCTGGTGAGAGCCTGTTCTTCTATTGGTCCAGGTGAAGGTGCCATTGGTGGGTTCCAGGTCGATCAAGTTGAGTTTGTCGATGAGGCTATTGAATTCATTGGTGTCTTGATCCAGGCGTCAGGATCCCCCTCTTTTCTCTTCCAGGTTTCGAATGAGATTATAATCTCCACCTATGGTCCAGTGCTTGTGTCTGAGCAAGCTATTGAGATAATCCAGGCTTCTGAGGAAGGCTTGTTTTTCCCTGGGATTGGTTGGGCCATAAACATTAGTGATGTGACCCGGTTTGTTAGATCCTATGAGTCTGTAGTTGGTGGTGATGGACCATCGAGTGGTAGTGAAGTTTGCTAACCTTACTGTGGCTGGGTTCCAAAGAATAGCTAGTCCTCCAGTTGTGCCTATAGCCGCTATTGACACCACTTCCCCTTTCTTCCAGCAATAGGGGAGAAGCTTATCAATGTCTTCATTTGAGCATTTTGTTTCCTGAAGTAATAATACATCCGGTTTCTCTGCAAAGATCAGATCCCGTAGCGATTTCTGTTTGCTACGTCCATTGAGGCCTCTTATGTTCCAAGAGATTATCTTCATGATGATGGGGGGGTGGGGAGGGGAGGGAAGATGTATGAGATTAAGTGCATTTTCCCTGAATTTACCATGAACTGTCTTATTTCCTGTATGAGTGTGGTTGTTGACTTTCTACCTCGTTTCTTCTCGTCTTTCGGATTTTTCCCTGGATTCTTCGTTTGGCTGCCCTGTATCCCTAGGCTCTTACTGGATCGCGCTGAGGAGCCTGCGGAGGAGTTGATAAAGATCTTGTGGACCTTCCTCAATTGATCCTGACGTATGGTATATAGTTTTTGTTGTCTGTAGGCATGTTCAAGGTATTCCAAATCCACCCCAGCCAGATCTTGCTCTTCGGTTTCCATCTCTGCGTCCCCATCCTCGAGTTGCAAGGCATATTTCAGGTTCGCTTCTGTGGATTGTGGATCCTGGTCGGCTTTCTTTCCTTGTGGTTTCCTATCTTCCTCCTATTCCTTAGAAGAGGAGGTGTTGTCCACAGGTAGCTCCTTAGGAGTGATGTTGGTTGCAGGGTCCTCGGGCTGATCCTGTAAAATAGCAAATTTGTTACGTGTGGAGGGATCTTTACTTACTTGGTTTTGTTGCCGTCGCCCAACTTGTTGCCGTTTCCCTCCTGGTTGAGCGAAGCCATCCTTGTATTTTCCATCTTCTGGGTTTCCTTCCTTAGGGGCCGCATTGAGGGGGAATTCTCTGAATAGATGCCCATGTTCATGGCACTTTCGGCATCGAAAGGGAATATGTTCATAGTCAATGGTTTGTATCTAGTCTTCGTCCTAGTATTCAAGGGCTATGGTTCCTGGCAGTGGTTTTGCTATGTTTAGATACACACAGATACGCGCATACAAGGTGTATCTCCTCTGTTTTGTGGCCTCTGAGGACTTTACATAGACTCCAATAGTGTTGCCTATACCAGCCATAACCTCTTCCAACCAGAACTCTTGAGGAAGGGAGTACAGACGGATCCATACTGGAGCATGGGAGAAATCTTCTTTTTCAGGGCTGAATCTCTCGGTCCAGAATCTTAGGAATAGCTCGGCCAAGTTAAAAAAATAAGGTCCCCCATCAAAGATGCGAGTGCGGTCCTTAAAATTGTGCAAAATGATTGTAAAAAATCCCTTTGAGCCTAGCTGTAATTCGTAGTTCCCTTTTGGTTTCCACCAGTACTGTATCCATTTGATTAAATCTCTTTCTGATGGCCATAACCCTAAAAATTTCCCTACCAGAGCATGGTCTCTCATATACTGTTTCTGCTCCTCTATCCTGGGAGAGTTAACTATGTACTTCGGAGCTTGCAGTGCTTGAGGAATGCACTTACCAGGAAGCCAGGGTGTCGATGTTGTAGCAGGGGCTGTTGGGTGTTCCGGATCAATGTCCATTTCACGGTCTTTAAAGGTGCCTTCCGTGATTAGTGTTGCTCGCAAGTCCGGTGGCGGCTCAAAGGACGGTCGCTTAAACCCCTCTCCGCCGCTGCCATTTGCTGTAGCTTCACTGTAGGAGGCGCCGACTCGGCCTCCTTCCTTCGGAATCATGGCCCTCACGGGCCTGTGAGTGTGGTCACTCAGTTTCGGCTCCAAACCCTAAATCGGTAGCTAGGTCTTGCAGAGACATACCATTCGATCATAATCGTTACTTTTTTTAATATATGTGAATTTTATTTCAAATTATATGAACTTAATTTCAAATTCTCCACACAAGAATTAATGGGCTGGAATGGACAGTTACCGGAAATTGGTAGAGTTATTTTGGTCATTTTATACAACGATCGTTGTAATGAACCCAATAATATGGGTATAGGGAGGGGCTTTCTTTTATGCTTGGTTACCTATGCACCATCATTGCTCTGAATAATACTAACAGTATTTTATACTTTTCAACTTTGAAATGAGATGTTTGAGTGGAATTAAGAGCTTTTAGATGGATAACAGAATCATTGTAATATATGTGAATTTTATTTTAAATTATATGAACTTAATTTCAAATTCTCCACACAAGAATTAATGGGTTGGAATGGACAGTTACCGGAAATTGGCAGAGTTATGTTGGTCATTTTATACAGTGAACGATCATGTACAACGATCGATTTTATACATAGTTACTTGCAACTTGCATAACCAGAGGACATACATCACTGAACGATACCTCATACTAAACTAACCTAACAGTGCAAAACTAAACTACGATAAAAAAAACCTACGCTAACAAAAACTTAAAAAAAAAAAAGCGTTTCGAAACTTACCTGTTGCTCCGACCAACCCCGCAACGACGACCCCGGCTCCGACCAACCGCTGCGCTCACGACCAACCCTTGCATAACCAGGGGACATACATCACTGAACGATACCTCATACTAAACTAACCTAACAGTGAAAAACTAAACTACGATAAAAAAACCTACGCTAACAAAAAATTAAAAAAAAAAGCGTTTCGAAACTTACCTGTTGCTCCGACCAACCTCGCAATGACGACCCCAGCTCCGACCAACCGCTGCACTCACGACCAACCGTTGCGCTCGCGACAACACCAAACGACATACACCCGGCGACCTCCAACAACAACACCAACGGCATACCACAACACAAATTTGCGAAAAAAATTCCACAGTTGATGTGTCTGTAATATATAAACAATCTTTTGGCTGAAAGATAGTTCGGCCGAAAAATAGTTCGGCTGAACTAGTTTTCGGCCGAAATATAGTTCGGCCGAACAATTGTTCGGCCGAAAACTTATTGCCGGAAAAAAATATCCGTCCGACCAAATTTGTACACGCAAATCCAGGAGGCTGTTATTGCACCGTTCGATTTGACGTTTATGTTTTCGGCCGAAAAATAGTTCGGCCGAAAATAATTTCTTTCGGCCGAAAAATATTATTAGTTCGGCCGAAAAAATGTTTTTTCGGAATTTTGGAGACCTGATTGTCACGAAAGTGTAACCCACCTTCGTGATTTCACCCGTTCACAACAAAACATATATCTGGTCATCTAATCTTCAAATACAACAATGCTCCAATCATGTGCCTGTATAATGTAGCATCCACATCCTATGAATTCATATCATCCAACAACTTCATATTTGATGCCATCGGTATAGCCATCGGTTTACGATCCAACACCTCGAACCTATTCATGATCTCCACAACATATTTTCCCCAACCAAGGAAGATCTCATATGTCATACTTTTAATCCCAAATAGTAATGTATGAGACTAATATCCTTCTTGTCAAACTTAGAGGCCAAATCCCTTTGCCACTAAAAACAAACCCTATTGTCCAGTTTGCCTCAGTGGCTACTCCCTCTATGATTGAGGAAAAATGCATACCTCATCCCTCCTCATTGGCTTCCTCCTCTATGAACCATGATTCTATCATGAATACATGAATTCACAGTTGTAGCCCAATCAACATATTAATGCAAAGAGTATTCACAATAGAACACCATGTGCACCACTAGTTCCTCACGTCTTCTATAATTGCAGCAACAAATTTGATATACACCTCTCTACGCAGCAATAACATTGCCTATTTTCCATTTTTTCCCCTTGCATATTGCCAAACGTGCCTTCACAAACTCAGACACCTGAATCAAGTTTCTTTCCATCCAAAAGGATTCGCTTTGCATTCCCAATTGGCTATATAATGGATTTGCATTCAATTGATCACCTCTTTCCTAGCCATTGCTTCCAATGGAAAATTGCAAGTAATCCAAAACATGGAAACCATAGTTCTTCTCTTGTCTTTTGCCCAAGGTAATTGTTCCAATATTACACTTTTCCATATGCATTTCTCGTGAATATCATTTGACATAAGCATGCACGAGCGGTTCAAGTGATCGTGACATACTTAACGCCATCGAACACTTTGTATCATAACTCATGTTAACTATGCCAAAGACTTGGCTCCAAGCAGATGCAAATGCAAACCATGAAGAAGGTTTGACTCCCAAAGCATTAATCTGGTAGTTGCACAACTCTTCTTTATCCCTCGCCTTCAAAAACTTTTAGGCTAATAACTTTATATAAATTTATTTTATTATTACATATTTTTAATATTGTTTCGATATTCTTTTTATTATTTCATTCTACAACCCAATATGAGGGAGATCTGTATTTCCTTCCATGCTCAACATGGAATTGACACGTAACATTTAGAAAATATTAATAACAAACAAATATTTTAATGTCAACCATATTTATAAAATATTTCGGTATCAACATTAAATATGATGATGATGGTGGTTAAGATCCTTATCATGATATATATAACAAAAAAAATTCAATGTCTTCCATAAATAAAATATATTGCATTGTATCAACTTTTATGGTACAATGCAAAATGATTTAATGCATTGATTTGAATGATAAAACATTTCAATATGAACAAGTTGTATTTATTTAAGTATTTAGTAAAATATCAATAACAATATGCTAAAGGTAGGATTGAATTACATTACATACATTCATATCAAACAACATAAAATAAATTACAAGAAAAATATAATATTAGATAAAAGGTAAATAAAATGAATATAATTAGAATATGAATATAATAAGTATATATTTCAATATAATAAACATATATTGTTTGAAATAAATAAATATAAGATTAACACATACTATCAAAGGAAATTATACAATAAGATATATTATAAAATTTAGTTTTAATTTTATAAGCAATTGCATGCAAGTACAATCAAGATAACTCCATCTTTACATACAAACTGCAAAATTGTTTTTTTTATTTTTTTATCTAAAAAATTCAATAAATTTAATCCTTATATAAATTCATATAAATTCATAAATTCAAAGTTAAGTAAATTTGATCCTTATATAAATTCAAAGTTAAAATGAAGCTATACTAGTATAGCTAAAAAAACTCATTTATATAAATTTTAATTTACATAAGTATTTCAATAAATGCCTCGTACTCATTTTTCCTAAACTTATAAAGCAAATATGGCAACCCAATTTTGAACAGGCCATTAGATATTGAATGTTTGGTAAAAGTTGGCATCCATGGAACATACATAACTCGGGAGGATCTGCAAGTCTCATCATTAATTCGATATGCTTAACGAATAATTACAGAAGCTAATCCATTAAATTCACATCACCCAGATTAGCAGGTATATTCACCACTTTACAGATCATATAAACCAGTCTGTACAAGTTGATGGATATTTATTCCTCCATCTTCACTTGAAATTCAGTGGCAGCTCACAGTGTCAGGGAATCGACCTAATAATATAACGAAGAATGAGTTCCTTGTCTGGAATCCATCGCAGGCCGAATCGCCAGCTCATGCATATAATGATATAATAAAGCCTCAACGCTAAGTAAAGAGAGCTAGCAATTGAGACTTGTCCTCCATATCCTGCCCTAATTACTACTACCTGCTAAAAATCTGATTGAATATGATGAGGAGTCCCATGACAAAGGCTTGATCGATTCCAGGCTGCACCACAAGGCTTAGTACGTCCTCTCCTAACATGATCTCTGGTGCAGCTACTTTTCGTTTTGCCTGCGCCATTAGATCAGTGAATGAATACCTGTATACTATGCACTGCACTATACTCATTAAATAATCAGAAGGAACATTATCGATTAAATTAAATTAGGTTATATTCGAGGAGAGCAAACCTGAGCGATAATTTCTCGAGAGGCGCCGAATACTCTGAATGAGGAGCTTGGATTGTAGAGGGATCCCTCGATTTCATAATCGCACAGCTTTGTATTCCGTCTCTTTGTAGGATTTAACACTACTTTGGCAGAGGCTTTGTTCGAGAAGAGTGTCATCACCGACTTTATAACGCTAAACACTGGCGTAATCCCATACCCATAATCATCTCCTCTGTATGCTTCCCATCGATCGTTAAAACTCAATCTCTGCTAAACCCAGAAACAAAATCAAGCTACATATGGAAATCTTTCAAATGTGCTCAAAGTGCAAGCTATTGGAATTGATCAAATTAAGTACCTTGTGGAGCAAAGTGAGAAGAACGTTCCCCGCAGCATCCATGAGAAAGAGTTGGTGTTTGGCATCATATGCGTAATTGTCGACTCTGAAAACCAGGTTTCCAGAGGAATCAAACACTGTATAGCCACTGCCATTGAAGACGAGAGATTTCTTCCAGACTGTGAAGGTGACTGGAGAATCGCTGCGTGCAATAAACTTGTCGTCAGTGATCATCGAAACCTGAGCTTGCCGGGCCGAGGAAGAGAGGGAGGCTCCTGGATGCACTTGATGCATCATTCCTTCCTACTAATCTTCTGGAATATTGATGCCTTGAACAAGCCCTAAAATTTCACGAAAGAAAGCTCTGAGATAGAGGTATTTAGGTTGTTTCGGTAAGTAATTTATATAAGCCACCGAATAAGTATTTATTCCTCACTAGAGTCCATTGTGAGATTCTCATTCCATTCCGTGGCTTGAGGGAAGTATGATGGTGGTAGGTTATTCCATCGTCTTGTCTGCTTGTGACATAATTAGCCACTTAAATGAGAGAGTGGAAGGATCTAATGCCACTTTCCGTTGGTCAGTGTCTCCATAATCATAATAGTAATAAGATGCTCTTGTTTTCATCCTCGCTGGAAAAAAGATATCCACTAGATTTGGCTTTGGCTGTGAAGTAGTTTAACGTTTTAAGTTTTCCTTTTTTTTTGGTATTTTTATTTTTGATTTGTTCAAAATTTGATTAGAAATTCATAAAACTATAAACTTCAATTATTGACATTACTTATTTTTAAGATGTTTTGAAGTTTTTAAACAACAGGGTTCTTACAAAAAGATCATAGTGTTTTTATATCTAAATATACCAAGACGACTGAATATACAAAGACAACTGGGAAGTCATTTAAACTTTCCTAAAAGCTTCTAAGTATGAGCTTATGCAAAATATAGAAGCAAAACCAAAGGAATCAAGTATTGATAGTGTATATATTGTTGCCTCCAGAAGTGTGTTGGTGGCAGGTTGAAACAATATTGTAAGGTTGGCGACATACCAGACAATGGTTAGAGGCAGGCTCGCCTAACAATGCATCGTAGAGAGAGTTTAGCGGACGATTGAGATGCTCCTATCGAAACAGAAGGTCTACCACATCTCAATGTATATCCATGATCAAAGTAAGATGTTCGTTAAAAAAATGAGGTCGAGAAGAATCGGGAGTTTCCTTCGTGATGTGAATGGTATCCTAAAGGGGAGTCATCGAAGGTGCTTCTTCAAGTGTGGGATATCCCCAATGTCCTTCTAGTGGAGTGTTCCATAAAGCTTGATTTGTTGCAACATCTATATGCTCATGAAGGGAAAGGCTCGAGTGCATTGTAAACTCATGAGGCTAAGCAGGCAAGGGCTCATCAATGGCTCCACGATCCCAATTCTCCCCTACGATGCTAATGTCAATATCCCGCGCAACTGCAGAGTGAATTTCATGAGAGGGGACTTGCACTAGCTCTCGTGAAGAAGTAATGTCGTCGCTCGTTAACCATGTCCTTTGTTGGAGTAGTCGCACTCACGAGACATGATGTCAATGCCTAGGGAAAAGGAAGGAGAATGAAGGTAGGCAGTTTGCGTGTTTGGATCTCTCTAGAGGATAAGTTGAGCGCACATAAGGGGCGAGAAGGAGAAACATGTCCGGAAAAGTGGGGAAACCAAATTAATGCATTGAGAGCACAGTTACAACAGAGTGGACGTTGTCCTTTGTTGTACGTTTCCAGTGTACTTCTGGCGGCATTTTGAACGAGAGCTCCATTGAACTCGCATGGTGAAAACTCATATCACAACAATCCGCAATAAATTACCTCTTCAAGAAGTGAAACATGGAGGAGAGCAACAAGCTAAGGTGGCATTTAAATATATATTGGGACTTATGACACTTCATTTGGAGAAATTGCTTAAAACTTAAAATTGTAATTTTACCAACAATTTATTTCAATGATAATTACAAGAAAATAAAAAACTTTAACAATTAAATTACTAAATTTCAATGATAATTATAAGAAAGTAAAAAACTTTAAACATATAAACTACACCTTTTGTTTTGTCACATTTTTTCTTAAATTTGAGTAAAAAACTTTTAAAAATTCATGTAACCATTAACGTGTTTCCAACCTACTTTCTTAGTGAAACATAAAGCAATCCAATCATAATTTAATGATGAAAAATGGAAATTTTAATGAATGATATATCACATTATAAAAATGGGACATGACACCCAAATTAGAATGGACCGATGACAGTGCATAACACGTAGAAGTGTAACACGTTGTAATAAACATCATGGAAGTTACATTAAATATGGTTGGTCTAAGTAAATATTCATTAATGAAGCAATTACATATTCATTAATGAAACAGGTAATACTAAACATCAACATAAATACATTAAATAACGTTGTTATATGTCATAAACATCAATTCAACAAATAACATAACTCCAACATGTTAGTAAACATTGTGACATCGGCATAGGTTGGTATATGTAATAAATATTAATGGAAAAAATATGAAACACATAATCCATTATTAATATAATCCATTATTAATATTTAAGTATTAATAATTATAAAACAAACCAAAAAAACAATTCAAGTGAGAGAAGTAATGGATGTAGTATAAAAGTTTTATGTGTTTTTTTTTTTTTAAGTTTAGTTTAAAATTTAGTTAAAATTTAAAAAAAATAATTACAATTGTAGATTTCAATAATTGAGATTGTATATAATTGATGATCGAAATGTTTTAGAGAGGTTGAATCAATTTGTCCATTCAAAATATCATTTGAGCATTGTAAAATTGCTTTTAAAATTTGTAATTTTGATTTTAATTTACTTTAACTAAATAATATATGGAAAAAAAAGATTCTATGATAACTAAATAATAGATGGAAAAAAAATTATGTGGAATAGCAGATTTAGTGGCATCCATTTTGTTCAAATCTCATAAAAAGTAATCTTAACCATATTAATCTGAAAAACTTGTACATATGAAATCCACCTTAATATATAATCC
>ML792000.1:326062-340730 GCA_009831015.1 Picea engelmannii
AGCTTGGGATAACCCGTTGCTCAAACATGCAGACAATGATTCTATACCACATTCCTAGTACTAATACATTAACCATGTGAGCATCCAATTACTCTCTGAGAAACTAATTATAAGAAAGAAAACACATATGTAAAAAGATAATGGCAAGCAAAATAATTCATCTACCATAACCATTCATTACATAATAACACAACGATTTATCTTCATCATTAAAGAAAAGAACATCAGAACATTGCACCAGATAACTTGAAAACATAATTAATTGCTCTTACTCATTACTGCATCATTCATTAAACAGGATAGGAAGTAGTTCTTCTCCAAGTTCAGTCACATGCATCTGATGAAAATAGTTTTTCTTTGGTATAGAAGGATTTCTCAATTCATAGAAGCTTCAAAATAATTCTTAACCACCAAAAAGAAAGAGTTCTTACAACAACCATCGAACTCTAACTAATTGGTCGATGTCTTTATTTATAATATAAAGTTTAATTGAAATCAACGACTAAGTATAGTTTAAGAAAAGAAAAAATCACCACTTGGCGTTATCTTTTAACAGTTTCTTTAATAATCAACCCGAGATATTTCTTGGAAAGGGTGACTTCTCTCATATTCAGTCCAACTGATAAACCATTATTCACAAGTTTGGGCCCATGGAAACCTATTTTGTTCCATCGGAGCCGCATATATTCCCCTAATGTCTACTGCATGCGCCTGGTACTTTACGAGACTGGAGTTCAACTACTGTCGCATGGTTCGGGACCTAATTAGAGGTTCTGCGAATCATTGCACTTGCCCTGACCTCGCATCAGTTATCTTTGCAAGCTCTTCGATCCATAATGAGTATTGTTCGACATGCAACTTTATTATGTCACTCAGGTCGATAAATTTATAGGGGTGCCAAACTCGGGGAGCCCGAAATCCTTCATTTCTCCTTTAATTCCGCTTTGATGTTTCTTTCGAATTCTTCAGCGAGATCATGGAGAAAGATTTGTTTGGTAATCGGGGAATCTTTCCTACAATAGGGGTTGAGGTGGTTTAGTGATCAAGTAATATAATATAAGATACAAACAAACATAATAGACCAATGAGTACCTGTGGAGCTCGCTAGTCTTGATCATTTAATACTTGCGTAATCCAAGTCATCCCTTTGAATGACCTACGATGTCTTTGTCCACACCGCCACTCCTCTTCAGTTTAAATGAGTTATGTTAGCATGCCATAGCGTGGCAAATCGAGTACGATATATATGAGCATAGGAACCGTCACAATAACTGCTCGACCTTTGGGGCTGGGAAAATACGCCAAAGTCAAGCATGCATGCCTACGCTCTCAAAAGGTCGGATATCGTAATACGTAATTCATTAAATGCCTCCAGAAGCCGTATGACCAAGTATGTCAATTATCATTCGTCAATAACAGAAGCTGGGGAGTTTAAAGAGATTGGAATGATCGTACCATATATTCCCTGCAACTCTGATCAACGATGTTTTATGCATTCTAGATTGCATTCATCAAGCAACTCTGACGCGTTAAATCTTCAAGACATCATGTCACGAGGCGTGAGTGTTCTTTTGGCATTCTCTGTTTCTCTTCTTCATTCCACTATAAATTCTAGTAATTCTATGGGGAATTCTATGCATATGTCGAGTTTATACCTCTGTACCATTGGTCTTACGGGTTTATTCTGGTGAAACTCCGTGTAGTAGTCCTTTACCATCCACAGATGTCTAAGATACTATTTTTTTGCACTATTGGATCCCAGTTAAATAAGGGACAAGTTTTGTGAGGTAGCCAAAGTGTCAGGTCCAAGCCCCAATGTGCCTGGGACTCATTCTTATTGGCCTCCAGTGTCCCAGATGCTTCAACAGGAGGTACCGGCCTTTTCTCGGAAACGGTGTCAGCGTCTCTAGTGGAGGTGGGGGTGGAGAGAAGTATGTATGAAATAAATATGATGACGGTTGTCGTCTCTCAGGAGAAGACAACACAGATAAGGGGAAGGAATAATAAAGATAAGGGAAGAGGGGAAGGAAACCACCTCCCAGTTGAGTTGAGTGTACATCCATCCACTGAGGGGTTTACGATGCTCACTAACTGGTCAAAGCCTGTTGATACTACCAGTAGAGGAAGCAGGAGACGAAAGGGAAGGGATAAGGCACCGGGTTCTCTATTAAGAGTCCCATCCAACAATTAGAGTAGGCCTAATGTGCCATTGTTGAACTCTACCAATAAAATAGAGAGTTGTGGATCCAATTGACAGCGAAGAACCAGGAGGTATCGGCGTCGTAGGGTCATGAAGGAGCACAGTTTGGCTCTAGAGATGGCTTTGGGAAGCACAAGATACAATTGTGTAGTTGTGCAAGGCACAAAGGATGACAATGAAAGAGGAGAAGAAAACACTACATGGCACGAGGAGTAGTCTGGGAGAAGGTCTAAGTGCAGGAGATACATGATGGGCGAGCTCTTTCTTTGCATTCTCTGAAGTGACACTTGACAATTTTCTCTTTTTGTTGTACGGTTTTTTATATTCTCATTGTGACCGGGCTGGTTACTCAAGACATTAGTGGTGTATGTAACCCGAGCTTGGCATTAGATTTAATTATATGAAAATATTTAAAAGTGTTTTGAATGTATCACATTCCCCTTTTGTATGTAAATTTACTGTGTTTTCTTATCTAAGTTTTCATGCAAATTATGGGATTTTATAATTGTTATGATTCTGAGTTTCCTTGTAAGTTTGTTGATATGTTCCCTTTAAAACTTCCGATGTCGATTGATGCTGACACAGTGTTATTAAATCAGGGTTATTAAAATATTTAAAACATAAAATTTATCACTCGACTGGTTGGTAGGGATTGCACTTGGGGACTTCACTCACATTGAAAGCACTAAAAGATCTAGATACTGCAACTGTCGATGCTTGGATGGCATCGAGGATCGGCATTAAAATGGAAAATTAATGTGTAATTTTCTTTGTGGATTATCATTTTGTAAATCTCCGATGTTGAAACTGTATCGGGAGTCAGGGTCAGCAATACCACTCCTCTCCTTGCACGATGCTTACCTTTTTCTGAAGCCGAATGGATCGGTCTTCGACGATATTACTACCAAATCTCATTCACAGAAAAGAGAGACTTTTGACCACCGATGCTAATGAAGATTAGTTATTGGCTATTTTGTACTTCTCAAGTAATTTTCATCACCTTTAACCTTTACCAATGCCGAACTTCCTGAGCGTGTTGGGGAAAGCTTTAGAATGTTTATTCCTTAGGTAGTTGTTAAGTCCCATTTAAAGTTAAGATGATTCTTTGTTGTATGTTCAAGAAGAATTTAAACAATTCAAACATGAAACATAAAAGATAAGCGTAGGACTTAATTTCATACTGAAGTGAAAACTGACAGTGAAAAGGATCAAGTGGTACCCAAAAAGTAGAAATGGACATAGAATTTTTAGGGTGTGTTGAGTGCTCAACAAATGATGATTCACTGGGTGAAAGAAGAATCTATGTTCCTCCTCCAAGGCTCAGCTGATATAGAAGCTGATGGAGAATCTTAGCTGGTATTAAATTGGAACCTCTTAACCTTTGCATTTGACGTCCTTCGGTCAATGCTTCCAAGTCTATCTATGGGGTTTTAACCCCTTTTCCTCCTTTGTTTCCTTTGACCCTGACGCATGACCCATTTTTACAAAAGTTTATCAAAGTATTCACCGAAACGAAGCCTTTAATTACCTCTACTCACCTTCTTTGATGTCGCTCCACTGCCAGCAAGCGTCCATAGCCCCGGTGGAGTCACGGAAATCACAGAACTTGCTCCACTTCCAGCGAGCGTTCATAGCCCCAGCGGAGATATCTGCATACCCTCTCCTACTGTTCACTCTTTTGATATTATGATTTTTATTTCATCATGATGCATTGAGTGAGTGGGAGAGGAGGATGTCTGTTTATTTGCGAAGTGAGAGGATTAAGGTGTATGCTTCACTAGCTCTATCTTCTAGGTTCATGTAGGCCTTTCTAGATTTCCCTCTTTCCCTTAAGGTCTTACTGAACCACAAAGTAGTCATTTCTGACATTTCTCTGAAGTTGTTCATTTGCTCAGGTTGGATAGAGGATTCCTCAAAGTAACCACAAGTTTTCCAGTGTTTCTGGTCTTTGTAATTGAACGATGAGTCAAAAATAAGGTTTTCTACGTTGCACGATTTTAAGGCCAACCATTGTTTTGTCGGACATACCTTCAAAAGCATAGAAAACCAGAAAGAAAATAAACAACAAAAGAAGTATTTCGCAATCGTAAAGATACTCAACAACGAACATAGAACACACATATTTATTGTTTTATTCATTTTATTATTATTATTATTATTATTTTATTGGAAGTATTGTTTTAGGGCTTGGCCATTTACTGGGAGGGCATCAGGTTCCCCTTTCAGATTCTACAACTGATAAGTGTCTGCCTTGATCTTCTCAACCACCTGGAAAGGTCCAAGCCATAGATTCTGAAATTTAGAATGTGTCCCTTTTGGTTCATTTTCTCTATCCCACTTCAGGACTAAGTCTCCTACTTCAAAGTTCTTTTCTTTAGCCTTATGCTTATCGAACCATCTTTTCACTATCTATTGGTGAGATAGGAATTTTGACTTAGCCTTTTCTCTCTCTTCTTCCAGCATGAGCAGAGTGTTAATTCTTTGTTGCATGGCCGATGAAGGTTCTTTGTTGGAATATTGGGTTAGTTGAAGGAACAAAAGATAGAGCCCATTTGGGAGGATGGATTCTTACCAATAGACCAAAAAGTATGGGGAATTTCCTATAGCTTCTTTAGGTGTGACCCTATCGGCCCATAGAGAATTATGGAGTAGATTATGCCAATTTCTTTGGTTATCTACAACTGTCTTCTTTAATATTTTTACCAGGTTTTTATTAGTTGATTCCGCCACACTATTTCCTTGGGGATAATAATTCACAGAGTACTTAATTACAATTCCTTTGTCTAGAGAAAAATTCGTCAATAGGGTGGAATAAAAGTAAGATGCATTATCAAAGACCAGAACAGAAGGGACACCAAACCTCGTGATCAGCTATTGTTCTATGAATTGGATTACTACCTTCTCGTTTACCTGAGTCAAAGGAATGGCCTCTGTCCATTTCATGAAATAGTCAGTGGCGGTAAGAATGTATTTGTGCAGTTTTGAATATCTGGGTGTAATTTCTCCTATGATATCCAACCCCAACTGCTCAAAAGGCCTAGAGACAGTCACAGTTTGGAGTGGGACAATTTCTCTCTTCTTCTTTCCAGCTCTTATTTGATAAGTATTACAGTTTCTAGCATAAGTATGAGCATCTTTAAACAAGGTGGGCCAATAATAGTCGACTCTCATAATCTTATGACCAGTTGTGTTTCCTGTGAAATTTCCCTAGGTGGGGCCATCATGGAGTTGCTTCAACACTTTTTCTATGTCTTCATGTTCGAGACATATTAATAGTACTCCATCATAATTGATCCAGAAGAGCATCAAATTTATAAGGCGATATTGTGCAGATTTTAATCTGAGGGATCTTCTTTCTCTAGGGTTGAGATCTTCGGGACAAGTCCCGTGATGTTGAAGATAAGTTAAATCCTTATACTAAGAGTCTTGTCCTGGGAAGATATATGCTACTTCACCACACCATAGTGCCATTTCATTCTCCCATCTGAAATATTCATTTACTTGATCCTGGGCTTTGGCTGCAAGCTTGCATAACCCTTGTCCTTTTACTAGTTTGGTAGATTTTATATCTAGATCAAATTCATGGACTATTTCCATCCAGTTCCTTCTTATTTCCCCCATTTATTGTTGGGTAAACAAGGATCAGACTGCAGGGTGGGGCACAATTAGTTTAGTGTGATTCTTGAGGATGTAAGACCTGAAATGCGTTATTGCCTTATAAACCACGTAGGTTTGTTTGTCTATAGCAGAATAATTGAGCTCGTCTCCTTGAAGATTAGTACTCATAAATGACACTAGGGCTTCATTTTTGTCATCGTCCTTATGAGTCAAAACTGCAACTAACGATTGGTTGGAGGCGAAGGTATAAAGGAAAAAGTATCTATTGAAATCAGGACTTCGCAACACCGAGGCCCGGGATATAGAAGCTTTGATATTGTTGAAGGCATCCTTTCTATCATCATCCCACTTAAATTTGGCATCCTTGGGAATCATCTTTTGTAAGGGTTTGATGATTTCTACGAATTCAGGAGTGAGATTCCTCATAAAATTGATTTGCCCAAAAAGGTATTGCATATCTTTCTTGTTATGGGGTAATGGAAGTTGAGATATGGCCTTAATCCTTTCCGGGTCTATGTGAATCCCTACTTGAGATATAATGTGACCTAACATATTACCTTCCTCGACACCGAATATAGTTTTCTTTGGGTTTAAGGATATACCGTATTTCCTACACCTTTAGAAAATCTGAGTTAGGTGTTGAATGTGCTTTTCTCTATTCTTCGAATAAATTTTTACGTCATCTAGATAGAATACCACACATTTATTGATTATTCCCCAGAAATCCACGTCCATATCCCTTTGGAAGGTCTCTCATGCGTTAATCAACCCAAAAGGCATGCGTTTATAAGTGAAGGTTCCCCATTTAGTTCGGAAGGTGGTTTTTAAACGGTCTTCCTCTAAAACCGGGGCTTGGTTGTAACCTCAGAACCTGTCTAGTAGAGAGAAGATATCTGAGCCAAACACGGTCTGCAGGAGTTGTTCCATCGGCGAGACTAGGTAATTGTCTTTTTCTAAAGCTCTGTTGAGGTTCCTAAAATCTACGCATAGAGGGATTTCTCCCATTTATTTCCTTACCGGAACAAGATTCGCTACCCAGGCGGAATGCCTAACCTGAAAAATGGTCTTGGCATCTAAAAGTCTATTTAATTCCTGATACATGCGAGGTTCCAGGGATGGGTGATACTTTTAGAGCTTATGTTGGAAAGGTTTCACTTCGGGTTTTAACGGGATGGTGTGTTGAATGATGCGAGTATCATACATTTTCAAATCCCTATAGGACCATGAAAAGACATCCTAGTAGTGTTGAAATAATTTGAGGTAAGCCTTCCTCTCTTCCTTAGATATAGTCTTGTTGAGATTCACATTCTTTGGGTTTTCTGGGGTCCCAATATTTATAGTTTCATGCAGGGGACAAGAGCTACCAATCTTTGCATTTTTAGGTCCCTTAAATCGCTCTTTCAGATCAAACAGATTTTATAGATTAGCTATCCCTTTCAGGATTGTGTGAGCCTTTGATTTATCCATAGGTTGTCATGTCCGAAGATCGGTTTCTGTTGATTTCTCTTGGAATTCTTCATCGTCAATAGCGAGATCTTTTAAATTGTCTTGGTTGGTTAAGAAGTTTATAATATGTTCATCTCCTTCAAATATTTTCCAATTGGAAATGTTATTGGGTAACAACGGTTTGTAGAGAAGCTCCACAGTGAATCGAGGGGCTTCATAATCCTCTAAAGGCGACATCCTGGAAGCAGTTGTGGCTAAGGAGTCAGCAAGAATATTATTTTCTCTAGGGATTGTTGTGATATTGAAAGCTTCAAAGTGCTCTATTAACCTATGCACCTCCTGTTGATAGTTCTTTAGGTCAGGCGAATCGCAATATATAGTATTCCTTACTTGTCTAACAATAATTTCAGAGTCTCTAAAAACTTTCAATTCTTTGACATTCAAATCTATGTCTTTGTTTAATCCTTGTACCAGAGCTTCATATTCAGCATTTTTGTTGGTACATTCAAATTCTAGCCTACAGGACAAGAAATGTCATTTACCTTTAGGATCGATGAGGATGCACCCTGCTCCTGACCCTTCTTGTGATTTAGATCCATCCAAATAGAGGGTCCAAATTTGTGAGCGCAAATCACTCTTTTCGTTTCCCTTATTAGTTTCTTTCTCTCTGACCTTTTGTTCTGCAAGATCTAGCACGAGGTTTTGACAAAAGAGGGTGTCTCATGTCGGTATCGGCAATTTCTCTTGAAAAACCAATTTGGAGTTTTTGGTAAGAGGAAAATCATACAAGAGAGGAGCGAAGTTTCTGAAGTAGGAATCGTAGGAATAATTTCCCAGTATGGGGAAATTTGTGGACAAGGGTTCATTCGGGGTTTCTAGATTAGTGACTGTATGTTTCAGATATCTCTCCCTATAGATTTTTATCTTGTCCTTGTATCCCTTCAATGGTAGCCAAAGGTGTGCCCAGTCTGTACTGAAGTACCCGTTTAGCTTTTCAGACCAAATCTCGACTCAGTAATAGCCCATATGCCTCTGGGATATCTACTATGATGATGTCAATAACTTTCAAGAATGTGGGGTGTGTCGATATTCTGATCATCACATCTTTGAGTTCTCCTATGACCTTGACCCGGGTCCTATCTAGTTATATGACATGTTTATCACTTTTGAGAGGTATGGCATTTAATGTTTTACAAATAGACAAGGGCTTAACGTTGGAAAACGCTCCAAAATCTATCAAATAGTTATGAAGGTTTCTATTGAAGATTTCAAACATTAAGAGTAAAGGTGGGACAAAAGGCTTTTCCTTTCTATCTCACGAACAGGTGTTCATAGTTGGTTTTCCCACCAGATCTGTGGGAGACAAATTTCTTTCTAGACCATTACCCACTGTCGGTTTTTCTACTAAATGAAAAGCTTATAACAAAAATTCCTTCTACTGAGGAATCCTACATATTTCCATAACTAATATATTGGCCTTTAGCTTCTTCAAATCTTCGACCACATTGTAATCTAGTTTGGGCGATTCCTGGGTATGAATGTGTATAGGATTTTAACCGAGAGCAAAATCTGTTTTCGGGCGATCAGGCATTAACTTACTTTTCTAGGCTTGGGTGACGTCAGTATCTTTCGATCCAGGTGGGCCCTTACTATGTTTTTGCACCACCGAAACTTCCTCGGGTTGTTCTTGAGACTAAAACAGGTCATCAGACAGCATGATCAGGTCGAGATCCCATATCATCATGGTTGTATCTCATGGTGGGTCAATCTCTTCTTGGTCAACAATATTTATAACCGAACTGCTTGGTTGTTCGGTTAGGGAGACTTCGTCTAAAAACCGATTGGCCATCAAATTCATGGTATGTACCCATAGGGTAGTCTCTTTCGAAGTGGTTTTCCTGATGATAAGTACAGAAAGAATCAGATGCAACATTCCCTAGATCAATGTTTAAGTTAGCTGGGGGAGGTTTAATTGCTTTGAAAGGTTGGTTCCTCTTAAATAAAGGATTATAGGGCCTTTGTCTTGGGTTTCCCTCTCCTTCATTTCTCTTCATGTCTATGAACTCATTTGATAATTTCTTAACCATGCATTGTATATCTTCTATATCTCCACTACACTTGTCAGGAGCCTATTCAGTTGGTTTCCCCGGTGGTCTGGTTAGAAGGAGTCCTCTCATGGGAGGGGACTAGGATTCTTTCTTTACTAGAGAGGTCAAGCCTTATTTACATCCTTTCATATGGAATTCTATTGTCTTGTCCTCTTCAAAATTTTCCATCGGGGTTTTCTTAGCGGCTCTCTTTACAAACATAGAAATAGAAGTCGGGAGTGCGTTAGCATAAACTTCACTCTACAACTCTTGAGTTGGTTTTGCTGTGGGATGGAATTTGTTTAAGATGGTCGTGAATCTTTGATTGAAATCTTTGACCCTTTCTTTCGGACTCATGGTGGCTGTGAACAACTCAACCATCAGAGCTCCCGTAGTAGCTTCCTCTGCAAATTTATCTAGAAAATATTTCTGGAACTTGGTCCAGCTAGTTATAGATCCTACTGGTAGATTAAAATACCACATGGAAGCTAAATTTTCATATGTGTAGGGGAAAATTCTACAGACTATGTATTCATGTTGAACGTTCATGAGTCTAATCATGAGTATGAACTTCTTGATATGATATTTAGGTAAACCTGAAGTCTCAGGGTCGTACTTGGGAAGCATCTTCTTCGGGTGCCAGGGAAGATTATGTACTCATCCAAGGACGGTCACTGCATCTCTGACCAACCAAGGTTGGTTGTTCTGAAGTGGGATTTCCCCTTCTTCCTCATGGTTATTATTACCTTCCATATCTTCAGAACTCGAGTCGAACTCTTCTTCTTCTGAAAAGTCATTTGGCTCGAAGATGTTGCCGACTAGTGTTTCGGGTATCAAATAAAGAGGTTCTTGGATTTCGGTAATCGTGAAATCTATTAAGTCTTATACAGAGTGTATGAAAACCTGATCGGGAGTGCTAACCATTGGTCTACTTTGTTCTTTTCTTCGAGGGAGTATGGGATCTAAGGACAACGCACCAATATATCGAGCATAAGCTCTTGTGATTCTCCTGAATTGATTTACTTCCTCGTGAGGAAGGGCGTAAGGCATTTTAGGGTGAAAAGGTTCTTCCTTAGGCTGGGGTGAGTTACGCGCTTCGGGAGTACTCAACGTGTGTGGGTTGTCTTTTGAATGACTAGCCATGCATGTGGGCCATTATGAATATGTAGGCTCTTTGAAATGCTATATAAAATATATACTCAATCATTCAATCTCAGGCCCTCCTTCTAGTACCAATTCTATTGATGGGTCTTAAATCCCTTACTTCAATAGTAGGAACCAAACCTACCACTGAGGCCCAATTAGACTCTGGAGCATTTGAATATGGAATGGTTCTCCAGATCTTGCAATCAGACCAATTTATCGATGGGCTCTATGTTTCCTTGTGAAGTCTCTTCCTTCAGTTGGGACTATTCTCTTTTGTATTTTCTCTTGGGTGGGACTGGTAGGAGAAATGCAAGACAGTATAAACCAAATTGACAAAAAACAAAGATTAAGTTTTAACTACTGGGGAAGAGACTGAGCTTGGGATAACCCACTCCTCAAACATGCAGACAATGATTCTATACCACAGGCCTAGTACTAATACATTAACCATGTGAGCATCCAATTACTGTCTCATAAACTAATTATCAAAAAGAAATCACATATGTAAAAAGATAATGGAAAGAAAAATAATTCATCTATCATAACCATTCATTACATAATAACACAATGATTTATCTTCATAATTAAAGCAAAGAACATCAAAACATTGCACTAGATAACTTGATAAAAGAATTAATTCCTCTTACTCATTACTGCATCATTCATGAAATAGGATAGGAAGTAGTTCTTCTCCAAGATCAATCATATGCATCTGATGAAAATAATTTGTCCTTGGTCCAAAAGGATTTCTCAATTCATAGAAGCTTCAAAATAATTCTTAACCACCAAAAAGAAAGAGTTCTTACAATAACCATTGACCTTTAACTAATTGGTCAATGTCTTTATTTATAATATAAAGTTTAACTGAAATTAATGGCTAAGTGCAGTTTAAGCAAAGAAAAAATCGCCATGTGGTGTTATCTTCTAACAATTTCTTTAACATTCAAACCAAGATATTTCTTGGAAAGGGTGACTTATCTCATATTCATTCCAACTGATAAATAGTTCTTCACAAGTTTGGGCCCATGTAAACCTGTGTTGTTCCATCAGAGCCGCATATATGTTGGAAATATGGCAATAGCAGAGACGATGCAGAATGTCAAGGTTGTCATTGATGGCAATCATCTATGGCAGAAGAAGCTAGATGATGACAGAGCAATATCCAAGCGGAGTGATAAAGGGTAGTTGACCTGATAGGAAGATGGTCGAGGTCGAGCAAAAGAAATAGTCACAGTCTAAGGAGGTCAATCGACAAAGAATGACAAAGGGAAGATCTAGTCAAAATAGAGGTTCGAGGTTGAGGTCAATCGAGCAAAAGACCTGTTGGATCCCATTCAAATTTCTAGAAAGGTCGACAACCGTCATATCTGCAGAAGCTATGCAGAGGTTAAGCGCAGGGGTTAAGTTCTACTATGCAGAGGAGAAATCCCGGACAAGTCATCGGGATATTGGAGAAAGAATCTGAGCCGTAGGATCTGAGAAGAAAACCCGACAGCCATTGGATCTGTAAGAGTCGTGGAGGGTTTAATTCCTACTGTGCAGTGATCTTCGTAGGGACACGCATCAGACATCCGGAGGAGAGTAAGAGGACAGGTGGCATCGGAGAATCGGGAATCGGAGTTTCACGAGTCCCGTGTTCAATTACAACAGAAACCCCGATTTCGCGATATGCGATATCGCGATTCAATCTCAGCCATTGAATCAAGAATGAGATCTGGACCTTTGATTTTCTTCATCGGAGAATCGGGGATCGGGATTTTATAATGTCCAATTCACTTGACATCGAAAACTCCGAAATCGCGATATGCGATTTCGTGATTTGATCGCAGCCGTTAAAGCAAGCATGAGATCTGGACCATTGAATCTTTGCATGGAGTGCGAGTACAGTTATGGTTGTGAAGATGACTCAGTGACCATTAGATCCAAGCGCAAGACCCGATCATCGTCGGATCAAAGATAACCTGCACGCCCTTTAAAGTACAAGGAGAAGTGGGAGTAATCGCGATGTGAAAAATCGCGAGATCTAATTTGAGCCGTCGAGCTAGAAGTGATCTGGACCGTTGAATCTCTGCATTGAGTATCGAGGATCGGGGATCGGGATTTTGAAATGTCAAAATCTCTTGACAACGAGAAACCTAAAATCACGATATGCGATTTTGTGATGGAATCACAGCCGTTGGATAAGAATTGATTTGGATCGTTGATCACAGCCCGTATTGGATTATCGGGGATCGAGATTTCATTATGCAAAGAACACAATGCAACGAAAACTATGATTTCATGATATGCGAAATCGTGATTGAATCCAGACCGTCAGATCCATAAATGATCAGGACCGTTGATCTGACCTCTCATTGGAGTTTCGGTGATCGCGATTTGGAAGTGACAAGAACTTGCAACATTAGAAATGCCAAAATCGCGATACGCGATATCGTGACATAATCGTAGCCGTTGAGCCAAAATTACATCTGGATTGTTGATTCGACCGATATATGGAATTTTGTGTATCGGGATTCATAAGTGAAAAGAACAGTGAACATGAAGAACTCTGAAACCCCGATAGAGAGACATAAGGTTGTAGTCACGAAGTGAAGGTCACGTTGACCGGGAGCTAAGCTCAGGAGGGCTAGCGTATGAAAGGAGCCATCGGGAATCGGAGAATCGCGAGTCCGGAGGACTTGTGAATGTTGACATCGCAAATGTCAAAATCACGATGAGTGAAATCCCGATTAGATCTGGACCGTTGGATCAAGTATTGATCGGAGGGATGTTGTTCTTCCTCACACATTAACGCTTCAGTTATGAATCAGTTAAGAGAAACGGATTGATGATGACAAATCGGTTAGCGTTTCATTTTCCAAGACAGATGTCCTTGTATTACCGATTGGAAGGGGAAGTCGAACCGTCGGGGAGGCGTGTATAAAAGAAAATGAGAGAGACTGAATTCTGGGCTATTGAACAGAGAGGGATAGAGCTCTGCAAGTGCGAAAGTGGCAGAGGAGAACCTGCGAAGCAGAGAAAAGCTGAAAAGGCACAGCAGAAGAAGGTGAAGCAGAGCAGCAAATCAAAGGCAGTAAAACAGGATTCGTGGCTGAGCAGTTAAGAAGATCAGAGATGATTGAGGCAGAGAAGCATAGCAGAAATGGTAAGCAAGCTATATCAGAATAAGCAAATTGGTTTGAGCAATATTTTAATCGAGCAAATAGGGTGGTAGGGTGGTGCTCGGGAGGACTGTTGTCCTCAGAAGTTCAAGTAGGTGCTTGAACACAGGAAGTTGAAGCTTCCATCTGGTTGCAGCCAGAGAAACTAGGGTGGCAGGGTGGTGCTAGGGGAGACTGATGTCTCGGTCAGCAAGTGGGTGCTTGCAGGATTTGAAGGTTGGTGCCTTCACTCAGTTGGTGCTGAGACAGATTGGAAGTTGGTACTTCCACCCAGTGGGTGCTGGGATTCTATGAGAGTTGGTGCTCTCAGCAAGTGGGTGCTTGTAGGATTTGAAGGTTGGTGCCTTCACTCAGTTGGTGCTGAGATAGATTGGAAGTTGGTGCTTCCACCCAGTGGGTGCTGGGATTCTGTGAGAGTTGGTGATCTCAACAAGTTGGTGCTTGCATTCAGAGGTTGTAGCCTCCTTTGAGTTGGTGCTTAAAGATGATGAGATGTAAAGTAGTTGGAGCTTGCTTGACATCCTAAGAAGAAGAAGTTTTTTCCCTTTATGGGTTTCCTCGTGAAATATGTGTCCCTGTGTTTATTATGTGCATGCTTGATGTTGAATATCTGTGGTTAATTTATCTGCAACATGTTGACTACCCTCCAGTAATTAACAAGAAAAGTTAAAAGAGTAGAAATACTTAAATCTCATAATCATCATCCTTTAATCCACATAACTTCTCTGTCAGTATATCTTAATATCTGAATCTAACTGAATATAGAGAACATGATTGTCAATGAATGGATATTTGCATATTGGTGATATAAGGTTGATAAAGTTAAAAAGGATTAATTGTATATGCTACTGATTCACCCCCCCTCGTAGTAGCACGGTGTGTTCAACAATTGGTATCAGAGCGGGCCTTCTTGTATAAGTCTAACAACTTGAAGGAGATCCTGAAACACACTTGGATAAATAAATGGACTTTTCCAATGCAGCACAATTTCTTAATGGAACAAATTATGC
>ML792000.1:360398-410901 GCA_009831015.1 Picea engelmannii
GGGTAAGATGTAAAGATGGAGTTATCTTAATTGTACTTGCATGCAATTGCTTATAAAATTAAAACTAAATTTTATAATATATCTTATTGTATAATTTCCTTTGATAGTATGTGTTCATCTTATATTTATTTGTTTCAAACAATATATGTTTATTATATTGGAATATATACTTATTATATTCATATTCTAATTATATTCATTTTATTTACCTTTTATCTAATATTATATTTTTCTTATTTCTATCTGTAATTTATTTTATGTTGTTTGATATGAATGTATGTAATGTAATTCAATCCTACATTTAGCATATTGTTATTGATATTTTACTAAATACTTAAATAAATACAACTTGTTCATATTGAAATGTTTTATCACTCAAATCAATGCATTAAATCATTTTGCATTGTACCATAAAAGTTGATACAATGCAATATATTTTATTTATGGAAGACATTGAATTTTTTTTGTTATATATATCATGATAAGGATATTAACCACCATCATCATCATATTTAATGTTGATACTGAAATTTTATAAATATGGTTGACATTAAAATATTTGTTTGTTATTAATATTTTCTAAATGTTATGTGTCAACTCCATGTTAAGCATGGAAGGAATTATGAACCTCCCTCATATTGGGTTGTAGAATGAAATAATAAAAAGAATATCGAAACAATATTAAAAATATGTAATAATAAAATAAATTTATATAAATTTTTAGCCTAAAAGTTTTTGAAGGCGAGGGATAAAGAAGAGTTGTGCAACTACCAGATTAATGCTTTGGGAGTCAAACCTTCTTCATGGTTGGCATTTGCATCTACTTGGAGCCAAGTCATTGGCATAGTTAGCATGAGTTATGATACAAAGTGTTCGATGGTGTTAAGCATGTTACGATCACTTGAACCGCTCGTGCATGCTTATGTCAAATGATATTCACGAGAAATGCATATGGAAAAGTGTAATATTGGAACGATTACCTTGGGCAAAAGACAAGAGAAGAACTATGGTTTCCATGTTTTGGATTACTTGCAATTTTCCATTGGAAGCAATGGCTAGGAAAGAGGTGATCGATTGAATGCAAATCCATTATATAGCCAATTGGGAATGCAAAGAGAATCCTCTCAGATGGAAAAAACCCTGATTCAGGTGTCTGAGTTTGTGAATGCGTGTTTGGCAATATGCAAGGGGAAAAAATGGAAAATAGGCAATGTTATTGTTGCATAGAGAGGTGTCTATCAAATTTGTTGCTACAATTATAGAAGACGTGAGGAACCAGTGGTGCACATGGTGTTCTATTGTGAATACTCTTTGCATTAATATGTTGATTGGGATATAACTGTGAATTCCTGTATTCATGATAGAATCACGATTCATAGAGGAGGAAGCCAATGAGGAGGGATGGGGTATGGATTTTTCCTCAGTCATAAAGGGAGTAGCCACTGAGGCAGACTAGACAATAGGGCTTCTTTTTAGTGACAGAGGGATTTGGCCTCTGAGTTTGACAAGAAGGATATTAGTCTCATACATTACTATTTGGGATTAAAAGTATGACATATGAGATCTTCCTTGGTTGGGGAAAATATGTTGTGGAGATCTTGAATAGGTTCGAGGTGTTGGATCGTAAACCAATGGCTATACCGATGGCATCAAATATGAAGTTGTTGGATGACACGACTTCATATGATGTGGATGCTACATTATACAGGCACATGATTGGATCATTGCTGTCTTTGAAGAATACATGACCAGATATATGTTTTGTTGTGAACACGTTGAGTTAGTACATGGTTGATCCCATATGTGTTCACTTGATTACAGTAAAACATGTGATGAGGTACTTTAAAGGTACAGTGTATTATGGGCTCAAGTATGTTACAGATAGTGAGATCAATCTACTTGGATATTCGGATTCAGATTGGGCTTGTAGTGTTGCAAACCGGAAAAGTACATTGGGATGTTGCTTCACTTTGAGATTTGGTATGATTTCATGGATCAGTAAGAAGCAGTCATGTGTAGCACTCAGTATGACTGAGGAAAAATATGTGGCACCATGTGCAACAAGTCACGAAGTAGTGTGGCTTCATAAATTGATGACTTGATTATTCGATATTGTGATCGAGGTGACATGTATCTTGTGCGACAACCAGAGTTGTATAAAGTTGTTAGAGAACCTCATGTTTCATGATAGTTCGAAGAATATCGAAATTAGGTATCACTATATGAGGGATATGGTGCAGAAGGGAGCAGTGAGTCTCCAATATGTGGCTATCGATGAGCAGGTTGCGAATGTGCTAACAAATTCATTGTCAAGGATGAATTTTGAGTACTTCAGGAACAAGCTTGGCATAGTCCCTCTTCAGGGGGATTGATGGCTTCAGATGTTATTGAAGGGTAGTGGATGTCATGATGACATGTTGTATCTATTGGAGAGATACCCACTGGTCTTAGATGCATTCTAAAGAGACAAGGCATGAATGTTATCGCAGGGTACTAGATATCATGCATAAGATATCCGAGTTTTCTGCGGGAAACTGGATAGTCTCATGATGACATGTTGTATCTATTGGAGAGCTACCCACTGGCCCTAGATGCATGCTGTGAATTCGCTATGGATTTCCTGTGATGTATAGATTCATGTGTCCAATAGTCAATGGTCATGAGCTCGTGTGGATGGTGATAGTGTTAGAGTATGTGTTGGATATAATACCTTCCTCATTAAGAGGGAGTGTTGATATTTTATGTAATTTCAGAATTTATTCCTATGTGTAATTGTATTGGTTATTCTTGAGTGTAATTGTGAAAGGGTTTATTGATAATTCATGTCTTTTAGGTATTTTAGAATATAAATAGAGGTTAGGTCAAGTCATTTTGATCACTCATTAAATAGAAGTACAAGAGAGTAGTACACAATTATCTAGGAGATTATTCTTGGTTCGTGTCTGGGTCTCTTTGGTCTTGATTTTATGAAAGAGCATTGTATGACATTGTACATGTTGGATGAATCTATACTAAAGAAAGTTTGTAGGGTTTTCTCCCCCTTGAGGGTTTCCCTAAGGATATATCTTGTTGTTTTGTGAATATATATCTTTCAGGTGTGATCCTTTTGCATATAAAATAATATATATATATATATATATATATATATATATATATATCATCTCTCCTGAAAAATCAACACAATACCTGCTTGAACAACACCATGATATTCTACTTTTGTAGTTGAAAAGGAGACTACCTTCTATTTCTTACACAACCACACCAATGGTATAGTTCTAAAGAGAAACACATAACCATAATTGTATTTTCGATCATCACTTTCTCCAGCCCAGATGGATTTGGTGAAGTGGGCTAGTGAATCTGAACTTCGACAATACTTGATACCAAAATGAGTTCTACCCTTGAGATAACATACAATTTGTTTGACTGCTTTCCAATGGATTTATTTAGGATCCTTCATAAACCAAGAAACCACACTAATAACAAAGGAAATGGAAGGTTGACTATGAGTAAGATAAATAAGACCGTGGACTAGTTGTCAATAAAGTGTAGTATCGACTATGGGTGTTTGAGAAGTTCTGGTAATATTTACTCCAGATTGAAAAGGAGTAGAATAGGGAATACATTTAGCCATATTAAAACGTGTCAGCATATCTATCACATATTTAGATTGAGAAATGAAAAAGGCATCACTTAGTTCTAATACTTGAAGACCCAAAAAATAATGAGGAGTACCAAGATCTGTCATGTCAAATGCGTTGAAGCAAGTTGTTTCTTCAATCTAAGGATGAGATCACTATTATTTCCAGTAATGAGTAATTCATATACATATACAACAAAAATATAAGTGTCTCCATTGATATGGAGTACATACAATATATGATTAGATTCACAACTTTTGAAACCAAGTAGAAGAAATAAATTGTCGATCATAGCATACCAAGCTCGGGGAGCCTGCTTCAAACCATAAGTGACTTCTTGATTTGACAAACCAAATTATAATATGTCACAAAACCACGTGGTTGTTCTAGGAAAATTTATTTAGATGGGTCTCCATAAAGAAAATCACTATTCACTTCCATTTAATGGATTTTCCATAAAAACTGAGCAACAAAGGACATAATCAGTCAAATAGAGTTCATATTTTTGACAGGGGAAAATGACTTAGTGTAGTTGATACCTTCTTGTTGAGAAAATCCCTTTGTAACTAGGCTTTCTTTATGTCGGTCAACAACACCTTTAGAGGTAAATTTGGTCCTGTAGACCCATCAACACTTCATAATGTTCTTTCTTTTCAATCAAGGAACTAATTCTATAAAATACCCAACCACCAACAGGCTAGGCTAGCCACACTACTTCAAATCACACTTCAAGAACTTATTTCAAAATTTGGTAACAATTAACTAATAAATAAGCATGGAAGAAATAAAATAACCACATATGCAATAATCAAGATTCATGCTAGACTTTAAAATAATTATTAATCATGCCATGCACAACAATCATCAATAGGAAGGTAGATTAAAAATTCATATCTCAAAGATAATAATTAATACATAACGAAAATAAATATACAAGCAGAGAAACACATGACAATGAGAACTTATGTTTAATTAAACTAGTCACCAACTGGTTGTAGACCAAGGACCAAGGATGATTTTAAGGATGGATTTTTTTTTTAAATGTAGAAACCTTGACGAATCTTACTAATCCTTCATATGCCAACTATAAAATTTTAGCGATATTTTTGTAAAAATATTCAAATTTTTAAGGATTTTATATAGTTTTTATAAATTCTTGGCTATTTTTAAGGTAAAATATTTTTATCCTACAGAATTTGGGTGAATCATTTTTTAAAATAGCGAATCTCATTTTTGGAAAAACCATGGAAAATTAGCCCATGAGCGAAATTTAGCCCCTAAAATCATCCATGCCAAGGACGTTACACCCAACCTTAGACATTGTTGTTCCAAGTCTCAATAGTAGTTCATCCCCGATCCAAGATTATGAATCCACATTGATGGATTCTAGAGAAGCACTTAGCTTCCCAAACCAGTTAGCACTCAATCTCTCACAAGTTTCTCAATGTACAACATTCCAAAGTAGACCAAATCTCTTCTCTCTATCCTGCACCACCCAAAGACAATGAACCCCCTTCATTGCCATGAAATCCTTCAGTTTGTCCACTTCTTTCCTGGGCTCCAGTGCAGCTGGTCAAGAATCTCCATGCTGGGGCTCTCAGGGTTCGTAGTTGTACTAAACAAGGTTTATCAGATGTCAATGCATATTAACACATAAGAACCAATTCATGGTTGGAAATACACCAGTAATTACTACAACCAACAAAACAATGGCTTATTTACTTAGAAATTCCTCCCCATTTTTCAACCAAATATGGGTATATATAGTTACATGGAAAAATAAATAACCACATGGTCTTTTTCCCAAAGAAGCTCCTGTGACCTCTTCTTTCTCTCAAAAATTCCAAGGTGGGTAAAATAAAATAATTTAAAAAGGCTTAGCCCCTTTATCCCCCTCTCTCATGGAATCATATCCCCCTATAACTATTTTCCTTGTCCGTCTTGCAACCAACAATGTATTTTATTATTTGCAATGTTCAAAGTATTACATTTCTTTGGCACTCTAGCTGTTGTAGGAAAATATCCCTGCAGACAGGTAGATTGCCTCAAAGAGCTTGACCTTAACTCTAAGACACAAAATGCTTAATGTGGACACTAACTTCCTTTCAAATCTATACAAACTAGCACATGAGAAGGAAGGAAAACAAAAGTACCTCTTTATCGACGTTTGTCCCTGCACGCTCCGAGTTGAGCTCCAATCCTTTTCTCCTCGCTGAGTCCTGTAGAGAAAAAAGATATGACCACTTCCTACTCTATTGATATTAGCTTGAAAAAAGATCTATCTATCAATGATAATTTCATGTAACATCAGACACAAACTAGAAAGAAACAAGCCAAGCGTGTCATATTAATGAGAATAATGACAACAGTATTTACAATCGTAGATGCGAATGTGACAACTTCGTCAAGTCCCCTTCATCTAACCCTTGCTCAAAAGATCCACAACCTGGATGACAACAACTTCACTAATCACTCTCCTTTGGCTGATTGTGTGTTTCCTATGAGATCATAGGTTTCATGCTAGCAATTCTTCTCCCTTTTCACCATCATAGAGCTTGCTTATATAGGTTAAGAGGAGCTTAACCTCTTGAGTTATCTTTAGAACAAGTTGAGAAATTCCCTCCTTGGATCAAGGATCTCCTGATGGAACCAAGAATTCGAATGCAACTGCCTTCTAAAATTGAGAGATCCTCCCCTTATTCTCCTCAACGGGCCAACTACTGCCTCAGATTAGACAACGCTCCCTCAAAATGGGCATCAGAGTGTTGTAGCGCTCCTTAGGAAGCTTGAGGGAAGCGCCATCGCCGCAAAGGTGGATAGAGCTCCTTCATAGGGGAAGACAAGCATTATAACGCTCCCTGAGGCCATATAGGGGAGCGCCAGGACTCCTAAGGCTGATGTAGGGGAGCGCTCACCCTCAAAACCCTTGTTTAAGAGCTCTTCTCAGGTGATAAGAGTTCTTTGACTGACGTTAACCAGTTTCCCTTCTCCAAATCAAGTGTATGAGATGCCTTAAGTGCCTCCTTAGTGTCGTCATTATGGCAGCATGCTTTGAACAACGTTTGCGACACTTGTGACCAACTTGCGACACTTGCGAAAGTTGTAAGGAAGATGTGACACTTACGACAATTGAGAGGAACATGCGATACTTATCCAGTTGAGTAATATTGAGGTGTAACAGATTCCCCCCCAAAGTATGAAGTTAGAAGATGCGAACTAATAACTGAAATGCTTTGTAGACATTCAAGCAAGGATATAGACTCGGAGAACCTGACGGAAGCTGCACACAAACATCCAACAAATATCATGACATGTTTCAAAACCCAAGGTAGGCATACCTATGCTTGGGTGATCAAGACTTGCAAGATATGGCCGCCATAAAATACACTGCGGATCCATAATTGTATTGATAAGAAGGTATAGCCATCGAAGATACAATGTGGATCTATACTCTGATGACTCGTACTGATCGTAGCCACGAAGAATACACAGTGGATCTATGAGATGACAAGACATAGCCACGACCAATACAAAGTGGATCTATGTAACAGTGTATGTGTTCTTTGTCCAATAGAAACTCCTTCGCAGCCTAGGCAAAGCATATATCAAAGTGGTTACTCAACCCAGGGTATTCTTACCAATCTCAATGTGGTACGATTCTAACCATGTGAATAGATGTCCTGATGTCGAACATGGCATAAACCACTTGATTACCAGTCAATGGTGTGAACCGTTAACAAGTGTGAGGGAAATCACCATTAATGTCAATGATTCCCAAGGTACCCTAGTACATTCCAGCGAATGTGAATAGATGAGATGAGGTCGAACATCCATGGAATCATTTGATCAGAGGTCAATGATGTAAACCTACTGTCGAATGTGAGGAGGCCTGTCATTGAGGCATGCAGGTCCCAAAGTACTAATTAGTTTCTAAGTCTAATTCCCGGATAATGTGTGGAAGTCGACATGAATAGACTCATTGAGGGAGGGCCTTGATGTATCCCCCATCAACGACATGAAACAGACATAGAGATTTAATTGGTAGATCAAATGGACATGGAATGACACAAGTTTTGAGGCAAGATATTTGGGATGGCTAACTCCAGAGGTGGATACTTCCCTTGAACACTGAGGCACAACATCAAAACATGACATGGACCAACACTTATGCAGTGGATACAGTGACTTGCGTCGGGTGACCCAAAGGAGTGAAAGGGACTCAAAGGATTGGCCCATTGCAGAGGTTCAGCGGATTATGATATGTGCAAATGACAAAGTGTCGTGTTCAAGGGTGACTCTAAGAAGTGTTGGATGATGTTCTCAAGAGACTGTTTGGCTTGCTCCTTTCAATTTTTCCCCCATCCAGATAGACGAGTACCTCTTTTTGATTTAATGAGCTCGAGGAGGATAACACATGCTCGATATAACTCACCTTTGGTAAGTTCCTCTTCCTTTGTTTAACGAACCGGAAGAAGTAAGGGTTCGGTCCCATGTGGGCCTGTCGATGTGTGCTTTAACGAGTCCAAAGACAGAAAAGTCGAAGGTTTTTCGGGATTATAGAGTTTGGAAAAACACTTAAAAGAGAACTCTCTCAGTTCCTTTTTCGTACAGTAATCTAACGAGACCGAAAAAGAGATAAACTATCGCTCGAAAGACGCCCTTTCTAACCTTTCAATGAGTGTGAAAGGAAGCAAGGTCACTTGACAATCTTTTCATATTTAGAGAATCTGAAAAGGGTTTAAAGGAGACTCTAGGGGGGTTCCTTTTTCGTAATGTTAGTCTCGCGAGACCAAAAAAGAGATAAATTATCACTCGAAAGATGCCCTTTCAAACCTTTTAAAGAGTGGGAAAGGAAGCAAGATCACTCTGCAATCTTTTCATGTTTAGGGTCTGAAAAGAGCTTAAAGGAGACTCCAAGGGATTCCTTTTTCGTGTATCAATACGGGTTCGAAAAAGAGATAAAAGTTTACCTGGATGAATTCTCATGTATTTACGAGCACGAGAAAGAACAAAGACTAAGCTTGGTATTCCCCCATCTTGAAAGCTGGTGGTTTAGCTCCAGAATGATCATCAAAGACTGGAGACATGCCCCCCCCAAGCTTTAATTCATTCACCGACTTTGAGGTTGTCACCAATTTCTGTGCTATATGGAGAAAAAGGATACAGGTGGATGAAATGAAGGTTCAAGAGAGGTGACTGTTTCATTTTTTAACGAGCTTGACACAGGAAAAGAACTATGCTCAGGGTTCCGGGTTCAATCCCCAGATTGTTGTTTCATTTTTTGACGAGCTTACTACAGAGAGGAAAACTATGTTCAAGGCCTCTGTTTCATTTTTTAACGAGCTTGCCACAGAGAAGAGAAACTATGCTCGTAGGTTGTTTTTTGATCATGGCTTCCAAGAGGATAATGCTCTGGAAGGATTCCACGGCAAGGGATAAAACATGGTCATGGCCTCCAGGAGATCTTCACTGGATGGAAGATAATCACTCGAGAAGGAACACATGTCGAGGGTTGTGATAGGAGTAAGGAGATCAGGCTCCAATAATCCTACCGAAGAAATCACCATGTCCACTACCGGATCCAAATCGTCGGGAGATGATGAAAAATCAACACCAGGAGGGGAGATAGATGGTATATCTGCCCGAATTTCTTCACGAGGGGGAAGAAAAAAGGATTGATGATGGTTATTATCCCAAGGTAACTTGTCAATGCGAAACATTTCCAGAATAGATTCGTCCGAAGGAAAAGTCAGGGAAATGTGATCGATTATAGACGACAAAGAACGCAACCATGAGGGCACCGAGTAGGCATCGGGTGCCAATGAATGTGAATTGTTGGTAGAGGGAGGGGCATATTGAATATCTACGTATGCGGCCTCGGCTGGGCTAAGTGGCATAGTGTCACCGAGCACATTGAATTCCAGAGGACTAGGTACAATCCAAGGATCATATGATTCCAAGGATTGATAAGGCATAGTCGAGATCATATTGACGGCGGCAATATGATGCGCGATAGGTGGAAGTGGTGTAGGGAAAGTACCCATAAGGATAGAATATTTCAATAAGCCAACACCAACACTTTCATATGTAACTGGGTGGTCTCCCAAAAAGGGAATATTGTTGGTGGCAGGGATGCGAGCGTCGGGTGTACATAAATCAAGTTGATCGATGGTGACAATTTTGCCTTGATGGGCGAATTGTACACATCAAAACACCGACGAGGCAGCGACATTCATAGTGTAGAACCAACTTCTTCCGAGTAGTAGGTTGTAATCGAGGGGAGCATTGACCACCTCAACATCAACGGTAACAGTTTTTCCGCCTAATTGAACGGCTAGGGATTGTAATAATCCGTGAGGATGAAAACCTCATCCATCGAAAGCGCGTAACATCGTAGGGGATTTGTTAAGGGAGGGTGATTTTAAGCCTTTCCAACAAGCTAAATACATGACACAGGTAGAGGCTCCCTCATCCAAGATATTTCGGTGGATTTGTTGATTATGAACAACAACATCGATTTGAAAAGCTAGTTGGTTGAAGAGTCGCAGTTGATGATCATCCAGATTAAACGTGAGGTTGTTTGATGACTCTGGATCAAAAGCATCGATAGCAGCTAAGAGCATTCTACGTTGGCTGGGACAGTGTTGTAGAACTTCCAAGGCGGACATAGCACATGGGGCTTGCGCCAAATCTTCTACAATATTGTAATTTTGGGTAGCCCGTGAATTAGGATTGAAGGTAGATTTCCAGATGGTGCTCTTAGGAGGGCGTAAGATAGAGTCAAACAAAGGTTTTTCAATCTGAAGTGGCCCGAATGGAGGGCTAACAAACGAAGGATTAATAGAGGATGGTAACAGGTCTGGTAAAGAACCATTAGCAGTCTTCAGCTTATCAGGTTTAACTGGTGTGTCATATGTCGCAGAGTGAGTGGTTATATTAACCCCGTTAAACATGTAAATGTGGGCACTTGTCGAGGCCTCATCATGGGGTTGGTTGGAACTACCCCCTAGCATGGGGGTTTGGGTAACCAAAGATTGTTGTTGTGGAAAAGGTTGATTAAGCACAATAGGTTTTGAATTTCCCTTGAGAGGTTTGGCCACTTCATCGCGATGTGGGCAGTCTCGAGTGTAGTGATCGTCACCACAAATGAGACATGGGAATTTCGGTTTTCGTTGTGGTTGTTTTCCAGCAGCAGGGGTTTGCGATTGAGTTTTGGGTTGTTCGTTGTTATTGTTTTTCTTTGGTTTATTTATCGCTTTCTTCTTGCCCCCAGGTTGTTGTGAAGGGGTTGATTGGACCACGTTCACCTCAGAGACCTGAGTTTGAGGGGGGGTAGAAGAGGGTGCAGTCGGGCTGGGAGCAGCCGTAGAAGCGGGCCGCTAAATCGTTCTAGTAGACTGGGTAGTATATTGGGTTTTGACGGAGCCAATAACTCCATTTGCGTGGGAAGCAGACGATGGTTTGGATGGATCGTTAGTGGCACGGGTAGCATTTGGTATCAAATCGTACAGAGTACCGGATTGTGAATAGACTAAGTCTAAGTACTGAGCTCGGGCAATGGCTTCTTCCTCGGTGACTACACCACCCATGGCAACATCACGAGCGATCTGGGGTAACAATGATTTAGTGAACCATTCCGCTAACAATTGGTCAGGAATGACTACTTTGATTAGCGTTCATCGTCGTCTCCATTCATGAATATGATCGAAGATATGTACGGAAGTTGTCTGATGAAGGGAGGTTAATAGTTCAGTACCCATCTCGTATCGAATGGGTAGTTGGAAGTGTGTGAGGAAGGACATGGCGAGGGAGTTGAAATCGTGAAAAGATGCGCATGGTAGTTCAATATACCATTTCGTCGCGGAACCCGTAAGCGTTCGTTGGAAAAGACGCAAATGTATAGAATCGTCCATGAGGGATTTGGATGAACACCACAAATGGAAAGTCAGCACATGGTTGTTTGGGTCTTCTCTGGACTTTTCATCGAATTTTGGGATATCAGAAGGAAGTTTAGCTGGAATAGCTGGCCAAACCGGAGAATGATAAATAGGATCATTCATTAACCGAGACAAGTTTGGAAGGTCTAGGGTAGCTAGAAAAGGTAGTTGTCGGTTAACCTGTGGGTAATGCTGGTGTGGCATGGGGACACCATAGGGGCCAATCACTGGGTTATGTGGATAATTGTAACTAGTGGGCCCTCTTGTATGAGGTTGGTTTTGACCAGGGTACACAGGATTTGAGGTGTTTTGAGAAGAATGTGTGAGTAGAGGGTAACCAGATGGGTTTTGAGGGTTATGGGATGGGTTTGGCATTTGTCCATAAGGAGGTTGTTGCGGAGTCTGAGAATTTTGTCCTGCCGAGAACTGTGGGTTTCCTGGAAAAGGGACGTTCCATGGATTGGGTGTGGCAGACACATTTTGTCCATACGGTTGATGGTAGACTCTAAATTGAGGCTGCCCCCCAGCATGAGGGTGCCCCCCAAATGGAATTTTTCCTCTGGTGGGAGGATTCCCCCCAGCTTGAGGTAGAGTTCCCAGAATTTGAGAACCAAACGTAAATGACTGACCAGTGCCACCAAGTGGATTAGGACCACCAAGACTGGCCCCTCCGGGTTGTTGGATAGGTATGGAACTTCCTGGTACAACTTGGGTAGTAGTGGCAGTGAAAGCATTCAGTGCCTTGTACCCAAAAGGGAGTGTAGGTCTTGGTGTTACAGGTGTGCCAATCGCAGCTTGGTTGACCATCGCATTACCGGCGGGAATAGTCAGGATGTGAGGGACTATTGTAGATTGGTCCATCTAGAGGGGAAGAGTAGACCTTGGGCCAACGGATGATGTGCTCGGACCAACAGGTGGTGTGGCCGTAAAAATGGTGGTACCGGTAAAATGGTTTAGGGGTACGGTGTAGGAAATAGGTGCGTTAGCACCCATCCCTGTTTCATAAAGATCTCGCACCAGGCGCGATGGACTTCGAACAATGTTTGCGGTCCAAAAAGGGTCATTGGATAAAGGGTTTTGATGAGACCCAGTCGAAATGTCAGAAGGATTGACGACGACAAATTCACTAGCGGAATTTAGTTGGAGGACACGTCGTTCATATCCCTCCAGAATGAAAAAAGCTTCTGGAGACTCTGAAACAATTCGAAAATTCTCTAAAGGAGTGGGAACTTCTTCCTGGGAAGTTGTAGTGTCTTGAACCTCTCTCTGTTGAGGATATTCCTCTGTAGAATGAGGGGGTAAAGGGGTGTTTCCTTCCATATTTTCTGGAGGAATTCCCTGTAGCCTCCGCGAACAACATGGAGGGTCGATGTTGGTGAAAAAGAGTCGGCGAAAAAAATCTATGGCCAACTACAGAAAAGAAACAACATACACTAATAGAAATCTAAGAATCACAACCAAGCAAACAGGACCTTCTTTTGATGACCGTACTAGTTGGTGATGAAATCCAATGTCGCGTGATCAAGTCCAGAAGGGGCGGGGATAGGGTGGAACATTTACAATGGTGATCTTCTTAACGGACTTACGCCTTGGTGCAAGATTCCACGTAGTAATTGTGGATTTACCCTCCAAGGAGCCCGAGTGAGTTTGACCAATATCTGCTCCAGGTACAGTGAGACTTCCCTTCACTGTCACCTCTTGTAAGACCCTAAATATTATGGCCACTAAGGTTACCAATTCGCAGTCAGCCCCTGGGTGGGAACAGTCGACAGTCCAATCCGAACGTATGGGCAGGGTATCGAGCCTGAAATCAACTAAAAGGATTCCACGCAGTAATTGTGGATTTACCTCGAAGCGACCCCCATAATACGATCTGACCACCACAATCAGTTGAACCACGGAGGGATAATCTCCGTAACTCACCCGAATGCGACCTCGTGCGTAACCCGTTTGTGAGAGCGGGATCCCAGGCAGACTTATACGGTAATTGGATTTGGCTCTTCCTAACTCAGGATGTTACTGTTTGTTTTGGAAACTTTGGAGAGTTATGCTCACAACCTAATTCAAAGTACTAAGCCTAGTCTACTATTGGTGGAGGATCCTAGAAAAGAAAAAGTTCTAAATAATTTTTAATTAGCATTGATTTTATAGTTGTTCTTTACGCAAAAAGGGTACATGGAAGTGAAACGAATGGAATTATGAATCATTCCCAAAAAATTCATCAAAGATGATAAGCAGCCATTTCTTTTCGATGAACATCTATCGAAGGGAGAGAGAAAAAGTTATTTTCACTAACAAGCACTAATAAGGAGTGTCCTCAAACAAATTTTCTTCAATCAAATCCTGATGTGATGCTAAAAATTTTGAGATGCCTTCTAACATGCACAATCAATCATGAAGATGCTTTTTATTGTTTGCATATGAATAATGATTAATTCAACACAATGCTTGTCTTTGCTAATTATCTTCTTGGATGAATGAAAATCAGACCCACACAAGCAAGAATCATACAAACAATACACCCTCTCGTTGTGATCAAAACAAGAAGCGAAAGAAAAGAAACAATCAAAGAGAAATCAAACTTCACACCCAAAAGAAAAAGTCGAAGAACAATGATCTTAACTAAAACCAAATGAAAAGATATGTAGACCTTTGATGACCTTCACTAGTGTTTTTCGTTCAGTTGACGAGGAGAGAAAGACAATGCATGGGTTTCAAACTCCAAATGGCAGAAAAAATCAACAACAATAGTGAAGAATGCTACAAAATCCAAACAACAAGATGTTTGTTCTTCAAGAAAAAGACAGATGTCAAAGCTGGAAAGAAGAAGGATTGACTCACAAGGTTACCCAACAAGAGAGACACAGAGGAAAAACCCTAAAAAAACAATTCTGGAAGGTTTATTGGCCAAAGGAGGGTTGACGCTCTGTTTTCAAGGACAAGGAGCGTTATAACGCTCTGTGTAAGGCTATTAGGGAGTGCTGGTGCCAGGTTCAAAAATTCCCAAAAGTGTTAAGAAATCCAAAAATTGTAATTCAATCTCGACAATTAGGCTGAGTGTGATGGGGTAGGGAGCCAATCAGCTCATGAAACCAATCAAAAGAGGAGCGAACTAGGTCTAAAACAATCAAGGGATAGAACAAGGTCAATGAGGATAAGTCAAAACAAGAAGTTTCGATTTGAGGCTATCTCCCCAGTGCTGTTGCCAGTTTCTGTTGTAGGAAAATCTCCCTGCAGACAAGTAGATTGCCTCAAAGAGCTTGACCTTAACTCTAAGACAAAAAATGCTTAACGTGGACACTGACTTCCTTTCAAATCTATACAAACTAACACATGAGAAGGAAGGAGAACAAAAGCACCTCTTTATCGACGTTTGTCCCTGCACGCTCTGAGTTGAGCTCCGATCCTTTGCTCCTCGATGAGTCCTCTAGACAAACAAGATACGACCACTTCCTACTCTATTGATATTAGCTTGAAAACAGATCTATCTATCAATGATAAGTTCATGTAACATCAGACACAAACTAGAAAGAAACAGGCCAAGCATGTCATATTAATGAGAATAACGACAACAATATTTACAATCGTAGATGCGAATGCAACAGCTTCGTCAAGTCCCCTTCATCTAACCCTTTCTCGAAAGATCCACAACCTGGATGACAGTAGCTTCACTGATCACTCTCCTTTGGCTGACTGTGTGTTTCCTATGAGATCATAGGTTTCATGCTAGCAATTCTTCTCCCTTTTCACCATCATAGAGCTTGCTTATATAGGTTAAGAGGAGCTTAACCTCTTGAGTTATCTTTAGAACAAGTTGAGGAATTCCCTCCTTGGATCAGGGATCTCCTGATGGAACCAAGAATTTAAATGCAACTGCCTTCTAAACTTGAGAGATCCTCCCCTTATTCTCCTCAGCGGGTCAACTACTGCCTCAGATTAGACAACGCTCCCTCAAAATGGGCATCAGAGCATTGTAGCACTCCCTAGGAAGCTTGAGGGAAGCGCCAGTGCCCCAAAGGTGGATAACACTCCTTCATAGGGGCAGACAAGCGTTATAACGTTCTTTGAGGCCTTATAGGGGAGCGCCAATGCTCCTAAGGCTGATGTAGGGGAGCGCTCACCCTCAAAATCCTTGTTTAAGAGCTCTTCTCAGGTGATAAGAGTTCTTTGACTTCAGTTAACCAGTTTCCCTTCTCCAAATCAAGTGTATGAGATGCCTTAAGTGCCTCCTTAGTGTCGTCATTATGGCAGCATTCTTTGAACAACGTTTGCGACACTTGTGACCAACTTGGGACACTTGTGAAAGTTGTAAGGAAGATGCGACACTTGTGACAATTGAGAGGAACATGCGACACTTATCCAGTTGAGTAATATTGAGGTGTAACACTAGCCTCTTTTAATTGTTCAAGAACTCCAAAATTTCATCAAATAAAAAAATACATTATTAATATGAGGACTGAAAACTACGGTATTACATTCCTCTCACCATCATTTTGGCAATGTCCTCAGTGCATATACTAAACAAAAATCAAAATTTCAAAATTCTTCAAAACGTTGTGAGTACTCTACCTTCATGGAATCTTCATGCTCCCAAGTAGCATCTTCAGGAATGTAGCAGGTCCACTAAAAATCTTCCAATTCTATGACTTGATTATGGAGAATTTTGACTTTTCTGTCCAATATGTGCATCGTCTCAACCTGAAAGTCTTCTTCTTGCTCCACCTAAATCAAATTCCAATCAATAACATAGTTAGGATTGTGTACATACTTTTTCGAAAAAGAGACATGAAATACATTAAGAACATTCATAGAAGTGGGCAATGCAAGCATGTATGCAACTGGCCCTATTATCTAATAGCTCAAATTGTCCATAAAATCTAGTTGCTCTCTTTGTAAAGCCTCCCAAATTCAATGAGCTCTTCTTAGGCTTCACTTCCAAAAGCACATGCTCTCCCAATTTAAATTCTCTAGTTTTTTTTTTCTTATTTGCATAATTCTTCTATTTATACTTTGCTTCTTTCAATTTCTTCTTAATTTTAACCATCGGGTCTTCCATATCCTTGATCAATTCGGGCCCAACTACTACTCTATCGACTGGGTTGTCCCAAATCAATGGATTATTTCATTTTCTACCATACAAATATTTAAATGGGTCCATATTCAATAAAACGTGGTGCCCATTATTATAGGAAAACTCAACCATATGCAAACAATCTTCCCACTTAAATGTTTTATTCATCACATACATTCTCAAAATGTCTTTAATCACTTGATTGACTCTCTATGTCTATCCATCTAATTGTGGATGGTATACTGTGAAAAAGTTCATATTCATATCATATCCTTTAAATAACACCCCCTCCCCCCATCCCCCCTAAACTCAAAGTACACTTAGTATATTTATCTAAGAAAATTTACTTAGGCATCATATGCAACCTATCAATATCCCTCATGTAAATTTTTGCAATATTAACTATTGTATCAGTCACATTTACAGGAACAAAATGAGAAGCCTTAGTCAATTTATCGACCACTACAATTATTGAATCATGTTGGTTTATTGTCCTGGGAAACATATTTATAAAATCAATGGTTACCATTTCCCATTTCTTCTCTAGAGTTGGTAATGGTTGTAACAAAGTTGTTGGGTCTCTATGCTCATATTTCACTCTCTAACATTACATACATATGGGAATGTAATTAGAAATATCCTTCTTCATTCTAGGACAAAAGAATTGGCTTATTACTATTGCAATTGTTTTTTAGTAACTGAGATGTTCGACATATGGAACATTATGCATTTATTTTAACACCAAATTCCAAAGTTCTCTAGAACTAGGAACATAAATTCTATTCTTACGTATAAGTAATCCATCTTCCTTAATCTCAAACTCTTTAATTTTTTGTTGCACATTTTCTTGCTATAAAGTTTCTTTTACTTGTAGGTAATGTTGTTCTATAATAGAAACATTTAAAATTATGTTCTTTAAATCTGATTGATGCATACTAATGGTTGTAGCATGCATGAGATGTACTCTTTTGTTGAGTGCAGATCAACAACTTCATTTTCTTTTCCCTTGATATGCTTGATTTCAAAGTCATACTTAAAAATTCCAGTCATCTAGTCTATTGGGAATTTAAAGTTGGTTGTTCAAAAATATATTTTAGACCACTATGGTATGTCCTTAGTTCAAATATCTTCCCCATGAGATGATGCCTCCACATATTCAATGCATGAGATATGGTAGCAAGCTCCAAATCATGTGTGGAATAATTTCTCTAATGTTCTTTAAGATTTTTGGACTCATAACTAATGACATATCCATTTTGAGCGAGGACTCCACCATCTCCTTCCTTGTATGCATTTGTACATACCACAAAATTCTCAATTGGGTTAGTAATCTTTAAAATAGGTGCACTAGTAAGTAGTTCCTTTAACAAATTAAATTTCTCTTCACACTTTTTTGTCCATTCAAATTTGATTCCATTCTTTTTTAAAGAAGTGATGGAATGAGAAATCTTATATAACCCTTCTATAAACCTCTTGTAGTATCTGGTTAATCCAATAAAAGATCCAACTTATGAAATATTCCTTGGTGTTGTCCATCCTCTAATGGCTTCAATCTTCTCTAGATCCAGTACTATACCTTCTTCTTAAATAATGTGCCCCAAATAATGTATTTGTTCTTTGTAAAAAGAACACTTATTGAGCTTGGCATAAAGTTGATGTTCTCTCAACACTTGCAACACTAACCTCAAGTGATGTTCATGCTCTTCCTATGACTTATAATAGATAAGTATGTCATCCAATAACACAATGACAAACTTATTTATATACTTTTGGAATATGTCATTCATCAAGCACATAAATACAGTTGATGCATTGGTCAATCCAAATGGAACCACTACAAATTAATGATGTCCATACCTGGTTATAAAGGTTGTCTTAATGATGTCTTATTCCTTGATTCTTACCTAGTGGTAGCCTAATCTCAAGTCTATTTTTGAACATATATTTTCTCCTCTTAGCTGATAAAAGAGGTCATCAATTCTGGGTAGAGGGTATTTGTTCTTCATAGTGTCTTTATTCAGCTGTCTAAACTAAATACACAACCTCAATATTCCATCGTTCTTTTTGAAAAAGAGTACTCATGCTCCCCAAGGTGAAACACTTGGGTGTATGTACCCTTTCTTCAACAATTCTTCCAGTTGTATTTGTAATTCTTTTATTTTGGGTGTACTCATTCTATAAGGAGTTTTGATACCGGGGAAAATCCTAGCACTAAATCAATAGAGAAATATATTTCCCCCTTTGGTGGAAATTTTGGTATTTCTTGGAACACATCTTCAAACTCTTGCAATACTGAAACATCTTCAATGCTTGTAAATTTTGTCTTTTTTGGCTCTTGCACATGAGTTGCATACAATTGACATCCTTTCCTGAAACAACTCTTCATTTATAAGGATAAAATTTCCCTTATAGAAATGGGTCTTGGAATTCCTTTCACATTGCTCTGATTTCCTTCTTCATCAATACATGTAAATGTCTTGTTATGACAATCGGACAACATGATGTTTGTCCAACCAATTCATTATGATTAGGATATCATAAGATATAAATGATGTGATATTTAGGTAAGAAACTGTATTTACTCCATTCGTATTTATTAGACAACCTCTGACTGTATGATTGATACTTATTTTGGTTCCAGTGGCTAGTTGAACCAAACTTAATTTTTCAAGATTATTTTTTCTCCAAATGAAAATTTTCCACTATTTTTGGATCAATGTAATAAAGGATTTTTATTCAATAAATTAAAGTGGTATATGATCCTATGTCAGATATAGCAGCATAGCCAGAACCACTACTTCGCAATGCATCCCTGCTTGTTTGAGAAGATGAATCGGGAGTTTCAGGCAGTCTTGAACGATTATTAATTTAGTCGCGGATCGAGATGGAGATTGAGAAGCATCAAAGAAAGCACCAATTCAAGTTTATGGTAATAGAGTGATTGACCTTTCCACCAATCATGTGGAAGTCCAACCTAGCTAGTAAAAGGGGGAAGGATATAGAGGTCTAGGGGAAGGTAAGGCCCCCCGGCTCAAGCTAAGAAAAGGTCCATCCATACTCCATCCATTAATAATTCATCGGGGCCAATAATAGTATGTTGCAGGAGATTCATAGACCACATTGGAAGGGGGTAGGAACAAGATGATTAATGATATTACCTTCCACCTCAATCATATGGGATTTTTGTTCTTATTGTCGATATTATAAGGATGCATATATTCTTGGAATACTTCTTCCCATGTATTATACTGTTGTAGCCTCTTGGATGTTTTGCATGGTCTTCATTTTGTCTTATCTATTATAAAAATCCTTGTGCATGTGATTTTATTTACATCCCCAACATTTGATTAGTGGTCTTCCCCTTTTTCCCAAGGAGTCTTCTCTCTTGGATTCATTATTAGCAGACGAATCTTGCTGATTTGTATTAGGATTGTTTCTATTCAAAGGAGCTTTGAATCCCTTCTTCCTATAATCATATTTCTCCTTCTTCTTATCCTTCCAATATTTATGAAAATATTATTTTCCCTTTCTTTTCTCATACAATTACTTAGCCTTCCTAATGGTCTTTGTCAAAGTCCCAAGGTAATCATATTAAATATTCTATTTATAAAATGACGGTAGTCCACTTAAAAACATTTTTGTCTTTACCTTCTCATCCTTGATAAACCCCACATACTTAATTAATCCCAATAAATTATTTTCATATTCTCCCATGGTCATGCTCCCCAATCTCATTTCAAAGAAATCTTGTATATTCTTGTCATATAAGTTCTCTTAATGATACTTATTCTGAAAATATTTCTTGAACTGCATCCAAGTGATTCTACTCTCATTTATGTGTTCAATTTGTTTCAATTGATCCCACCACATAGCATCTTTTCCATGCAAATGGTATGTGGAAATTATGGCTTCTAGGTCAGATGAGTAATTGGGCAACTGAAAATACTTCCTAATTCCAAGAAACCATCAATGGATGGTGGCTTGAGCTTCCTCAAGTCTCCTTGCAAAATGTCCAATTCATGTCTTCTTCTTTGGTGACTAACAAGAGACACTTCTATATTTCTTATGGAGTCTTCATATGCATAAAATTTCCTTACTAGGTAAGAAGGTGAGTGATTTAGTTCTTTTGTAGTTATATCTTCTTTAATGATGTCTTCCTTCTTCCTCTTGTATTGAGTCTAATCCATTATTTGCTTGCCTCTACAATTGATTTAGTATTTGCATCATTTGGGAATTTATCTGGTTTTATTATCTCAACATCTTCTCATTATCATATTTGTAACTTTGAAATTCTATTCTCATGCTTCTCATAGTCTCTATTAATGTTTCTTGTTCCCCTTTGCCCATTTGATTATGTCTCTGCATTACCAACACTGATATTTTTACCTTTGGCTTATCTCTCATGATTGAAGGCTCCCTTTCCTTCCTCTGTGTTCCAAATATGAATTCTTATCTTGAAATGATATGTTTATACCCACTAATTATACAAAATGTGCAAGCAACCATTTTTGTTAGAATTATGCATATTATAGAAATTGTTAATTAATGTTACAAGCCATTTTTATGCTCAACTCATGAAGAATTTATATCATAGTTATAAAAAATATAATAATTATAGGCTATTATCCTCTGGATCATATTTCCAACGACTATACTCATGCCTCATTCCAATCTCTGAGATAAAATTTATGGCTTCCTCAAAATCCATTTTCACCCCATTTGTGCATTTTCTCCACTAATATAATTTTATTGAAAGGAAATTTTTTTGTTAAATGCAGAATAAAATATGTCATCAACCATTTTTGTTAGAATTATGCATATTATAGAAATTGTTAATTAATGTTACAAGTCATTTGTATGCTCAACTCATGAAGAATTTATATCGCAATTATACAAAATATAATAATTAAAGGCTATTATCCTTTGGATCATATTTCTAACGAATATACTCATGCCTCGTTCCAATCTCTGAGATGAAATTTATGGCTTCTTCAAAATCCATTTTCACCCCATTTGTGCATTTTCTCCACTGATATAATTTTATTGAAAGGAAAACTTTTGTCAACTGCAGAATAAAATATGTTAAGAACTAGATAAAGTATTGTATGAGACATAGATAACAATAATGACATGGAATTCATAACAACTCTTATATTTTCAATATGATGTTCCAATCAAAAATTGCAACAATCTGGAAATGACAACTTTTCCATTTTCACCCCTTTTTCCAGACTTGGAATTTTTAGCAAAACTAGTTATCTCTCAATATGTGCACTTCTAGAAACATTTCACTAAACCAAATTTGTTTGTATTAATGAGTATATAAAATTTCAAGTAAATACAATTTTCTAGTTTTGTGAACCGTGGTCTCTTTTCATCTAAAAATCTCAAAAATCTCCAAAAAGTGGCCCATAATAGTGGATTTTAACCTATTTCAACATCCCCATTCCAATTCCTATATAATTTATTAGATTACTTCATGGTTTATTTCCATGCATTCTTTCTGGACCCTCTCCAAGAATTTTAACTTAGTCTAGATCTTTACCAATGATTTGGGCCCAAATCTTTAAAACCCACTATTTTTCAATTTTTGACAAATCTAATCATAAATGAACAATGACCCTCTATGGAAATTTTGTAAATCTCCTCTCTAAAAACAAAAACCAAAAGTTTCATCTCAATCTGACTTAATCTGCTCCAATTATGACCAAAATAAGAAAATGGCCCTATACTTTGTATTTGTTTTTGAAACTAATGGACAATATTGCCTATGTGGCAATATGCATAGTTGATCTCAAATCAGAAGAAATATAGACCATATCTCTTCCTAAATTTTCGACGTAACCATCGACCATCAACTCTTCTCATTGGAAAGTGATTACAACACGTCTCTAAACCATTTAACCCGACCATCGGCCATCAACCATTGGCGATTTTCATTGGCGGTTGAAAGATCCTTACCAATTCATCCAACCCAACCATCGGTCATCGATCATTACTGTTGACTAATGTAAACAACCCTCTAATTTTATCAACCCAACCATCGTCCATCGACCACTTCTATTGGATGACATGCGATTGTTGATGTGGCATGACATGTGGATGTTGACATGGCATGACACATAAACTCTAAAATGGAATTCTAGATGATGTGGAATCACATGTGGATGTTGACGTGGCATGACACATGGATTTTGACATGGCATGGAACATGGATTTTGATGTGGCATGATACGTCATCACCCTATTTCATTCATTGACCTTTAATTGTTTCTCTTGGATGAACTGACACGTCGCCAACTCAGTCGACGCTCGACCATCAACCCATCATCCATTGAAAATTTCACTTGCTTGATTGAAACAATTAACTGAATCACCCTACACCTTACCATTATCCTATCAACCATCAAGAATTTCTCTTGCTTGATCTAAACACTTTGAATCAACTGACACCCAACCATCGGCCCATCAGGCTCAAAAATTTATCTTGCTCAATTGAAACACTTCGAATCAACCGACACCCAACCATCATCCCATCGACCATTAAAATTTTCTCTTTCTTGATATAAATACTTCTAATCATCCAACACTCAACCATTGACCCATCATCTATCAGAGATTCTCACTAGTGACCAAACACTTCGCCAATTTGACTGACCCAACCATTGATCGTCGATGATTTTTCATTGGCGACCAACACTTTGCCAATTCATTCAACCTAACCATTGGTCATCGCTCATTGATGATTTACTTTAGCTAACTCCAACACTTTGAAATTTTTTTTACCAATCTCTGATTAATCTAGGTTGTCAATCCTCCATTCAAAATATATCTTGACATTTGATCTGATCCATTTTCCAAACCCCCAAAAATGAATCTCAGTCGTCGATTCTTTCATTTTTTTCCAACATAGAAAACAAACCGTGATCGTTGTCGAGGTTGTTGTTCTCAATATATAAAGTGATATCGATTGTTGATTCATCAAACTTTGTCCACTACTACAACATCCATTAAAATAAGAATTTTGACCTTCCATATCGAATTTTAACTCTGCAACTCTGCATATTGACTCCATTAAACTTCTTAGACAATTCTGTGTTATTTAAAACTCAAATTGGCTCACAAATTTGAGGAATTTCTCTATAATGTTTCCATTTTTCCGCAAATTCACTCAAACCGAAGTCTACATCAATAAATTTCCCAAATTATCACTCATCATGGCCCATACTAGTCTGGTGGTTGAACTAGAAGCTCTGATACCACTCTGTAACATACCCATCCACCAATAGGCTAGCCACACTACTTTAAATTGCCCTTCAAGAACTAATTTCAAATTATGATAAAAAATAATTAATAAGGAATCATGAAAGAAATGCAATAAACACACATGCAATAATCAATATTCATGTTATACTTAAAAATAATTCTTAATCATGCCATGCAAAACAATAACTAGCAGGTAGGAACATTAAAAATGCATATCTCAGAGATAAAAACCAATACACATGGAAATAAATATACTAGTAGAGAAACACATGACGTAGAACACTTATCTTTAATCAAACCAGTCACCAACTAGATACAGACCAAGGGTGTTCCACCCAACCTTGGACACTATTATTCCAAGTTTCAATTGTAGGTCGCCCCCGAGCCAAGGCTATGAATCCATAAGGACAAGTTGCAGAGCAAAAATCATCTTCCCAAACCATTCATTACTCAATCTCTCACATGTTTCTCAACACACAACAATCCAAAGTACACCAACTCTCTTCTCTCTAGCTTGGAGCACCCAAATACAATGACCCCCATTCACTACCATGTAGTCCTTTAGGATATTGACTCCTTTCTAAGGATCTACTACATATGGTCAAGAATGTCGATGTTGGGACTCTCAAGATTCATATTTGTGAACAAGGTTTGTCATATTTGAATGCATTTCAACATACAAGCACCAATTCATGGTTAGAAATAGACCACTAATTACTACAACCATCAAAACAATGGCTTCTTTCCTCAACAATTCATCCCCATGTCCCAACCAAGAACAAGAAATGAAATGAGGAATAATAAATTATTGAATGAACCAAATGATAGAGTGAAAAAGTGAGCCCCCAAACAACCCAAAGAAGGGTATATACAGTTACATGGAAAAATCAAGAACCACATGGAATTTTCCCAAAGAAACTCATGTAACCTCTTCTTTCTCTCCAAAATTCCAAGGTGGGTAAAATAAAATAATTTAAAAATTCGTATCCCCTTTCACCCCCTCCCTTATGGAATCATAACCCCCTATAACTCTTTTCCTTGTTATTCTTGCATACAACGATTTATTTTATTAATTGAAATTCTCAAAGTATTACATTTCCTAGTAACTTCGACCTCTTTTAATAATTCAGGAACTCCGACCTTTCATCAAATTAAAAAAATAGATTATTAATATGGAGACTCAAAACCAAGGTATTACAAAGTCCCAAGTTTGATTCTTTGACAAAGAATCAATTTATGTCTGCATAACCTGCTCCCATTCAATTCATCCTTAATCATTTGAGTAGGAAACACTATCAAAACTTTCAATTACACGAGTCATCAAGGAAATGATAGAAAGTTTCTTTTGACTTCGAGTTTGTCATCCAGAGGAGACATCACTAGCATCAACTCTATCATCTTCAATTGTCTTGGCATCCCATCTGGGTAGATAAGAAATGGGTGAATTTTGGTTCACTACAACAAGTCAATCAGAAGTCAGAGGTTCTCCAGTCAATAGACTAGCTGAAATAGAGGATGACGAACTAGTCAACTCAGAGGTCAATGATCTAGTCAAAACAAGAACAAAGTTCTATTTTCCAGTCGAAGGACTAAAATATGGAATAGGATAACTGCTGTCAGAGACAACATCAAAGGGATGATCCTGCAACAATATAAATAAGCAATACAACTACTTAATGATAGAAAACTTCTCCTCAAACAATACATTTCATTTGATAATGATTTTCCATTTGAAAATATCAAATAGTCAATATGATTTCAACTCTTCAAAGTATCCCATCATGATGCACGAACGACTCTTTTCATCCAACTTTTTTTTGTAATCATCAGAAATGTGATCCCAGGAAACACAACCAAACACATGGAGGTGGTTGACTGAAGACTTGTTTCCACACCATCATTCAATTGGATTCAGAAGGAGCAACTCGTGTTGAGATGTGATTGATCAGATAGTTTGCACAATACACTACTTTAGCCCAGAAGCAAGGAGGTAGATCTTTAGATTTCAAACTACTTCTAGCCATTTCGACTAAATTTTTATTCTTACATTCAACAACACCATTATACTGAGGTGTTCAAGGAACCAACCATTACTAATCAATACCATATCTAACTAGGTATTATTCAAAAGGTCAATTTACATACTCACCACCATTGTTTGATCTCAGGAACATGATGGGTTAGCCACATTACTTTTCAGTAAAGGTTCTAATTTCCTTGAAATTTTCAAAGACAAGGTTCTTGTTCTTCAGAAAAGAGACCCATGTAAAGTGAGAGAAATCATCAATGAAAGTAAAAATATACCTTGCATTTGCCAGTGAAGGTATATTGATGCATCATACATCACTAGGAACTATCTCCAATAGGTTATGTGCTTGCAACGCTTTTATGGAGTCAAATGGTGCCTGATGATGTTTGTTAAGCATGCAACCTTTATAGACTCCTTCAAGGGGAAGCACTTTACGTAAACCAACAACCATTTTTTTGATTTTCTAGTGCCTATAGAAATCATAAATTCAGGTATATGAGTCATTCATGCCAAATTTGATTTTACTCATCAGTTTGAGAAAAAAGTTTAGTCAATTCAGTTTCAATTTGAGTTGTGTCACAAAAATTATATAAATTCTTTGTCGGGTCGAGAATCCCTCCAGCGAAAATTGCCTTTCCTTTCTTCAAATCATGAACATACAACCGATCTGGATAAAATTCCACAATATTTCTTGTCTTTGTTAATTGAGAAACATACAACATATTGGCACTAGGGTTTTCCACATGATAGAAGTAAAAAATCTTCCCATGTTGACAGGTAACATCACCCTGACCAACAACATCCAAAGAAAAAATCGTTAGCAACATATGTTTCACTCTCCTTATCTTCATCCAACCATGTGAAAAATGAGGCCTCCTTATCTATATGATGAGTGCACCTAGAGCTGAATACCCATTTGTTATATGGGGAATGAGATATCAAGGCTTGAGAAGTTCCAACTTGAAAGGTAAAATTATTATCCAATTTTTGTTGAGAGGACATGTTTCCTTCCAGGCATTTAAGCTTCTATTCTAAATAATCTCTCTTCTTAAACTAGACTTTCTCCACATGTCAATTTTTTCCACAGTACTGACATGTCTTCTTCTCTTGACTACATTTGAGTGTGTATGTATGTCCCTTAGGTTTTTAGTCATGGTATACAAGTTTTTGTGTAGAGGCATCAAATTGTACTCTATCCCTAGGATCCATATTAATCTTTCCCTTGAGAAAGTGGGCTTGATGTTTACCACCAAGATTTCCTTCTTGAAACATTCTATGTTGATCAGTAATCAAAATACCAAAAAAAAATTCAAAAGTGTAATCCTTACCATATTCCTTCTGTGCTTTATAGTTGGTGTGGAAATTTGACATGAACACGTCGAATGGTGTTCTCAAATTAATTAGGACCAACTCGATGAGTTGTGAATACTTCTACTAGTATTTCTTTCCACATTCTCCCAATTTCTACTAGAGTTATTTGAAACACACCAAATAATCCTCTATTATGTAAAAATAATGAGGATCGATAGATATCAAATCTTTCTCCAACTACATGATGTGTCTCTCATTGACTTGGTCGAGCAACGAATTAAAATTAATCCAGACTTGATGAGGGTAGTCGATTCCACTGAGATGAAATTGCATATACCATGAGATATAAGTTGCAATGATCCCCACATCCTCATTCTTCTTTCCATCAACAACAAAATTTTCCTGATCGTTTCTTGGATATGGATTCACAATATTCATATACAACCATAGTCCTCTACTCTTCAACAGAGTTTCCATACCTAGTGCCCATACTGCATAATTATTTATGTTTAGAACAACATGATCAATCTCAAATACATATTCGATATCTAGATAGAAATTATGTTTCAAGGTTCCAATCAACAATCTAGTGGCCCAAACTCAAGGTTTGTAGATAACAGGTCAAGGTTTTAAAACATCAACTATGATACCATGTTGGGGAAAGGGGTGGAACCGGTGATAAAAAAAATATAAACACTTCTATAAATAATTGAAGAGAGAATAAACTTTTGAAGACAAAGGTGGTGTCTAACGACACCATTATAACACTTAAGCAAAGTGCATTGTGATCAGAACATCACAGTGCATACAAAACCTTGATATCTCCATTTGATAATGTTGATAGGTATGAATTTTCTCGACATAATCAAGGGGTACTCCCTGGTACACGGTCCTAACTAGACTATTCAAGATTTGTATTAGGAGGCCCATCCATATTCTAGCCCAACTGCCATTGATTTTTTGAGGGGTTTTGTCCAGTTACGGTCCAATCTACTGATGAGGATGGATGATGAGTGAATATGCAATGAAAATATGTATATGAAGACTATGTATTTAAAATAAAATAATCTACTACTAATCTACTCTAACTTATCCTATCTAGGAGCATACTAAAGTAAATGGCGAGTTGTAAATGAAACCAAATTATGCATAAACTTCCACACTGGTAGCTGAAATAGAAGATAAGAACCAAAAACAAGTGCATGCAAATACATATAACCAGAACAATCTAAATTATATCAATGCATGCGTTAACAACTCAACAATCTCAAGACGTAAATATATACGAGAGAATAATCAAAACTACAGAATAACATAGAATGCATAAGATTAATCAATAGGAAAACACGAATTATTACAATCCATGTGAACAACATACATCTCCACTCGAAATAATTCACAACAAATACAACTTCACACACAAGTGTTCCTTCCTAAGAAAACTAGCCCCGATGGCTTCTCAATATTCATTGACAAAGTATAAGTTCTTGAATTAGTTCTTGGGTATATGCATTACTTGAAAAGAAAAAATTCCTTTCAAAGTGAGCCTCTACTCTTTCTTATACAATTCTTAGTAATCACAAAGTGACTCTTTTCCTTCTTCTTGAAAAGGCTGTTACAAAATGGTTCAGTTTTCGCTTTCCTTGTGACAAGTGTATACTAAAAAAAAAAATGAGTTTGGTGGATAAAAGACAAATAAGATTCAATTTATTATTTCGTTTTAATCAAGGATCCTTGCAGTATCCACACTTCTAGTCGATCATAAAATGAGATGATCCTTCTATATAGTATCTCTTCGAGTGCAACAAAATGCATGGTTGTGTTTTCTTCTAGGACTCGCATATATTTAGATAGAGTGACCATGAACGTTTGGATCATGGTGTGGAGTATGGTCAACTGTACAATGTGTTGTTCTATGAGTTCCATGGTTACTTCAGTGGTTGCCTCAATAATCTCTCACCTTTGATTAGTGTTGTCTTGGATTTTTTCAATTAATTCTTCGATAACCAAGGTTTTTCCAAGCTCAACCAGTGTGGGAAGTTGACATTCTTTGATCAATTCTTGAGCAGCCTTATGCAATTTCAAACATATTTCCATTGACTTAGTTGTCTCTTTTTCAGATCCTTTCCTAGCTTGCTGACAGTGGTCTAGTGAGTGGATATTAGTTCTTATTTCCATTTAGAGGGACAATAAAGTTCAATCAGCGCATTAGGATTTTCCACAATCCATTGGTCGAGTAGCCTATCATTTCTTGGATCATATTGAATTGCATAAGATTTTCTTGCAATTGATTATGTTTATACTTGCTTGTCTTTTTTGTCTTCTAGAAGATATGTAATTGTGCGTACATTTCTATAAGGGTCTCTTCCATATCTATTCTCAACTTTTCATCACTTTCTTTGACGTTGTGTATGCTTCCTTTGTCGAATTTTACCTTTCGAAGATTTCTTTCAAGATCCTTGATTTTCTTTTCTTTCTCTTGATTATGTTGGCATAGCCTCCAGATGTTGTCTTAATTGGTGTTCATAAAGGTCGAACTAGTTTTGGTTGTGGCTATTGGTTTTTCCTTTACGTCTCCCGTTGTAGGAACATTTGTGACAACTGAGATCAACATTCCTTCAGTTGTTGGTACTTTCTTCAATTTCTCTTGTATGATCCTACTGGTATTTCTATCATAAGTGAATATTCTCAAATCAAGCACTTCACTTGGTTGAAACGATTTCCAGAGCCCCAGTCGTAACCCATTAATTGATGTATCTGTGTTGATTCCCGTAATTGACACTGCTCAGGGATATGTATCCATTAGGTGACGGTCATCACCCCTGTTATCCATATTTTTCTGATGCTTTTCTTCTTTTGTTGCTTTGGTTGTTGATTCTTCGGTCGTTCTTTCTGCTTCTTGCATTGTTATTCTTCTCTTTGTTTGGTTTCACTTTCTACTGCAAATTTTGCATTTTCCTCATCTTTGGATTTGAATTTATATACCTCAATCTTCCATTTTTTTCTTGGAATAATCATCCTTATTCTTTTGGACATTATCCTTATTCCTTCTTTTCTTTTCAACAGGTTTTTCTTGTTCTTCTCCTGCCAATCCTGAATGTGTTGAGTTAGAGGTGGGGGGTTGATTCTTTTTCTTCATCCACAATTATTATTTTGGATTGGTCGTGTATTCGGAAGATTACATCATCATAGGTTTGAGCATTTTGATGTACTTCCTCCTCTTCCCAGATATTCGTTGTGTATTCCTAGGGTATACCCATTTTATTGAAGTGGTCTCTTAGGAAATTATTGGGATCGTTCCTTCAAAATTGTTCTGATATGAAGTGATAAGACAAAAAGGTGTTTACCTCTTCTTGAGCCTTCTTGGTATTTTCAAAGAAGTAGTTCCCAATGTATAGCGATAGTGGTGGCCAAATTTCCTTTTTGACTCAATATAGAATTCCTCTCACTCCATGTATTATAGTCTAGTATGAAACTTCCTGGAGCACAATATTATCAGGAACAAATCAAGGGAGGATATGAGGTGGATTCATCACACCATATACTCTTATGTAGGTGTCATATTCCATGATGTACCTGTCTCCAATCATTGTTATGACCGCCATTTCCTTGTTAGTCATGCATGGGGTCATGGTGTAGAATATGAACTCATACAAGGGGGTCAGAAAATGTTCACATATCCTCTAGTACTATGTATGATACTTGTTCTCCCAGAGCACTTTTCATTATACATGAATGGTCGAGTCTGAGGAATGTCATTTCCAACCCATCTTTGGGTATCAATGGGATATGCACATGATGTCCAAAGGGTATGAGGACATATGAAATCTTGGGAATGTTCCAGGATGATCCCCCTTGATTGCATATATGGCCATTGTTAGGTTTTATGATAATATATCATCCCAATTGAATTATACTCCCTCATCTGCACAATAATATATCAAAGGCATATACGATACAGAAAATTGAGATGCATTTGGTTCTCCATATATCCGGCATAACATAGCCACCATATATTGATAAGGCCTTCTCAGAGAGATTGTGGGGTACCCCCTTTGGGCTTATACTTGAATTATTTTTTGGATTTGTACCATTTGGGAAACAAATCATTGGGGGCGTATTCAAATTCATTGAGGATTTTGTTGTTGAATTTCTTTGTCCCTCTCTCAATGTGATAACATTTTTCTAGATATTCTAGCCTGAAAGAGGTTATGGGATCTTTCCTGGTGTTGTAGATGTATATGTCATTCACATATATGTTTTTTTAGGATCCAAGTGATGGCGTCTAAACAGAGGAAAACAACCGGGTGGGTTTCCACTATGAATATGATGGATTTTCTGATGTTTTTGAATAATTTAAATTCATCGTGATCTTTAGAATCAGTGGAGAAGTTGGAATTCTTGAACATATGATACACCTCTCCCCACTTTAGAATTTCCCCATCATTTTCCAAGATTCCAGATGTGTCATCATATGTAGCTTCGATCACTTTTGGTTCTCCTTCAGTCTACTGGAAACTACCAGATGCTTCGGTCCCAAGTTTCTTATTTGTTGTATTCTTCCGCAGAGACATATTTTGACCTGCAAAAAGGTGGAGTTAATGAAGAGATAAATACATAAATAATATGAAGTTGAATGCAACTTCATAATTTTGAAATACTAAAAGATTAACTTGAATTATCACTAGGTATAGGGTCGTCATCTAGTGATGATAAGTTGATGGAAGACATGTTGAGTAGGTTGGTGGAATTCTAAGAAGGATAGAGTGAAATGTTTTCTCAAAAGGTTAAATCATAGGTCTTGAAGTTAACTCCTCCGATGGAAATTAGGGGATTTGATAACAAGTGTTCCGATATGCATGGAAGAAGTTGGTATGAAGTGATCCGATGCGAATCGTAGAAGTTGGTATGAAAGGATTTGATGCGAGTCAGAGAAATTGGTATGAAGCAATCCGATGTGAATAAGAGAAGTTAGTGTTAGAGCCTCCAAAAGTATTGCGGAAAGTTGCTTGAGAAGTTTTGGTGTGTTATCGACATAGTTGGTGTCAACTCCTCCGATGTGAATTGGAGGAGTTAATATGAAGTTATCCATTTGTGCTTGGGAAAAGAAGGAAAAGGTTAAACTCATTTTGGCTAGAAAAAGAAAATAATGACCTTGCGTTACGAGGAAAATTTCTCTATGGCTAGGGGTAAACCACAACAGACGAAAAGACACCCAGAAATCAACTCTAGTATCAAGTATGATAGATAAATAGAAATTATAACAAGATAAGGCTAGAATCCTACCTCTTCTGGATGTCAGAAGAATACCACAGTTGAAATCACAACCCAAAGCTTGATACCTGCAATTTGTCCTCAACATCCAAGGTACACAAGCATATGGAAATTCTATAAAATGTTAGCATACAAACTAGAATAATCGATTAAAATGTATAACAAATACACCTATGGAAATTAATACAAATATTTGCAACAAATAATTGGATGAGAAAAGAGTATTTCTATTAATGTAATAAACATAAGTACATAGGTGACAAACTTTTGCAACGACACATATCAGAACCGAGAAACTAAGTCCCTCTAGTTGGGCCTTCACCACTTCAATCCTCCACCAAGGCAAGATCACAAGTAGTAGGAGTACTTGAGTTTCTCCTTCTCAATATAGGAATATCCTGGGGGATGAACAAAGGAATATTAGACTTTCAAGGAAATAAGGATGCAGACTCAATATGAAGTGAAATTTCTCCAGAGTGTCTTTGCTCTCTATTGATGAATTGTCTTTAAGGCTTGTATATGGCTCAATTTATATCCTTCAAATGGAATTGAAGGGTCAATTTGGATCATTTCCAATACATGGAAGGTCAAGGATCATGAATCTCATGAAATGGCACGGAAACCTGACACATTTTTTAATTTTTGAGCACAAAACCCAATGTATGTGGGCTATAATGGAGAAACCTACATATACACGAGTTGTTTAACTGGGGCCCACGTATATGTACAAAAATTTGAATTTTTTACTCTGGAATGAACAAAAAGGGGAACTTGAGTTTGCAGAGGGAAAAAGGAAGGCCATCAAATAAAGATGCATGTAGTGTGGAAACATTTTCTATAATACTCTGTCATGGACTCTTTGCTTGGATCGGAGTTCATATTTGTTCCTTGACTGGAGGAGATACAGGTTTACGATTATCATCAAATTTTCCTTTGGGGAAAAATATTTAGGGCTGACCTGTAAGGTTACTCGTATAATCTTCAGTGTTGACTCAACTTAGAGGGGCTATGAAAAATGTGACATCATGGAGGAAAGGCCTCATAACTAGGTTAGGTGGCACAGGTTGCCGAAACGTTGAGGTTAGAGAAAAACAAGAGGGTGGTATCGAGGGAAAAAAAAACAAACAAAATACAAAGAGATAAAACCTAACACTAGCGAGGGGAAAATGTATTGAGGCTTACCTGGAAACCCACTTCCATGTGGAAGACTATAAGAGGTTGTGAGTGCAAAAGTGAGGGCTCAACTCACTCTCCGTCTCGAGAAATCCTTTTTTTTCTTTGATGATTTGGTGAGATAATGAGAAGCCGAGGGGAATTTGGTATATATAAATCTTGGATAAATAATAATTAATGCGGTTGGATTGGTAATTATGATTGGAGGACTTGGGAGGAAGTCCTCCAATGTACACCGGAGGACTCAACACAAAGTGTTCCGAGACAGTCGGTAGAGATGTATGGAACTCCTCCGATGAGCATCAAAGGAGTTGGAGGTAACTACTTTGATTTTCATTGAAGGAGATTCAATGATGGGCTTGAATTCAATGATCTTGGGAGGAACTCCTCCAATGTACATTGGAGGAGTTAAGGGGAATTCCTTCTATGTACATCGAAGGAGTTAAGGGGAACTCCTACGATATACATCAGAGAAGTTAAGGGTAACTCCTTTGATGTACATCAGAGGATTTAAAGGGAAATTATCCAATATACAGTGGAGGATTAAAGGGGAAGTCCTCCTATGTACATAATAGGAGTTGAGGGGAAATTGTCCAATGTGCATAGAGGAGTTAAAAATAACTTTGTCGAATTTTCTAAACTTGCTTGGAAAAGGTTTTTTTCAAGTATTTTTTTTTTTAACTGTTGTCTTAAGATGAGTAAGACTTGGAAGATGAGCTTAAGGGATAAGTAAGGAATCCAATGGAGAAATCTTTCAAAATCAAAGAAAAAAGGGGGCTCCATTTCTTGAAAGGAAATTGTAATTGAATTGTCAATAAATGGCAGGTTGTAGTGCCTGGCACAACAAATGCCGACCCACTAGGAGAAGCCTTGAATATCTGTAAGATGGTATCCACGCATAATTTTAGGAAGGGTGCATTATCATGTACATATTGAGAGAGGAAGAGTAGGTCTCATAGCTTAGATTCCATTGGAAATGAATTTATATGATACAAAGAAGGGGCCAAGACCTTAACTCGGAACAGATTGCATTTAAATGCTTTTTTATTCATATCATAAATGACCAAAAGAGATGGTGTAGGGAGTGTGATGGAAACGAAACATTTGGAATGTTGAGAATGTAAGTTATGGTTAATTTATCTGGTGTTGCTCCGCTGGCAGCGAGCATCCATAGCCTTGACTGAGTCAGCACAGTGGCACAAGCCTTGCTCTACTACAAGCGAGTGTCCATAGCCTCGACATAGATACTTGCATGTCCCATGTGATCTAGAAATCTTTTCCCAAAGCCTTTTCCTTTTATAAATTTGATTCTCTTTTGTTTAGATAGAGGTGGATGGGGCGATTCTAGTTATCCTTTAAAGGCATTAAGGATGACACATGGGATAGTGATATTTACTAACTTGATTATAGATGAGTGAACTCCCTGAGTAATGGTTTATGATATACTGCAGAAATATTTTCCAAATCATTTTCTTTCAGTTCACACAACATAAGAATTTGTTCTTAAGTAAAGGTCCATGTTTCTTTGTTTCATTGTGTTATTCTTTTATATTGATGAGCTATGTTCCACCACTAGATCTGACTTGAGATAGTTCATAACAATGATTACATGATTAGGATGGTATGTGGATGGAAAGTAGGTCACAAAATGATCAGTTTTTTCACATCATATGTGCTACGATCTAAGTGTATGACTAGTACTAAGATATTATAAACTCAAAACCAAGAAGGCATTTTTCAAGAATCTAAAACTTAAACAAACTAGACATATTAGAAAACGAAGAGGAATAAAAAAATGAGGAACAAAAAGTAAAAAAAAGAAGAAATGTATTTATGTACAAGGGAGCAACAACCTCAAAGGCTAGCTATGTAGTGTTTGAGAATATGGCCATTAATGGGGAGAGGGTTAGCTTCCCCCTGAAGATTTTTTAATCAAAAGTTACATTGTCCAATATTTTCTTTTATAATGTAAGGACCAAGCCAAAGTCGTTGGAATTTCAGATGTTTTACTTTATCTTCACGTGGCTTGTCCCATTTGAAGAATAAATCCCCAACTTAGAATTATTTATCATCATTAGATTTCTTATCAAACCAATGTTTTATTGTCTATTGGCGAGTTTCAAAATTTCTTTTGGCTTTAGCACGACTCTCTTCTAATCTTAGAAAGGTATTGATACACCATTAAATTATGGGGCACTCTCTTCCTTGAGACTGTTGGGTGAGTTGTAGAGAAGGAAGGTAGATATTCGAGGGTAAGATAGTTTATTTCCCATAAACATGGAAATATGGAGAATTCCCTATGGAATCCTTAGGAGTGACACGATCATCCTAGAGGGAAATCGATAAAGAATTGTGCTAATTTATTTGGTGATCGACCACGGTTTGTTTGAGGATGCGGATTATGTTTTTGTTTCTAGATTCCTACAAGCTATTACCTTGAGGATAATAGTTGGTCGAGTACTTCAAAATAATCCCTTTCTCTAATGAAAAATTAGATAATTTTAGATATGAAAAATAATTTGAATTATCAAACACTAGAGAGTTAGGAATTCCAAAGCTTGTGATGATGTATTGTTCAAGAAAATTAATCACTACCTCTTCATTTACTTTGATCAGTGGTACTGCTTCAATCCAACGTGTAAAATAATTGGTAGAAGTTAGAATATACCTATGTTGCTTGGAGGAATGGCGGTTAATATCACAAACTATGTCCATCCCCCATTGTTCAAAGGGTTCTTTAATAACAACATGTTGGAGTGGGATAGAAACTTTGCGTTCTTTTCCTGCATATTTTTGGCATGATTCACATCTTCTTGATTATGCATGGGCATCCTTAAAGAGTGTGAGACAGTAATGTCCATCTATCAACACTTTGTGATTTATTGTGTCCCTTGAAAAATGGCCACCAGGTGGTCCATCATGCATGTCCTTCAATACCCTATCAACATCTTGTTTTTCGAGGCACCAGAATAACACTCCATCATATTTCTTTCTAAACAAGATGCCATGTAGCATTTGATATTGTAAGGATTTCAATCAGACAACCCTCTTATGCTTATCATGAAGGTGATATGGGGGTGTATCATGATGCAGGCAATATTTGAGATCATTATAATATGATCCCTCAATTTTTGGGATATATGTAACCTGTTGTGTATACATTTTTGGTTCATCTTTCCATCCATCCCCCTCTTGATTTTCATCATTGGTATCTTGAGTCACTAGTTTTCATAGGCCTTGACCTTTCACAATGTTGGCTAGTTTTAACTCTAGGTCATATTGTTTTAAGGTTGCCATCCAATTTCCCCATCACTCTCCCATATCTCTTTCACCAAAAAGAGACCTCACCTCTGGGTGCGGGACGATGACTTTCTTATGATTTTTTAGAATATAAGGTCCAAACTATTTAATATATTTGTGGACAAAAAAATATTTCTTATCCATCAGGGTTTAGTTCAGCTCAACACCATGTAATCCATTGCTCATGAACACAACAAGATATTCCTCTCCTTTCTCATATTTCTGCGTGAGCACTGCTGCGAGGGAGTTATCAGATACAAATGTATATAGTAATAAATCCTTGTTAAAATATGGACTTCACAAAGATGGGGCAACAACTATCGAATCTTTGATATTCTTGAATGCTTTCTTCTCAATTGGTGTCCATTTCAATTGAATATATTTCTTGATCATTCTATGAAGTGGCTTCACAATATCATCAAAATATGGGCTGAATATTCTCACAAAATGATTCTTCCAAAGAAATACTACATTGTGTTTTTTCTATGCAGTGGAGGAATTTGTAGAATGGATTTTATTCTTTTCAGGTCCACTGAAATCTTGTCTTTGGAGATCACATTTCCTAGTAGAATTCCTTCTGAAACAAAAAACATAGTTTTCTTTGGATTCAAATAAATCCCATATTTTCTACATTGTTCAAATATCTATTTCAGGTGCTTGGGATGGTCTTCCCTCTTCCTCGAATAAACAACAACATCATCAAGGTAAACCACCACACTTTGACTGATTAATCCTTTAAAAGAGATATTGATTTACCTTTGAAAGGTATCTCCTTCATTCATCAAACCAAAGGGCATTCTTCTGTAGGCATATATCTCCCACTTGGTCCATAATGTGGTATTTAATCAGTTGGATGCTATGTGAACTTGATTGTATCTTTAAAACCCATCTAGTAAAGAAAACAAATCAGATCTGGAGACAAGTTGCAAGATATGCTCCATCAGGGGAACAATGTAGTTGTCTTTTTCGAAAGCACGATTCAAATTCCATAAATCTATACACATTTTGATTACTCCCGACTTCCTCCTTATAGGCACCATGTTAGAAATCAAAGTTGAATGTCTAACTTTGAAGATGATTCAGGCATCTAACAACTTTTTTAATTCTTTCTTGATAAGAGTTTTAGAGGATGTATCTTTTTGAGCTTCTGCTGGAATGGTTTGATACCTTATTTAATTAGGATCACATTTTGTATTATTTGGGTATCATATTCTTTCAGATCGTTGTAAGTCCAAGAATAAAAATCTTGATATCTATTAAACAATTATGTAAATGTGTGCTTTTCTGCCTCTGAACAACATGTTCCCAGATTTATGTATTTGGGTTATTCAGATGTTCCAAGATTGACCAAGAAATGAATCATGGTTGAAATATTTGTTTTCGAGTTGGTAGGCCTCTTAAACTTAGTTTGAAAATAGAATAAATTCTCAAGAGTCAAAACATTCTTCGGGACACAAATTGTCTTTACTTTGATTGCACCATCTTGATAAGTTTGTAGTTCTCGTTGATTGTCTTCATCATCGATGAATTCATCTTTAAAAGTGTCCAAGCTAGTGAGAAATTTTATGACTTGAGTGTCACTATCGAATACTCTCCAATTTGTGATGTTGTCTAGTATGGAGGGCCTAAAAAATAATTTCAACCGAAAAACCATCATCAAGAGGAATAATCCTAGATGTTGCATTGGCCAATAAATTTGCATCTACATCTTGATTGTGAGTTATAGAAGTAATGTTAAATGAATCAAAAGAGTAAAGAAAACTCCATACCTCTTTTTTATATGCCTTTATATGCGGGGATATGCAATGGATAGTATTTATTACATTTCAAACAATTATTTCATAATCATCCAATACCTTGATATATTTCACCTTGAGATCGATGGCCCTTTTTAGGATTTCAACTAAAGCTTCATACTCTGCAGTGTTGTTGGTGCACTCAAATTATAGGAAGAAGTATGTGATCACTTTACCTTATCCAGGATCAATGAGGAAACATCCTTCTATGACTCCATCTTGTGTTTTAGAGCCATAAAAAAACATCGACCACATGTCAAAAATTTATGTTTTATTAATTGAACAAAATCCTAGGTTAGTTAATATAGTGCAAGAATTATTATGAGTTCATGGATGGAGTTCAAATTGTAAATATAACTATAATTCAGATGTATGCACTACATAATAGCCATAGTCAGTCTCAAAAAAATAATTTCCCAAGATGGAATGCTCAAAAACTATAGTTTCATTCTTACCTTCCAATTTTGTCATTGTTTGTTTCATGTGGGCCTCACTGTTTACTCGAATTTGATTCACCTTACCCTTGTACGGAAGCCACGGGTGAGACCAATTGGTATAAAAGTAGCCTTGAAGTTTGGCCAACCAATCATTTCTTAATACAAAACCATAACTATCTGGTATATCGACAACAATGACGTCTATCGTTTAATGCACCCTAGGATTAGATGAAAGCCAAGTCAAGACATCCTTAAGTTCTCCATTTACTTAACATATGTCCTATCCAACTATATAATTGTAGTTTTTGTCATTTGCGGAACAACATTTATTTTTTGGCAATTAGTGAAAGGAATTATGTTAGATGACACACCTGAATCTTCTAGACAATTATGCATATTAAAATTAAAATTTAATAGTTGAGTAGAATAGGTGGGATATTTGACTTCGAGTATGCCCCTATACTTGTTTCATTTATGTCAACTACGATTTCCACCTTGTGTATTTATTGTACCCCATCTTCTGGGAGGGTGTTTTCAATATAAACGACCATCCTTTTATGAGCATCATTATGGTTGAAAGTATCATTCAATAGCTCATGTTGTTACGGTAATGAACAAATATCAAACATGGAAATGTTGGCTTTGTTTTTCTTCATGTATTCTATTACATTGTATTCTAGGGGGTGTGAGTTTGTGTTGTTCATCGTTTGTCTAGTGCATGTTTTTTCGTTGTTTGGTACTCCGTTAAGTCTAGTGTTATTCCAAGTTGAGCTAGACGTACTTGGTTTATCTATGTTAGTTGGAACAACTTTACTTGTTTTACCACTAGATTTACCTTGAGTTGGGTCATTCAATTTTGGGGAAGCGGGGAGAGGAGTGATTTTCCTAAGGGGAATGTTATCATCCTTGGAAGAAGGAACGTCAAGAACTAAACATTTTCTACATAGATTATAATTGCTTTGGGAAACATCCTTCATCACTAGTGTATATTCCATGAAAATCTCTTTTATCTGCTCATCGTCTGAGTCATGAAACTAGTCCCAAAAAGGCAAAGAGGATTCCAGAGGAATTTCTTTAGTAGTATCAGTTTGAGATGGTGCAGGGTCTTCATCGTTTAAACTATGTTGATCTAATAGATGATTTATCACCAGGGTCATGGAGTTGACCCATTGAGGGCAAGTTTATTATGGGTGGTTTTTTTGGTGGTAAGAGAAACAATTATCATTATTGATTTTTTCTAATTTGAAGGCCAGATGAGAGGGATCAGGTGGTTTTGGTGGACTATCTTGTCTCTTAAAGAATGGGTGAAAGGTTCAAGGCTTTTATGATCCTTCACCCACGTTCTTATTGAGATCTACAACTTTGTTTGATATATTCTTAACTAATTTAACCACATTGTTGATATCCCTCAGCTCTTTTTTGGGTGGTTTAGTCAACAAAAAAGGTTTATTTCCATATGGTCTGGTTTCCTCAGAATGTAAGTGATGATCATAAGAATATAACTCTATTTCTACCATTTCAGCTTCATCAAAATTAAGTGACAAGGTGTTTCTATTTTTCCTTTTTACAAATATTCCTATAGAAGGGGTCAATGCTTCCATATAATATTCGATGGATAAAGAATGATCAGGAGTTGTATCATGGGGGAACTTAATCAATACATTAAGAAACCTTTTATTGAAATATTTTACCTTCTCTCTTTTGTCCATCTTAATGGATCCTAACTCTTTGTGCAAAGATGTAGTTGTTTTCCTTTCCCCAAATTTTATGATAAAAACTCTTTCAAAATAATCCCAACAAGTTATATATCCAGGTGGCAAGATGAAATACCAAGTAGACTCTCCATGTGAAAAAGTATAAGGAAATATCCTGCAAACTACATCATCGTGTTGGACATTTAACAGGTGAGTGGCTAGGAAGAAATTATTTAAATTATCTTCTAGTGACCCACATTTGTCTGGATCAAATTAGGGAAGAATTTTGTCTGATTTCCTAGGAATTTCATGTAGTGGTCCATCTAAATTCTAGGGAACTTGAGCCATCCATCATGATACTATCTCTCTTCGGTCTTTATTTTCACTCATAATTTGTTCTAAAATGATTTTTGGGTTTTCACCTTCATGGTTTTACTCAGGATCGATAAAGGTGTGCACAAATTGATTCAAGGGTATTGTGACTTATTGTAAAGCGGTATCAATAATATCATCTATGGAATCAACATAAATATCGAGACGAGTCTATGGTATTTCTACATGGGTTGATTTCCTTCTTGGAAGTTCAGTAGTTGTTGGTAGCTTACCAAGTAGTTTCACGTAAGAAGGTGTACAACGATGAATTTCAGAGAAATATTGTTGTGGAAATCGGTACCAATTCCTCATGTGTGTTTACCATTGAATGCACTTCCAAAATTAGGATTCAAATCTTTGTAGGTAATTTCCTGTTCATAACCAATACGAGGGAATAGAGTCAGGTTGGGGTTATTTCCTAAGTGTTGATTACGGTTGTGTAGGTTGTTTATGTAAGCCATAAAAATGCCCATCCTTCTAGCACCAATTATGTTGATGGGTATAAATTTTACCAACAACAACAAGGGGTACTCACTGATACACAATCCCAACTAGACTATGCATTGTTTGGATTAGGAGGCCCATCTAGATTTTGGCCCCGCTGGCATTGTTGTTTTTTGGAATTTTTTCTCGTTACGGTTCGGTCTACCAATGACAATGGATGATGAGTGAATATGCATTGCAAATATGTATATGAATACTATGTATTGAAAAAAAACTAATCTACTACTAATCTACTCTAATATATCCTAGCTAGGAGCATACTAAAGTAACCGACAAGCTGCAAATGGAACCAACTTATACAGAAACTTCCACACAAGTAGCTGAAATAGAAGGGAAGAAACAAAAACAAGTGCATGCAAATATATATAACCAGAACAATCTACATTATATTAATGCATACATTAACAACTCATCAATATTAGGACATAAAGATATACAAGAGAATACTCAAAACTACAGAAAAACATATAATGCATAAGATTAATCCATAGGCAAAAAAGAATTCTTACAGTCCCTGTGAACAAAATACATCTCCACTTGAAATAATTCACAACAAAGACAACTTCACCCACAAGTGTTCCTTCTTAAGAAAATTTGCCATGAAGGCTTCTAAATATTTATTAACAAAGTATAAGTTCTTGAATTAGTGCTTGGGTCTATACATTGATTGAAAATCCAAAAGTCCTTTCAGAGTGAGCCTCTACTCTTTCTTATACAATTCATAGTAACAACTAAGTGACTCTTTTCCTTATTCTTGAAAAGGTTGTTACAAAATGGTTCAGTTTCCTCTTTCCTTGTGACAAGTGTATATTAAAGGAAAAATTGAGTTCAGTTGAGAAAATACAAATAGTATTTAGTTTTCTATTTCGTCTTATTCAAGGATCATTGTCTTTGAGGTATAGTATCCAAAATTCTAGTTGAGCATACAGTGAGATGATCCTTTTGTATAGAATCTCTTCGAGTGTAGTAGCATGCATGGTTGTGTTGTCTTATAGGACTTTCATATATTTAGATCGAGTGACCATGAATGCTTGGATCATGGTGTGGAATCTGGTCGGCTATAGAATGTGTTTTTTTATGAGTTCCATGATTACTTCAATGGCTACCTCAGTAATATCTCACCTTTCATTGGTGTTGTATTAGATTTTGTCGATTAATTATTCCATAAAGAAGGTTTTTCCAACCTCATCCAATTTGGGAAGTCGATATCCTTTGATCTGTTCTTGAGAAGCCTTGTGCAATTTCGAACATATTGTCATTGTATTGGTCATCTCGTTCTCATATCTTTTCCCATATTGTTGACAGTGGTATAGTGAGTGGATATCAGTTCTTCTTTCAATTTTAGAGAGACGATAAATTTCAATCAGTGTGCCAGGATTTTCCATGATCCATTGGTTGAGGTAGCCTATCCTTTCTCATATCATATTTAACTATGCGAGATTTGATTGCACTTGATTATGCTTATCGTTGATTGTCACTATCGTCTACTAGAGCATATGAAAATGTGCGTACATGTCTATAAGGGCCTCTTCCAGATCCTTTCTCAACTTTTCAACACTTGCTCTAATGTTTCATATGTTTCCTTCATCAACTTTTACCCGTCGGAGCTTTATTTCAAGATCCTTGATTTTATCTTCTTGCTCTTGATTATGGTGTCATAGCCTATGGATGTTTTCTTCATTGGCATTCATAAATTTTGAACCATCTATCGATGTGGCTATTGGTTTTTCCCTTACATCTCATGTTATGTTAACGTGCATGAAAATTGAGATCGGCATTCCTTCAATTGTTGGTACTTTCTTCACTAACTCTTACACGATCTTGCCAGTGTTTCTATCATAAGTGAAGCTTCTCAAGTCAAGAACTTCACTTGGTTGAAACAATGTCCAGAGCCCCAATCCTAATCCATTGACTGATGTATCCATGTTGACACTTCTAGGGGATCTATATCCATTCGGTGATTGTCATCACCCCTATTCTTCGTATCTTTTTATGTTTTTCTTCTTTTTCTACTTTGGTTGTTTCTTCTTCAGCCACTCTTTCCACTGCTTGCTTTATTGCTTCTTCTCTTTGTTTGGTTTCCCTTTCTATTGTAGATTTTGCATCTTCCTCGACTTTGGATTTGGATTTCTCTACCTTAGTCTTCCATTTTTTATTGGTAGCATCATTCTCCTTCTTTTGGACTTTCTCCTTATTCCTTATTTTCTTTCTGGATGATGTTTCCTCTTCTTCTCATACCAATCTTAAGTATACTGAAGTATAGGTGGGGGGTGTTTCTTTATCCACCTTCTCTTCTGATTTATTCTCAGCTTCTTCTCTACCTTATTCTTCATTCAAAATTCTTCCTTTGGGTTGGTCACATCTTGGGAATATTACATCATAATTTCAAGCATTCAGACATATTTCATCCTCTTCCCAGATATTTGTTGTGTATTCCTAGGGTAGGCCCATTTTGTTGAAGTGGTCTCTTATGACATTATTGGGATCATGCCTTTGAAACCATTCTTCTATGAAATGAAAAGACAATAAGGTGTTTACCTTTGCTTGAGAATGCTTGGTATTTTCAAAGAAGTAGTTCCCAACATATAGAGGCAGTGGTGGTCAGATTTCCTTTTTGACTTGATATAGCATTCCCCCCACTCCATGTATTATAGTATGGCATGAAACCTCCTACAACAGAATCTTATCAGGCACAAATCGAGGGAGGAGATGAGGTGGCTTCATCACACCATATACTCTTATGCTGGTGTTATGTTCCATGAGGTACCAGTCTCTAATCCTTATTATGAATTCCATTTCCTTGTCATTCATGCAGGGGGGCATCGTGCAGAATATGAAATCATACAAGGGGGTCAAAAAATGTTCACATATCCTCTGGTACTCTGTCCAATACTTGTGATCCCATATCTCTTTGCAATATACATGAATGGTCGAGTCTGAGGACTACCATTTCCAACCCATTTTCGGGTATTGATGGGCTATGGACATGATTTCCAAGAGGTACGAGTACATATGAAATCTTGGGAATGTTTTAGGTTGATCCCCCCTGGCTACAGAGATGGTCACTATTTGGTTTTCTGATAAGATACCATCCCAATTGTATGATACACCCTCATTTGCGTAATAATATATCAAAGGAATATACGATAGAAAAAATTGAGATGCATATGGTTCTCCATATATCCAACATAAAATATCCACCATATATTGATAAGGCCTTCTCAAAGATATTGTGGGTACCCCCCCTTAGGCCTGTACTTGAACTATTTTTCAGATTTGTACCATATGGGAAACAGATCCTTGGGGGCAAATTCGTTGAGGATTTTGTTGTCCAACTTCTTAGTCCCTCTCTCAATGTGATATCATTTTACCAGATATTCTTGCATGAACAAGGCTATCAGATATTTTTTGGTCTTGCAGATGTATCTTCCATTCACATCTACATTTTTTAGGATCCCAGTTATGGCATCTTCATAGGGGAAAATAGTCGAGTGGATGCCACTCTGAATATGACATATTTTCTAATGTTTTTGAATATTTTAAGTTCATCCTAATCTTTGGCATTAGTGAAGAAGTTGGAATTCTTGAAAATATGATCCACCTCTCCCCACTTTAGTGTTTAATTGTCCTTTTCTAGGAGTCCATATGTGTCATCGTATGTAGTTCTGAACACTTATGGTTCTCCTTCAGTCTCCTTTCCACTACCAGAGGCATTAGTCCCAAGTGTCTTAATCACTTTATTCTTCCACGGATACATATTTGGACCTACAAAAAGGTGGGCTTAGTGAATATATCAAGACATAAATAATATGAAGTTGAATGCAACTTGAAAATTTTGAACTACCAGAAGATTCACTTGAATTGTAACTAGATATAGGGTAATTATTTGATGATGATAAGATGATCACATACATGCTGAGTAGCTTGGTGGAATTTTGAGGAGGACAGAGTGAAAAGTTTTCTCACAAGGTGAAACTAGAGCTCTTGAAGTTAACTCTTTCGATGGAAATCAGAGAAATTTATAACAATTGTTTTGATATGCATCAGAGAAGTTGGTATGAAGTGATCCTATGCAAATTGGAGACTTTGGTATGAAGTTCTCTGATGTGAATCAGAGAAGTTATTTCCAAATCCTGTGAAAGTATTGGGAAAATTTTCTTGAGAAGTTTTGGTATGTTATCAGTAGATTTGGTGTCAACTCCTCCGGTGTGAATAAGAGGATTTAATGCTAATTTCTATGATAACACATCAGAGAATTTGGGCTTAATTCTTCTGATGTGACATGTGGATCAACAAAGTTCTAGGGAACTTCCCCAATCATATGAGAGGATTTCATATGAAATCCTCCAATATGATCGAAGGATTTAATACAAAGTTTTCCATTTGGGCTGGGGAAAAGAAGGAAAAGGTTAGACTCCATGTGGCTAGATGAACAAAAGAGTGACCCTACCATGGAATCTTTTCTTGGATAGGATTTCATATTTGTTCCTTGACTGTAGGAGATACGGGTTTATGATTATCACCGAAGTTTCCTTTGGTGAAAACTATTTAGGGTTGGCCTGTAAGGTTGCTCGTGTAATCTCCAATGTTGGGTCAACTTAGAGAGTTCATGAAAAACTTGACATAATGGAGGCAAGGGATCATAACCAATTTTGGTGGAATAGGTTTCCCAAAGGTTTAGGTTAGAGAAAAACATGAGGGTGGTGTCGAGGGACAAACAAACAAACAAAATACGAAGAGATAAAATATAACCCTAGAGAGGGGACAATGTATTGAGGCTTACCTAGAAACCCACTGCCATGTGGAAGATCGTATGAGGTTATGGGTGAGAAATTAAGGGCTTGGTGCACTCTTCGTCTGGAGAAATCCTTTTTCCACTTGGATTCTTTGGTGAGATAATAAGAAGTAAAGGGAAATTTGGTATTTATAAAGCTCGGCTAAATCATAATTAATGTGGTTGGTTTGGTAATTATTATCGGAGGACTTGGGAGGAATTTCTCTGATGTACATCAGATTACTTAACACAATTTTTTTTTGATATAGTCGAAAAATATGGAGGGAATGCCTCCGATGAGCACTAGAGGAGTTGAAGGTAACTCCTTCGATGTTCATCGAAGGAGATTCAACGATGGGATTGAAGTTGGCAGTCTTGGGAGGAACTCCTCTGATGTACATTGGAGGAGTTAAGGGGAATTACTTCAATGTACATCAGAGGAGTTAAGGGGAAATCCTATGATACACATAAGAGGATTTAAGGGGAACTCCTATGATGTACATCAGAGGAGTTAAAATTAACTTTGCCGAATTTTCTAAACTTGCTTGGAAAATGATTTTTTCAAGTATATCCTTTTGAAAATGTTGTCTTAAGATTAGTAAGACTTGGAATATGAGTTTAAGGAATAAGTAAGGAATTCGATGGAGAACTCTTTCAAAATCAAGGAAAAAAGAGGGCTCCATTTCTTGGAAGGAAATTGCAATTGAATTGTCAAGAAATGGGGGGTTATGGTACTTGGCACAATAGATATAAACTCGATTGCTTCATTTACATGATGATAATGAACAAGGGGTATAATATTTATATTCTTAAGGTATAACCAACTTCCATATAATCCGGAATATCTTGTCAACATGGAACCATTGGTTGTTAGAGTTGACTCCATCAAATCTGGGTTGTCGAGTCGACTCGATAAGGATGCTTGAAAAAACTACCTATGCGTCAAAATATTAGTTGATTTTATTGGCATGTTTACAGGAAGAGTGTGGTTTTCATTGATGGAAAGAACAGAAGGCAGAGCAGAAGGCGAGAAATCTCAGGAGGAAGAGCGTCAGTGGTTGTTGGATCACTGATCCAAAGGACCTTCAACCGAATACCCGATAAACGTTGGATCCTTCTAAGTGGAAGGACATGATAAGCTAGAAGAGAATCACCAAAGACATATCGATCCATCGATCTAAGAACATGATCGACGAACAACTTTTGGTTCACGTCAAAATTTGTGAGGAGGTTATTGTTCGAGGAATCTCACTTCGGAAGAATTGACAACTTGAAAGACAAATTACATGAAGCCCAAAATCTAAAATGAGTAAGGACCATCAGATTTGGAGAAAATGCATTTCCCATTGGATCACCTTAAGTGGAAGGACAGGATAAGCAAGGGATGAGATATGATATCTCGATAACCCGAATTTTCTTCAGCCGTCAGATCGAATTAAATGGAAGGATAGGGTAAGCGGGGAAAAACGATTGAGAATTTGATCATCTGAATATCCGATAGCCATCAGATCAAATTAAGTAAAGGATAGGATAAACGTGGCACAAGGTTTGAGAATTTGATTATCCGAAACAAAATCTCAGTCTTCGGATCATCCGAAGTAAATCTCAGTCATCATATCATTTGAAGAATATCTCAAGCGTCAGATCGTCTGAAGTGAATCTGGGTCGTCTGATCGAGAGAGTCAGTTTGAGATTTGAAATCCCCAAAGTCCAAAGAGCCGGAGAGCCGAAATAAATCCTCGACCCTTAGATCATCTGATGTAAATTTCAGTCGTCAGATCATTCTAAAGTGGAAGGACAGGATAAGTTAGAAGAAGGGTGCACTATTCTCAGCCACTGATAATCGAGCACTTAGATCTATAGTCAATAGGGCATATCAGACCCCCCTCGACCTTTTCTCCTTTAACCATCTGGGGGGGGATTCAAGTTGGTGGTATTTTCCATGTGGGAGCCTCATGAGTTTCACCTTCCTGTCAACTCAGACCCCCCACGCTCATTACCACTTACCGCCTAACCCCTCCTCCGAGTAAACCACCAAACCACTCATACATACCACCTCTGTGCTATGACATCACACTCCACTACCCGCTACACCTCACACTCCACTACCGTGATCTGCCTCCACACTCCACTACATTGCCTACACGTCTCACCCACGTCAGCAGACCACCTCAACAAGGACATGTGGAAGACCACGTCAGCAAGGACATGTGGCATACCACATTAGCAAGTACACGTGGCATTAATCCATAGACTTTGAGGGAAAGTAAAGTTTGAGACTTGAGATTTCAAAAGTCCAGAGACCCGAAGGAGATCTAGACCATTGATTGAGAAAGGGGCTAGATAACCATTGATCTGGTTGAAAGGTCAAATTTCCAAAGTAGAGAAAAGCCATCAATTGAGAAGGACAGGTGTTCGTAGATCATCGAATATGGAAGATTGGCATATAGAGAAAAGCAGGGTTTGATATTTGAAACTCCTAAAGCCTGGATCAAGAAATAAATCACAGTCATTGATTTCAAGAGGTTAGATCCGATCCACAGATCATGAAAGAAAAAATCTGAATCATTCATTCAGGAGCACCGTCAAGATTGTGAGATCGACAGTCCCATTGCATTGCAGGTTCAGAACATGCTCGGGTCTTAATTTTTTGTGAGCGAGCCACAATCAAAACCATGGTATCACCAAAGGATTACGTGGAGCTCTGTAGTGAATTGCGGGGCGAAAAGAAGATTTCCCTCAAACCCACTTTGATCGTGCCCGCAATCACATGGTCACATGAGAGCATCGACCAAGGTCACATCAGTGGAATATTGAGAAAGGAGTTAGTGCTGCTAGGCTCCATATTAGAGGTTACACATTGAAAATTCAAAAAGCGTCTACATGTATAATCCAACGGTGTTGATCAAACCAAATTTGATCAAAGGGTTGTTGTTTCACTTCGTGGTTTATTGATCAGTTATGATTCAATTACACTAACTGAATCATTGTTCTGGTGTGTTGGAATCATGGCTCTTGAGCGTTTTGAGATTCCCGACACGGGTGTTGGATATTTGGAGAGTAACAGATGATGAGAGCATGATTAAAAGAAAGATGTTGTGACAGAGAAAGGTTGTTTTTTTTATGTAAAAAGTAGTCGAACTGTAAGCAATGAAGCTTATAGCATGAAATGAGGGAGAAAATCCAGAGATGAAAAAAATAAGTTGGAAAGAGAAGAAATGGTGAAAACAACAGACTGTACGAGAACTTAAGCATAGGAAGATGCGAGTAGGCACACACTGATGCAGGCAAAGTAAAACAGAACTGCAGAATAGAGAAGAAGTCGTAAGCATTGAAATTTTTGTATTGTTGTAAGGTCTTATTCAAGTAAATATTTATAATCAGGGTGGTAGGGTGGCGCTAGGGAGGGATGTTGTCCTCAGAGTTTCAAGTGGGTGCTTGAACACAGGGAGTTGTAGTTTCCATCTGGTTGCATCTAGAAAAACCAGGGTGGTGGGTTGGTGCAAGGGAGAACTATTGTTCTCTGTTATACATGTTGGTGCATGTGTGACTAGAAGTTGGTTCTTCCATACAGTTGGTGCTAGAACACTCAGGGAGTTGGTGCTTCCTTCTAGTGGGTGCTAGAGAAACCAAAGTGTTGGTGCTCTCAACAAGTTGCATCTTGTTAAAGAAGAGGTTGTAGCCTCATTTTGATTTGGTGCTCAAAAAATGATGATGTACAGAACATAAAAGACTGCCTATCATTCTAAGAAGAAGATGTTTTCTCCATTTATGGGTTTCCTCATGAATATGTCTCTATGTATACCATAAGTGTGATTGATGTCTATTATTTATGTTGTTCATGTCTTGCATAATCTTGATGGTCACTTGGAGAAGATTAATAATATTTCAATAGGCATAAAATTGTTTAAGCACAGTAACAAC
>ML792000.1:425754-449246 GCA_009831015.1 Picea engelmannii
AAGCAATGAATGAAGAACTTGATCAGATTGAGAAAAACAATACGTGGGAGATGGTTCAAAGACCTGAAGGTAAAAACGTCATTGGCTCCAAATGGATCTTTAAGAATAAGTTGAATGAGAAAGGACAAGTTATCAGGAACAAAAAAAGGTTAGTCTGTAAAGGCTATGCTGAGATAGAAGGACTAGATTTTGATGAAACATTTGCGCCCGTAGCAAGATTAGAAGCTATCAGAATGTTTCTTGCCTATGCTTGTCATAAAAGGTTTGAAGTCTATCAAATGGATGTCAAGTCATCTTTTCTAAATGGAGATTTAAGTGAAGAAGTCTATATGGAACAACCAGAGGGTTTCAAACTGTCTAATAACCCTGAATTAGTATGCAAGCTGAAGAAATATTTATATGGGTTAAAACAAGCCCCTCGAGCCTGGTATCACAGACTGGATATGTATCTCAAAGACAAAGGGTTCAAGAGAGGAACAACTGACAACAATCTGTATATTAAAACAGAGGATAATAATTTGCTCATCGTATTGGTCTATGTAGATGACATCATCTTTGGATGTAATAAGGATTCATTGGTACAATGGTTTGCTTCTGCCATGGAGTCTGAATTTGAAATGTCTATGATAGGAGAACTGTCATTTTTTCTTGGTCTGCAAATTACTCAGAGGTGCGAAGGGATGTTCATTTCTCAAGAAAAATATCTAAGAGAAATGTTGAAAAGGTTTCAAATGGAATATTCTAAACCTATGGGTACACCTATGGTAACTGGATGTAAATTAATCAAGGATGATGATTCACCTAATGTTGATCAAAGCTCATATCGATCGATGATAGGAATCCTGTTGTACATCACAACATCTCACCCAGAGATAATGCATGTTGTAGGAATGGTAGGAAGATATCAGGCTGCACCCAAACAGAGTCATTTGCAAGCTGTCAAAAGGATATTCAGGTATTTAAAAGAAACAATGACTTATGGTCTGTGGTATCCTAGAAATCATAATTTTCAGTTAACTGCTTACTCAGATGCAGATTGGGAAAACTATGTTGATGAGAGAAAAAGCACCAGTGGAGGAGCATTCTTCCTGGGTGATTCTTTAGTAGCATGGCTTAGTAAAAAGAAATGTTCCATTTCTTTATCAACCACAGAGGTAGAGTACATTACTGCTGCTACCTGTTGGACTTAGGTATTATGGATGATTCAGACACTTGCAGACTTAGAGGTAAAATACACTGCATGGATCGCAATTCATTGTGATAACACTAGTGCCATCAGTGTGTCTAAAAATCTTGTATTCCACTCTAAGACCAAGCATATTCCCATAAAATATCATTTTCTGAGAGAGCAGGTCACAAATCAAATTGTTCAGGTCAATTACGTTCCCACTACAGAACAAATTGCAGACATCTTTAGTAACCCCTAGCCAATACACCATTTGATTATCTCAAACAGAAGTTGGGTGTCATCCCGTCTCACATCTAAGAGAGTCCATCCTATTAGGGGGAGTCCTGTATTGGTTGCATATCTGATACCTCCTAAAATTAATGCAACATCTCAGGGGGATCATTTTTTCTTTAACATCAATGTCAAAGGGGGAGAAAAGAACAGGGTGCCTTTCATTCCATCATTGCCAAAGGGGGAGATTGTTGGCATGTTTTACAGACAGTGTATGCTTTTCATTGATGGAAAGTACAACAACAAAGATGGCAGAAAATGTGCAAAGGATTGTAGGCAGGTCATTGATGACAAGATCATAGTAAGCATCGATGAAAAACAAGAACAAAGTAAGCTCAGGGGTAATTAGTATAGATTCGATCGCAGTGCCTAAGCTCGGGAGGAGAAGCGTCAATGATCATTGGATCCCAGTTAAATTCCCGAAAGAAGGAGGACTGTCAGATCTGATTGTAGACAAAAAGAACATGCAGAAGAGGAGGACAGATATCAGGCGTCAGATATGAGCATAAGTTCCGACCATCGTTGGATCAGGAAGAACCTGCATGTTCTTTAAAGTGAAATATTGAAGTGGTGGTCCAACTCCATTTCGGAGTTTTGGCTATCGGGATTTCGGAAATTGGGAGATGGAGATGTCAAGAACTCCTACCACAAGAGTCCAGAAATCATGATATGCAAAATCACGACAAGGTCTTGACCGTTTATCCAAGAGGGATGCGTGGCAGCATATCAAAGAATGTCAAAGACTCCATCTTGGAGTCTCGCCTATCGCGACTTGGAGTGACGAGAACCTCCATCTAAGGAATTGTGAGATGCGAATTCACGATGGGATCTGGACTGTCAATACACCAAGATTCTGGACCGTTTATCTAAGATCCATCTCGGAGTCTCACCTATCGCGACTTGGAGTGACGAGAACCTCCATCTAAGGAATTGCGAGATGTGAATTCACGATGATATATAGACCATCAATACACCAAGATTCTAGACCGTTGATTTAAGCTCCATCTCGGAGTCTCGCCTATCGCGACTTGGAGTGACGAGAACCTCCATCTAAGGAATTCCAAGATGCAAATTCATGATGAGATCTAGACCGTCAATACACCAAGATTTTGGACCGTTGATATAAGCTCCATATGGGAGTCTCACCTATCATGACTTGGAGTGACGAGAACCTCCATCTAAGGAACAACGAGATGCAAATTCATGATGAGATATGGACTATCAATTCATCGATATCATGGACTGTCAATCAGGGTTGATGAAGGTCATAAGTTCACAAAAACACCGAAAAGGTGAAAGGGATGTATCTTGTGGTCACATCGGTGGAAGATGGGGGAAGGAGCTAGTGCAGGCAAGCTCCTTTTCAGAGTTTCAGGGATCGTGATTGGGAGTGTCAAGACACTTGGTCACACGAATGCCGAATTTTCGAATGCCGAAATGTCGAAATGAATGCAAGATCCCATGGAGCCAATCCAACGGTGCAGGTGAATTTGAGTATGATCGGAGAGCTAATGTTTCTCTTCATAGTGTAACTGCTAGAAACCATTGATGGTTTCTGCCAGAAGATTCGAAGAGACTTCTGTGTGATCACCAGAGGAGCTAAAGAGTCTCCAAGCTTATTCCAGTGAATGAAGACTATTCTTACAGGGGATTGACATATGGATGAGCGTTGAAGTCTCTAACTGAAATAGAAAGGATAAGATTGACTGTGTCAGAGAAGACAAGTAGTCTCAACTGCCAGAGAGGCTGAGGAATCTCAGTTGAACACCCAGTGATGCTGGACGCGTAGTGGGAACCACCAGAGAAGTTGAAGAGTTGCGATGATCAAGCAGATCACTGGAGATGTGGAGGAGATCGGCGCGGTGTGAGCATGCAAAGGAATTGCGCACATTTCATGCACAAGGTGCACAGAAGATATAAGTACACGATACAGAGAAGAGATGTTGTTGTGGTTGTGATAAGAGATTCAGGAGGGCAGAAAGAGGAGAGTACAACAACTGAAATGCAGAGAAAAAGAATGGTGGATCAAATGGATATGGCACATAGTGCATAACAAGAGAAGAACATAAAGCATAGAGGAGTGTGTAGAAGACACTGATGCAGACAGAGAAATGCAGTATAGTAGAACAATGATAAGTCTGGTAATCCAATGGTAAATATTGTATCACTGTGATAAGTTTCATTAGCAAATATTTATATTTATGGGTGGTAGGGAGGTGCAAGGGAGGACTGGTGTCCTCAGAGGTTCAAGTGGGAGCTTAAAAACATGGAGTTGGTGCTTCCTTCTAGTTGGTTCTAGGGAAACCAGGGAGTTGGTGCTTCCTTCTAGTTGGTGCTAGAGAAACCAGGGAGTTGGTGCTTCCGTCTAGTTGGTGCTAGAGAAACCAGGGAGTTGGTGCTTCCTTTTGGTTGGTGATAGAGAATCCAGGGAGTTGGTGCTTCCTTCTAGTGGGTGCTAGAGAAAAATAGAGAGTTGGTTCTCTTAGCAAGTTGGAGCTTGCAAAATAGAGGTTGTAGCCTCGCAATGAGTTGGTGCTCATATGTATGATAATGTAAAGAATGTAAAGAATACTTATCATATAAATAAGAAGAGGTTTTTACCATTTATGGGTTTCCTCGGGAAAATATCTATCACTGTGTTTCTCATATATGTGATTGATGTTGAATGTGCCATTTCTTATTTCCCTGCATTATTGTGATCATCATTGAGTGCCTTGTAAAGAATTTAAAAGAAACATAATTGTTTAAGCACGGGAACAAATGATTCACCCCCCCTCTCAGTTGTGCAACAAGTCAAATTACTCGAAGACCGAGATCCAAAATGAATAAGGACCATCGGATATGGAGAAAATGTGATGACCATTGGATCACCTTAAGTGGAAGGACAAGATAAGCAAGGGCTGAGATCTGAGATCTCGATCACCTGAATTTTCGTCAGTCATCGAGTAGAATTAAATGGAAGGATAGGATGAAAGTGGAAAAATGATTGAGAATTCGATCATATGAATATCCGTCAGCCATCAGATCAAATTAAGTAAAGGATAGGATAAACGGGGAGCAAGGTTTGAGAATTCGATTATCCGAAACAAAACATCAATCGTCGGATCATCCGAAGTGAATCTCAGTCATCATATCATCCGAAGAATATCTCAAGCATCAGATCGTCTGAAGTGAACCTGGGTCATCTGATCCAGAGCCTCAATTTAAGATTTGAAATCTATGAAGTTCAGAGAGTCGAAGAGCCGAAATAAATCCTCAACCGTCGGATCATCCGAAGTAAGTTTCAGTCATTATATCATTCTAAAGTGGAAGGAAAAGATAAGTTAGAAGAAGGGTGCACTAATCTCAGCGGTCGATAATCAGGCACTCAGATCTACAGTCGATAGGGCATATCATACCCCCCCGACCTTTATGCCTTTAACCATCGGGGGGGATTCGAGTTGGAGGTATTTTCCATGAGGGATCCTCATACGTGTCACCTTCCTGTCAACTCAGACCCCCCTTTATCATTACCACTTACCACCTAACATCCCCTCCGAGTAAACCAACAAACCACTCATACATACCACCTCTGTGCTCCGACATCACACTCCACTACCCACTACACGTCACACTCCACTACCGCTCTCTAGCTCCACACTCCACTACACTGCCTACACGTCTCACCCATGTCAGTAGACCACCTCAACAAGGACACGTGGCAGACCACATCAGCAAGGACATGTGTTAGTAATCTGTATACTTTGAGGGAAAGTAAATTTTGAGAATTGAGATTTCAAAAGTCTGGAGACCCGAAGGAGATCTTGACCATTGATCGATAAAGGGGACGCAAAACTGTTAATCTAGTTGAAAGGTCAAATTCTCAAAGTAGAGAAAAGTCATCGATTGAGAAGGACATGTTTCCACAGATCATTGACTTCAGAAGATTGGCGTACAGAGAAAAGAAGGGTTTGAGATTTGAAATTCCTGAAGCTCGGATCACAAAATAAATCACAACCATTGATTTAGGGAGGTTAGATCTGATCCGCAGATTGTGAAAGAACAAATCTGAACCGTCTGTTCAGGAGCATTGTCAAGATCGTGAGATCGACGGTCTCGTCACATTGTGAGGTCAGAACATGCTCGGGTCTTAATTTTTCGTGAGTGGGCCGCAATCAAAACCACAGTATCACCAAAGGCTTACGTGGAGCTCTGTAGTGAATTGCGGGGTGAAAAGAAGATTTCCCTCAAACCACCTTTTGTTGCACCCACAATCGCATGGTCACATGAGAGAATCTCCCAAGGTCACATCAGTAGAAGATTGAGGAAGGAGCTAACACTGCTAGGCTCCATATCGGAGGTTACACATTGAAAAGTCAAAAATCCTATGCGTGTATAATCCAACGATGTTGATCAAACCGAATCTGATTGAAGGGTTGTTGCTTCACTTCGTGGTTTCTTGATCAGTTACTATTCAGTTACACTAACTGAATCATTTTTCTGGGGCATTGGAATCATGGCTCTTGAGCATTCTGACATTCCCGACATGGGTGTTGGATATTCAGAGAGTAACAAATGATGAGAGCATGAATAAAATAAAGATGTTGTGACAGAGGAAGGTTGTTGTTTCTCTGTAAAAGGTAGTCGAACTATAAGCAATAAATCTTACAGAATGAATTGAGGGAGAAAATGCATATATGAAGAACATAAGCTGGAAAGAGCAAAAATGGTGAAAACAATAGACTGTATAAGAACTTAAGTGCAATAAGATGCAAGTAGGAACACACCGATGCATGTAGAGAAGAACAAAATTGCATAACAGAGAAGAAGTGGTAAGAATTGAAATGTTTGTATTGTTGTAAGGTATTATTCAAGTAAATATTTATAATCACGGTGGTAGGGTGGTGCTAGGGACGACTGTTGTCTTCAGAGTTTCAAGTGGGTTCTTGAACACAAGAATTTGTATCTTCCATCTGGATTCATCTAGAAAAACCAGGGTGGTAGGATCGTGCAAGGGAGAACCATTGTTCTCTGTTATACAGGTTGGTTCCTGTGTGACTAGAAGTTGGTGCTTCCATCCAGTTGGTGTTGGAACACTAAGGGAGTTGGTGCTTCCTTCTAGTGGGTGCTAGAGAAACCAAAGTGTTGGTGCTCTCAACAAGTTACGGCTTGTTAAAGAAGAGGTTTTAGCCTCATTTTGAGTTGGTGCTCAAAGATTGATGATATACAGAACATAAAAGACTATCTATCATTCTAAGAAGAAGAGGTTTTCTCCCTTTATGGGTTTCCTTAGGAATATATGTCTTTGTCTATACCATAAGTTTGATTGATGTCTATTATTTATGTTGTTCATGTCTTGCATAATCTTGATGATCACTTGGATAAGATTAATAATATTTTAATAGGCATAAAATTGTTTAAGCACAATAACAACTGATTCACCCCTCCCTCTCATTTTTCTTAGTAATTTCAATAGATTTCTAGGTTGGTCAATACATTTCCCGACTATATTTGACGTTTGTTCGACCTTCCGATCGACAGGTATGTTGACTACTCAATCAACTGATGTAGAGATCTAGTTTATCACTCGACTGACTATATCCAAATGTAGGTCGACTACTTGACCGAATAAATCTAGGAGATGTATGATGAACAATAAATTCTTGATGTTCCAACACTCATTAAGTTCAAAACCAACCTTGGAAAAATGGATGGTGAGGTATTTCTTATGGAAACACTCTTTCTTAGCCATATTGTTCAAAACAATATCAATACCCCCTACAAATCCAACAACAATATCCTACACAACCTTATTAATAACAAATCCCACAACAACAAAGAACTATAATTTTTGAGAAATCAACCCCCTCAAAGACCAACCCAAATAACTGATCAACCTACTGATCAAAATACAAATAATAAGATAGCTCAGTCGACTTACAATACTGAGTTACAAACTTTTCCAACATACATAATTACCCTTAGGGAAGGTAGTTAATAAAACTCCTCCATCATCATTACATAGGAAAACAAGGATGATCAGTCAAACAATAAAATAGTCCCATTCCAAATATACAAAATTCTTCTCCATAAATAGATCAACCTCAATCATCCAAATCTCCTCCCTTTCTAGAGAGGTTAACATTGGACAAACCTGTAATTCATCCCAAATTTGATTTATTAGGACAATTGAATAATGTTTGCGTTAAAATTACCTTATTTCAAGATATTGAAGTTGTTCCAATATATGCAAAATAAATTAGGGAATTATGTTTAAGAAAACCTACAAACTATTCAAGTCATTGGAAAATGATCAAATTTAGTGTTTGGAATAATTTTTATGGAAAAATATGTTGATCTCAAAAGTCCAATTTAATATTCATTTCAAAATTGTTTTAATTTTGAATACTTTAATTGACTTGGGAGATGAAATTAATGTAATGACTAAAGGAACCATGGAAAAATTGAATTTGTTTAATCTTCATCCATCTCCTACAGTATTACAATTAGAAGATAGATCTACTATTAAACCTAAAGGAGTTTTAGAAGATATAATTGTTTTGTTGGATTCATGTGAATACCCCATATATTTTATGCTTTTATAGACAAAGTATAATATTGGTGCTTATCCAATAATTCTAGGAAAACCATGGTTATCTATTTTTGATGCATTCATTAGTTGTAGATCTGGGGATAAGACAATTTCACATGGAGATTTAGTTAAAAAAATTAATGTGTACCCTCTAGAAAAACTTTCAACAGATCAAGAAATATCTCAATGGGTTGATAATGAAAGTAGTGATGATGAATTTTTACAACCAATATTATCACTTGATTAAGATATGATTCTAAAAAAGGATACTAAATATTATCTGATCAATAATTTTATTACTATTCCTGATCTTATTCAATCTGCTAAGGGACAATATGTTGATTGTATTTTGGATGCACATTTTCAAGAAAATTGCACTAATGATACATCATCATCACTATTTCATGTCATACCTTATTTTTATGCGATGTCAAAATATTGTAGTACATTTGTAGATATTTACCAAGATAAAACATTGAACATTAATCCTAAACTCAAGGAATCTCAAAATAGCAAATTAATAGAATTACTAAAAAAAAATTATGGAGCATTTGCATGGGATTACACTGATATGAAAGGAATTCATCCTAGTATTTACACACATCATATTTACACTCAAGAGAATAATCAACCTATTAAACAACCACAAAGATGTATGAATCATGCTTTAAAAGAAATTGTATAAATTATTAAATGTGAACTTCATTTATCCAATTTCAAATAGTTAATGGGTTTCACATTTAGTAATAGTTCCAAAGAAAAACAGTAAGTGGTGTGTTTTTATTGATTATTAATAGTTCCAAAGAAAAACAGTAAGTGGTGTGTTTTTATTGATTATTGTAAATTGAATAAAGTCGCTCTAAAAGATCATTTCCCTCTTCCATTCATATATAAAGTCTTAGATAATTCATATATAAAGTCTTAGATAATTTAGAAGGGAAAACATATTTTTATTTTCTTAAGGGATTTATTGGTTACAACCAAATACAAATCACTCATGAAGATCAATATAATACTACATTTACATTTCGATGGGAAATATATGCTATATGCTTGTAGGGTATTTCCTTGTGGGTTATGGAATGCTCCTACTATGTTTCAAAGAGTTGTTTCAGGTATTTCATTTGACTTAATCCATTTTTGTGTTGAGATTTATATGGTTGATTTCATTGTTTAAGGCAACTTATTTGAAGAATCACTCGAAAATTTTGAAAATGTATTAATTAGATGTCAGGAAACAAATATTTCATTAAGTAATGAAAATTTTCATATGCTACTTACTAAAGGAATTGCTCTTGTCCATATGATATCTTGTGCCAGAATCAAGGTTGACCTAAAAAAGATAGAATTTATTTCTAAATTACTTGTTCCAAAGACTCAAAAGGATCTACAAATATTTTTAATACATGCAGGCTATTATAGGCATTTTATTGAAAAATTTACAAAAATAGTCTCACCTTTGTTTACATTGCTTACAAAAAACAATTTTTATTTTTAGACTAATCAATGTTAGAATGCTTTTGAATCTCTTAAGGAAAATATTTCTATAGCACTAGTTTTACGAGGATGAAATTGGTCTCTTTTCTTTCATATATCAATTTATGCTTCAAATACATCCATCAAAGTTGTTTTGGGACAAAACGAAGATAAAAAATCTTATGTCATTACTTTGTTAGAAAAACTTTAACTCATGTTGAACTGAATTACACTCTAACGGAAAAATATTTTCTTGTGATTGTGCAAGCTATCAATAAATTTAGGCATTACATTATTGTTTGAACATTTTAACACCATGGTAAACATCATAGCCAATAGTGTAATGTATAAATTTATTGATAGTATGCACAAATGCAAGAAACTCTTTTTATGTTAGAGTGTAATTATATTTACACCATATTTTATTGCTAACTAGTCCTTTTTCCTACCCTTTCCTTCATCTCTTTGGCCAAGATAACCTTGTTTTACCATTTTTTCATGTTTCTAGCAAGGTATATTTAATTAGAAGAAATCAAGGTAGAAATATTGTCTTTGTTAATTTTTTTCTAATTATTGATAGCCTAAGTAACATTAAAATAGTATTCATAAACCATTGAATGTTGTTTGTTACAAGATGTTTAATAACATGTATGTTGTACCCCTATGCCAAGCCCTAATTGTAAATGTGCATAGAGGCTGGTGAGCCAAGATATTTTGGGCCATAGAACCTTTGTATATATGTTTTGAGGCTAGAGTTCCTATGTGGTTATTAGGCTAGAGAGTCCATATTCTAAAAGGCCAGTGAGCCTATTGTTGTAATATGTAATCACACTTGGATTATTAATAAAAATACATCACTCTTGCATACCAACTAGACAAAAGAGTATGGGGGAATAGAACTCCGCTAGAAGGGAAAAGAGGGCTAAGATTATAGGAAGAAGGGATAAGCCAAGCAAGATTAATCCCAACGAAATATTGTATTAATATTTCATAAAGATCAAGTTATATGACATTTTATCCTAAGTTCCTAAGAATGGGGAATGTATCACTAGGTGGAGGAAAGTGGGGACAAGGTAGTTCCCAGAATGAAAAGTGTCAAGTTGGGAACATGAAACTATAAAGTTGGGAAATACTGTATTTTCCGTCATTCTTACCCTCATTCTCTCATTCACTCTTTCCATACGTACCTTCCTTCCATCATCACCCATACATGTACTTGGGAGCTACATCACCGATGTTAACCAGCAAAACATAGGTAATTTGAGTGGAAGAAGTAGGTTGTCAGGCATGTGTGTATGCTAAAGTAGTATGATTTCATGCATGTGTGTATGTTGAAGAAGAATATTTTCAGGCCTATGTGCATTCTAAAGAAGTGGGCTATTAGGCATGTGAGCATTCTCCCTTGGAAAGAGAAATGTTGGGAATTGGTTTTCCTTGTGCACTCAGAAATAGCTGTAGAGCTATGAGATTTTATGTCTGGAATGTTGTTGAATCGCTAGAAGGGAAGTGGGGAATCTAGAGAACTATTTATCAGATAAGGTGAACACTGCTTGGGGTCAAACATGTTGTGGGAAATGAGAGGTTGTAGGCTAGTTGTAGCAGTTATAACCATGAATTGAGTTTTATTGTGTTTCTTAGAGCTTAGTTTGGCATAGGAATCATTCGCTAGTGGATTTTATAGCCTCATATTAAGGGTGTAATACTGCTAATATTTTATGAGAAATTGATTCAATGGCTAGGAGGAACATCTGAGATCTGTGCGCAATTGGAAATTTACCAGTAAAACATAAGTGTATTTTTATATGTTTTCATGCTATTCTTTGTGTATGTATATATATGTTTGTGTGTGTGTGTGTGTGTGTGTGTGTGTGTGTGTGTGTGTGTGTGTGTGTTAATTATTTATGCTTCAAATGTATATGTTTATGCATGAATTTGTATTCTCCTTGTATTGCATACTTAAATTCATATGCAGGGTATATTGTTAATTAAAAATGGTATCAGATAAGAGATTTTTTTTTTGTGGCGTGGCCCAGCTTGGGGTCGGGGATGCTACATCATGGTATCAAATATTTTTTGGGGGGTTTTTTGGTAATAGGGTATGTTACATTGTGGTATCAAAGCCACAGGTTTAATACTAACCCTACATGAGCCATTGGACAACACACAAAAGTTGAGATTGCATAAATTAAATTTTCAGAGGATGTCTACAACATGTTTGTTAAAAGTTCTCTTGTCAATTTGGGAGAAATTCATGAGAAATTTGAAGCCTAGGAGGTAAAATGTCTTGGGAATTTTTGAACTATAATTGAACCAAATTTCATATTTGCAGAGCACCCATGGAGAAATTAGGGAAATCCCCAATTTGTGCAGTGAAATTTATGGAAAGGTATAATTGACATGCACAGGGATAAAATGGGGCATATGAAGCCAATTAGAACTTAAATGGAAGCCTGGGGAAATAATTTTGAATTTTGGGTGTTTTCGAAAAATTTGAAATTTGGAAAAAATGGGAAAAGTTGAGTATTTTTCCATACATGACGTCAGCGTGACATGGAGGTGACATGGAGATGAAGTGGAGGTGACATGGTGGTGACATGGTAGAGGTAACATGGAATGTTATGGTGGTAGGTCCACTACGTTAGTTACATAGTTCCAATAGGTGGCATGGTGGCAGGTGATGTGGGAGCTATGTGCGTAGGGTGGTTTAACTGATACCATAAACCATTGTTGCATGGGGGAAAAGAGGTTTTGGATTTCGTCCCTTGTACCATGTGAAATAATTAAGAGTCTTCCATGTATCATAAAGAAACCATTGTTGCAACCCAAAGGGATATTAAACACTGTGCACTTTTGGGATGCGACATGGCCTTTCTTCCATCGTTCTTGCTCGATGTCAACCATTAGATCTGGGAGACATGCGAGTCCGTGTGTGCCAAGGTAAAGGTGTGGAATGGGATCCACCCATTTCCAAGAATAATGAAGATTTTCCATGTGGAAGTTTGATAGACAAAGTGGGACTCTTTTCGCATCAGAGTTAGAGATATTTCAGATGAGCAGGTGGGGCCATGATGTACGAATATTTTATTGAAATTTAAGGCCCATATAAAGGAAAAAAATATAAAGGAGAGAAGAAAGAAGAGAGAGAACGATGACAAGGTAGGGCCAGGTATTCCATGAGGCTGACATGGTATCATTTTAGGGTGCCAAGTGGACCTAGAACACCATATAAGTCACCCAATCAACAAATATCAATCATTGTTCTTAGAAATTTACAACATTTTGCAAGTCATGAACTTCTAGATCATTTTTGAAGGTCTAAATAGTTTTTTTAGAGCTTCTAATTTTTTAAACTGAAAGTGTCATAAGAACCACATAGATTATTTATAGCTTAAATGAAATATTTCTAGGATATCTTTTCAACGACATAAATGGTTCACTAAATAGAGCTTGTATGAAGAAGTTACAGGCCAAATGGTGCAAGGTAAAAATGAGGCATGGTTGAATTCTAGAGGGAATAAATTCTTTCTCATAAGTTAGATTGAGGCACAAGAGTAGTATATGGAAATATATTGAGACATATAAGACATATATGTATTTATACTAAGAATATGGGTGCCTAAAAGTGCACGGGACAAGAGAAACGAATCTTGTAGCATTCAATACTAAAAGGGGGAAATAACAAAGATTTCAGTAGGATGTAACTAGCATCCTAGATCTTGGATGGAGGTTAAAATTGGTCATATTGTTTAAAATGGGGCCATGAATAAACCCAATTGATATTTTTTCCAACTCCCATAGGATCAATTGCAAAGATGCATAGACATAGCCAAAATTACACCTGGTTGGAAGAGTGTGAAAAAGGAGTAAATGGGTAATGATCAAATGAATATAACTTGTTGTCCGAGACTCAAAATTGAGAAAAAATATAGTCATTGGAAAGGTCCGGGGTAGAGGAATCCATATATGCAACCAAAAAATGTTAATTGAGTAGTCAAATTCACAAGAAATTAGAAAGAAGAGTTCTGGTGCACTTAAAGCGTCAAAATTGTGGATAATTTTTATAGATTTGTTAAATTATTATTCTAGCAAATCCTATTGCATGCACATTTTGTAGATTTAAGGGCATAAATATAACATAATAGGATCAAAAAAGATACCAAAGGCATGGAATATTCTCAAAGAACCTACATTCATGAAGATGAAGTTAGGGGGTTGTATGTGAGCATGGGTAATGCAGGGACATAACCAAATGGGCATGGAGAAGGAAAAGAAGAAAGTATTATTTTGGTAGATACAGTAAATAGTATGAAAAGAGATGTTTAGAGTTATAACTTTGTTAATGAGAGGGTTATGAAATCTAAGGAGCAATAGGATGGCTTCAACATCATGTTGTTGCAGATCTTAGACAAAATAGAGAAGAAAATGGATAAGGAGACATAATCAAGCCAGTAAAGGTGTCATAGATATCATGCCAAAAGGAAATAATATAGAATTTATGGTAAACATCATCATCACTCACCAAGGCATTCAGTTAGAAAAGCACACAAAATTCCAAGATTAACTCCTATTAGGAAGAATAAGAGAATGTCTGGAGTGGATGAGTTGTAAGGAGAAATGAATAAGATCAAACCTCCTAACTTTGATGGTGAGCATAAGAAATATGATGATGAAGAGACTTGGTTGTTGGGAATGAGGAAGTATTTTGAGTTGCACAATTACTCCTCACAAGCAGAAGGAATAATCGTCATTTATTAGCTAAAGGGAAAATAATCAATGTGGGAGGACCAGTTAGTTCAAGTACAACATATTGACGAGAAGAATATCACTTGGAGGAAGTTTAATAAGTATTTTCATAAGAAAAACTTGTCCAAGAATTATTATGATAGGAAGATGAAAGAATTATTTGAACTCGAGATTGGTAGCATGACCATGGATGGATATGAAATAAGAGTTTAAGAACTATTGAAGTATGTTGAATTCATCAAGGATGAACATGTCAAAATTCAAAGGTTCCTGAGTGGGTTGTCATCAATATTCAGTGACAAGATACAATATGATGATCCCAAGACATCAGATGAAGCAATAAGGAGATCCAAGTGCCTCTATGATCAACATAGAGGAAGATCAACTTTCCAAAATAATTGTGAAGATAAGAAGAAATATAATGTGGAGAAAACAAAGAAGGGGAATAATCCACCATTCTTCAGAAATAATTGTCAGGTACAACCAACTCCAAATGAGCCTAGAATGATAGAAAATCTAGGAAAAAGACCAAAGTAGTAGCCTATTAAATGTTGTGGTTGTGAGGGAGATCATATGTACACATATTTACCTCGAAGAGGTGAAAAGGTGAGGATTGTTCTCAATGTAAAATAGGATGATATAGTTGACGACATGGGCAGAAGCATGCCAAGGATATATGCAACATTGGAAAACAATCAAGTTGAATTTCAATCTCATATGATTGAAGTGGAATGTAATATCAATGGTCAACCTATTGTTATTTTAATTGATTAAGGAGCCAGTCATAGTTATATAGATCCTAAGTTGGTGGAAATATTTCATTTGCAAAGAAGAAAACTTGGGAAATATTGGCTGGTTCAATTAGCTACATGAGATAAAAGAAGAATTAATGAGATGGTTAAGGAATTTCCAATGGACATGAATGGACTCAGTACAAAGTAATATTTGAATATCATACCTTTGGGTTCATATGACTACCTAATTGGTATGGATTTGTTGGATAAGCATCATGTTGTCTTGGATTGATATAACAAGGCCTTTACTTGTTTGGATGAAGAAGATAACTTGAGAATAATTCAAGGTATTCCAAAGGCAATATCTATTAGAGATATTTCATCCTTGGAGTTGAAAAGAAGCTTTAGGAAATGGTGCCAAATATTTGCAACACATACAGAAAAGGAAACTAAGGATAAATTCCCAAGCAGTGAATAATATGTTGTCCTAAAAGAGTTTGAATATGTATTTAGAGAAATACTAAGGTTGCCACCCAAGAGAGATGTTGATTTCTCTATTAATTTGATTTCTGGAGCAGTCCTAGTGTCAAAGACTCCTTATAGGATGAGTACATAAGATATGAAGGAGTTACAAATGTAGCTTGAATATATTTTGAAGAAGGGGTATTTATTCCCAAGTGTGTCACATTGAGGTGCCCCAGTGTTATTTGTGAAGAAGAGGGATGGTAACATGAGGTTAGGCATTGATTTCAGATAGCTGAATAAGGTGACTACGAAGAACAAGTATCATTTTTCAAGGATAGATGATATTTTTTATCAGATGAAGGATGCAAGAATATTCTCTAAGAATGACCTCAGGTTAGGTTATTATCAGGTGAGGATTAAAGAATAATATATCAGCAAGACAACATTTAGGACAAGGTATGGCCATTATGAGTTTACAGTGGCACCATTTGGGTTATCAAATGCACCAGTTGACTTCATGTGTTTGATGAATGGTATTTTCATAAATTACTTGGATAAGTTTGTCATTGTATTCTTGGATGACATACCTATATACTCTAAGTCTAAAGAAGAGCATGAGAAACAATTAAGAATGGTGCTACAATTTTTGAGAGAGCATCAGTTGTATGAAAATTTGAGCTAGTGCTCATCTTATCAGAGTCAAATATATTATTTGGGCCACATCATTTCAAAGGAAGGGATTGTAGTGGACCCTAAGAAGATAAAATCCATCGAATATTAGCTATCACCAAAGAATGTCTCAGAGGTGAGATCCTTCATGGGACTAGTAGGTTATTATAGAAGGTTTACAGAAGGATTTTCAAGAATTTCACATCCAATCACTTCAATTCAAAAGAAGGGTGTGAAGTTTGAGTGGACTTATGAATGTGAAGAAATATTTAAACACTTAAAGTGTGTATTGACAAGTGCACCAATATTGAAAATTGTTTATCCCAATGAATGTTTCATTGTGTGCACGAATACATGCAAAGAAGGGCTTGGAGGAGTCCTTAGTCAAAATGGGTATGTGATATGCTATGAGTCAAGAAAGTTGAAATAACATGAGAGACATTGTTAGTGCTAGAAGTTTCTCCTAGACTGCTATAGGGTCAAGCCTAGCACATCTTAGTTATTGCAATAGTTTTTGTAGATGGAAATTAGATTATGGTTTGGTTTCATGGATCAACAAGACTGAATGAGGAAGGAAGAGGGAAATAAACTAATCTTTAGATTAGAGATTTACCATTGGTCATGGAGTCAAGTAAACACCCTATTAGATTGAAGGCCAGTGAACTGCATATCAGACAAAATACGGAAGAATGGATAATGTGACAAATAGTAGAACATCCACCAAACAAATATTCTCTCTAAAAAATGGATTTGACATGCACTTGAACAAAGAACACAAACAAAATCCAAATCACAACAAATCTTGCTGCTCAAGAATCTATTGTTTATGAACAATCATTGATTCTCAATGTCTGTAACTCATTCAAGCAAGAGGAAAAGAAGAATGGAAAATGAAAAGGTCACAATCTGATAGCACAATTCATAGGGATGTTCAATGTCGGGGATGAATACATAATAAAACTACCCATAAGTGTACAATGATTCATACACAGGCCTCTGCCTCACGGGTCTTCCCCCTCAAGGGCCTCCCCTTTCAAGTTATAATATCATGATATATATATATATATATATATATATATATATATATGTGTGTGTGTGTGTGTGTGTGTGTGTGTGTGTGTGTGTGTGTGTGTGTGTGTGTGTGTGTGTCTACAATCAAATCCTCTCAGATAAAAACAGTTACAAATTTATAGGAAGAAATCTTCTAAAAATAAAGATAGATTAAAAAGGCTCGACACTTGAGAGAATAGGTGTTGAATTGTTGGATGCTTGAAGTATGATTGTTGTGCACTAAATCTACATTTGACTGCCACATAATATGGAACTATCCCTTTGACTTCTTGACTGTCTTCTAGGTATCCCCAAAAATCTGTCCTTCAATCTTGAATAGTTCACATACCCTTCCATTTGTCTTGAATAATTTCAAGCTACCAGTTGTGCTTAATCAATAAATATTTTGCCACATAAAATGTGAATCTCAATGATTTACTTATGCTCCAATTTAATACTTTCTTCTCTTTCTCTAGGGATATCGAATCAATCTACTTCCTTATTGGCAAAATGACAGGTAAAGCAGATTTCCAACCTCCTTACTAATGTTCTCTACAAGAAGTGCATGCGCAGGATTACATGCATTTTGGATGCTGTAATTTACAATACCGATGCAAGTAAGACTCCAACAATCGCATGAGTATCATTGTTACTAAAGTAATTGTCTATTTGTGTAAGGCTAGCATCGATATCCCAAAAAATACTGAAACTAAAACCTACAACAACATTTTCCACCTGATCGAAGAGCATCCCTTATACATAGAACTGATGTCAATTCCTCATGTCCAACTTGTAATTCATTCGAAAACATGGTGTGTCCTCAGCATACTCTGTTTCAATAGCCACCTGAAGCCTAGCTAAAAGGTTCATAATGGGGAGACCACTATCGTTCCAATCTCTGTTACAATATACGTGTTATTACATAGGTTCATTGAAACCTATAAACTGCTCATTTCTTGTTTAGAGAACCTTTGTTCGAAACAGGCATTTCTGGAAAAATTGATCAAAGCATTTGAACTAGGTTGCGAACTGAAAGAAACTGTTGATCTACACTGTCTCATTACTCGAGTTTCTTGAACAGTATTGTTATCCATTTTAACTTTCTTTCCCTTTGAATATTCAAGGCTACTATCCATTTCATATTTCCTAGTGTTTGATAATACATTTTTTGTTTCCTTTTGGTTCTAGCTCTCTCCATGCAGACTTAAAAAACTTTCCAATGCTTGGCATATTTATAAACTCGTGGCATCATTCTTGGGCACACATGGCATAACTTGCACAGAGCATACCCAATCTCAGATGTGAGAAAACTTCTTTGAAAAGGAGCATTTAGAAACCCATGAAATTATGGAATCATAGTATCTTGACGACCTGTTAGATTGGGAAAATATAGAATCATAACTCATCAATTAGTGTGCCTGTTGCTTTTGGATCATAGAAAGGTTTACCAGGAGCAGATACGCCCTTCTCAGGTAGCAATATTCTCACCAGAGAAGAGGAATTATTGAGGGTTAACTCATGGCCGACTCATTCTCATCGAAACCTCAAGGAAAGAAGTTGCTCCTATCACAACAAAAAGTCTTTGATCCAGATCTGTGTATGATGAGAGAAATATGCTAACAAATTGACCATAAATGGAACCAATTAAGATGAGTTGTGGCAAGAGGACGCCATCCCTGTGGGCTCCTTCTTCATATGAATTTGACTTAGTGTTCGAGCACTTTGTGTTGGGTTGTGTCAACATGTAACTAAATTTTTTATTTGACTCATGGCCTGGATCATGACTTGGCTTTGAGGATTAGGCCTGAGGGTTAACTCATGGCTGACTCATATACTAAGAGAACGTAACACATGTTTATATATTGCTTGCTAGTAGTCTTGACATATAGAGCATAAGGGTGCCTTCTCCTCCTCGTGGCTTGGTCTGATGCTTCTGTGCTGGCTTTGTCTTGACTTATGTGTTGTGTGTTGATTGCAGGTGCATGGCTTCGAGGACTGGGCTCAATGATTTTTCTAACACTGATATGTGTTTTGTAGCTGTGCAGGTCACATGGTACTAGAGCATTGGAGCGGGAGCTAGCCTTCGGGCTAGATTTGTTTTAAAATATAAAAACAAATGTTTTCTCATATATATGTGCCACCAATCTTTGCTCGCTATGTGAAACTATAAACTTTGACATATGGCTTAACTTGGAAAACAGGTTGTGCATTTTCCTCCATGTTGCATTGCTGACTAATAATTCTAGGATTTTAGGAAGTGAGATGATATTTTATGATGGCGCTGCAAGAACGACACTATTCCAGTAGCGTGTCTATCATAACCAAAAATCCAAAATTTAAAATTGTAAATTGAGTGCTAACACTGGATCCTTTTGGGGATGATGCTCTCCTCACGAGGCATCAAGAACAAGGAGACCACTATGCCTTTTCCTCTGTGCATCCGTGCAACACAACCTGCAAACTTTTGTCTCTGCAAATATTTACATTCTTCTATGTTGTGCCTAGTCCATTAGGCTAGTGGAGTCAGTCAATAACATTTCAAATCAAGCCCAAACTTCTGCAACTTATTCAAACCCTAACAAAATATTGAAAACAAACTTTCTACTGCAAACTAACAAACTAAAAAGAATCTCATACTTGGTAGCGATCTTATTCTTCTATCTATTCCTACTTCTAACCAGTAAAAACTAGATCATCATGTGACATCATGCTTCCAATGAAGCCATGATAACATCCAACTGACTGAAAAAACTTCTTGTATAAAAATAAAAAATGCAAGAGCCCATGGAATACATGAATGTAGTTAGAAAGGATAGTAGAACCGACCTTCTTTTGATAAAAACAATCTGACACGTGAACTGCTCAAAGATTCCATATAATCAACAAACGGATCAATGAAGCTATGAATAAAAACCTCTTGTTGTTGTTTCAACTGAAAAGAAGAAGGTCGTTGCATATCCTCTTCTTGATAATGGCTGCCATCTTCAGTTGTTTGAAAATTTGAACATGACTATGGACTGATTTCTTGGCTAATGATCGGTTGTTCAATATTGTCTACAGATTTAGGTTCAAGCATGGTAAATGAAGGGTTTTTGATTTGCAGAGATGGTTTCTCAACCAATGGTGATGAAAATAGGATCAACTGTTCTTGCAGTACTTCAATATTTCCATCATATTGTTGTTCAATAGGATCTGAAATGAAACGTACAGGAAGAGTAAAATTTTCCACAAATTTTGTCTTCTCTACTTTAGCTTATTCCAAAAATTTATAGAAAAGGGAAACAACTTGATATCGGTCTTCACAAGGCTCATCATACTCATCATACAAGACACAATCTATTTTCTGATGAATATCATATTTGAACTTTTCACAACATCCTTCAAGAAGTATATCAGAAGAATAATACCTCTTGTAATACTTATGGAAGGTTGCATGAAATTCTTGCAAAGAAGATATGTTGGGAATAGAGAGTGATTGATACCATCTCCAAGAATCACCATATAATGAGTATACAAACATATTCATAAGAGCATATTCATGACATATATTCAACCGATCTATGCACTGATGAAAATCTATGAGATGTTGGGCAGGATTATCCCTTTCATTTCCACGGAATATAGGAAGAAAGTCTACACATTCTAACAAGGAAATAACATGATTAGGAAAACTAGGAATAGTTGAAAAATTGAGAGGTGCAAACCTCCAAGCCAAAATAGCCTCCATGGCCATGGTTGTCCCGTATCAGTGAAGTCGCCAACAGGTTATTATTTCATGGAGTGGAGTCTCTAGGTGAATGATGTAGTCCTAAATATGTGACCAGCCCTTTTTCACCATCAAATGTTGTCTATGATCAATGTCATTCTCCCAGGGAATATATCTTCCTTGCTTCGTCCCCAGAAACGGTGCCAAAAGATGTTAGTGCTAGAAGTTGCTCCTAGACTGTTGTACGATCAAGCCTAGCACATCTTAGTTATTGCAATAGTTTTTGTAGATCGAAATTAGATTATGGTTTGGTTTTATGGATCAACAAGACTAAATGAGGAAGGAAGAGGGAAATAAACTAATCTTTAGATCAGAGATTTACCATTGGGCATGGAGTCAAGTAAACACCCTGTTAGATTGAAGGCCAATGAACAACATATAAGAAAAAATACTTATATGATGGTGGATGGAAAAACGGGGAATGTGATAAATAGTAGAACATCCACCAAACATAGATTCTCTCTGCAAAATGGATTTGACATGTACTTGAACAAAGCACACAAACAACAGGAAGATTGCAACAAATCTTGCTACTCAAAAATCTATTGTTTATGGACAGTCATTGATTCTCAATGTCTGTAACTGATTCAAGCAAGAGGAAAAGAATAATGGAAAATGAAAAGATCACAATCTGATAGCACAATTCATAGGGATGTTCAATGTCAGGAATAAATACTTAATAAAACTACCCATAGGCGTACAATGATTCATACACAGGCCTCTGCCTCAAGGGTCTTCTCCATCTCGGGCCTCCCCTTTCAAGTTACAATATCATGATATATATATATATATATATATATATATATATATATATATATATATATATATATATATATATATATATATATATATATGTCTACAATCAAATCCTCTCAGATAAAAGCAGTTACAAATTTATAGGAAGAAATCTTCTAAAAATAAAGATAGCTTAAAAAGGCTCGACACTTGAGAGAATAGGTGTTGAATTGTTGGATGCTTGATGTATGACCGTTGTCCACTAAATTTGCATTTCACTACCACATAATCTAGAAATATCGCTTTGAATGCTTGAATGTATTCTAGGTATCCCCAAAAATCTTTCCTTCAATCTTGAATAGTTCACATACCCTGCAATTTGTCTTGAATAATTTCAAGCTACTAGTTGTGCTTAATCAATAAATATTTTTCCACATAAAATGTGAATCTCATTGATTTACTGATGCTCAAATTTAATACTTGTTGGTCTTTCTCTATGGATCTCGAATCGATATGCTTTCTTATTGGAAAAATGATAGGTAAATCAAATTTCCAACCTCATTACTGATGTTCTCTACAAGAAGTGCATGTGCATGATTACATGCATTTTGGATGCCACAATTTACAATACTGATGCAAGTAAGACTCCAACAATCGCATGAGTATCATTGTTACTAAATTACTTGTCTATTTGTGTAAAGCCAACATCATGTTAGAAAAACAGGACCGTGGAGCAATAAAATAAAACAAATGCGGAAACAAAACACGGAAGATACACAATACAAGAGAGACACGGATTTATGTGGTTCACCCAATGTGGGCTACGTCCACCAGAGAAATTGCCAGGTCCTTCCTCTATTATTATACAACAAATGAAGGGATACAACCTACAACAAAACCCGTTGTAACTTCCTCTTCTTTCTCTCACAGTCTCCTCTCTCAGAATAAAATATTCGCCATCAACCATAGCTGCAATACATTTCCCTTATAAAAGAGGGTTTCCTTCTAGGGCAAAAAACCCTAACATAATCTCTATCGTTAGATCTGCGACCTTATAATGAACGGTCTAGATTTACAATGAAATTACAATATACATTTACAAGGCAATTTTTCTTTCGAGGGCTTCGCCCCTGAACCCCCGCTAGGGGCCCGCTTGCCCCCAGACCCCCCAGCCGAGGGGATATCCCCCCCCGGACCCCGTAGAGGGAGTACCCCCCCTCCGCACTCCCCTGCGTGGAAGAGTGTACATACTTCTGGGGTGTAAATACTTCATGGGGTATAAACACAGCTGAAAGTAAAAGACCTCTGAATCAGGAAGATAATCAGGCTCCACAACCAACAATCTCCCACTTGGAGACTGATCTCAACAACTCCACCGCTGTTGTATATGTTGGACTCTGAACCTTCTTGGACCTGGAAAATTTCTCATCTTCATCTTCATTCTTGAAGACCAACTAAAATTGAGCAGGAACTCAGTTTCTCCCTGATTACTCCCTTTTTTAACATGTCTGCAGGATTCTGGCTAGTGTGTATCTTTTCCAACTTCAAATGTCCATCTTCCAAGGTGGATCGTATGAAGTGGTACCTCAACTGTATATGATTAGTATTTGAATGGAAGGCTGAGTTCTTTGCAAGGTGAATAACACTCTAACTATCATAGTACAAACTGTTGTTCTCCTGTTTCTTTCCCAATTCCTCCATAAACCTTTGTAACCAAATCATCTCTTTACTAGCCTCTGTAGCAGCAACATACTCTGCCTCTGTTGTTGAAAGTGAAACAACCTTTTGTAGTTTCAAAATCCAACTTACTGTTGTTCCACCTAT
>ML792000.1:460875-477972 GCA_009831015.1 Picea engelmannii
TTGTAATTATACCTCCTAGTCTCCTATATATACCAAGGAGACATTTTCATTTTGAATCATCTTGTACTTGAACATTTAAGTGGGGTAAAATGAGGTTGCCCCCTCGAAGAGGCTTATTATCTGAAATTATATCTTTTTCAAGGTGTTGAGTACTTTTCCTGAGGTTTTTCTATGCTATATTGATGTTTGGTTCTTAACATAAAGCATATCAAAGGAAAGGAGAACAAGGTGGTTGATTCACTTAGCAGGAAGCTACATGAGATGCATGCTACAACCATCAACATGTGTAAATATGATTTAAAAGACAAAATTTTGGTAATTGCAAAATCAGATTAGAAATATTTGGAAATAAAATGGAAATTACAACAAGGTAATTCTCAGTAGGAAATTGAGGATTATGATATGAGAGGATGGAATCATCATGTACAGAGGTAGAGTATATGTACCCAAATCAGAGGAGATGAAAATTATGGTGCTAAGAGAAATGCATAATGTGCCTTATGTTGGGCACCCAAGATACCAGAAAACAACTGCAGTTGTCAAGGGCCAATATTTTTGGCCAGGTATGAAGAGAGAAGATGTTGAGTATATTACAATATGTCTAGAATGTCATAAGTTCAAGGATTATCATAGACATATAGTTGGTTTGCTACATCCATTGTCCATTCTTGAGTGGAAATGGGAAGTGGTTACAATTGATTTCATCACCAAGCTTCCCAGAACAACAAAGCAACATGATTCCATCATGGTGGTGGTGGGTAATCTAACCAAATCTGATCATTTTATTCCAATGAATATCACTCACAAGGAAGCTAACATTGCAGAGAATTATATGAAGGAAATTGCAGTGTGTCATAGTGTTCCTAAGGAAATTGTTTATGGCAAAGATCCCAAGTTCACATCAAATTTTTGGAAGGGATTGTTTAAAGGATTTGAGAGAAATATGAACTTTATGTTAGAAAAATAGGATCGTGGAGAAATGAAATAAAAAACAATGTGGAAATAAAACACATAATATACACAATACAATAGAGAAACATATATATGTGGTTCACGCAATGTGGGCTATGTCCACTAGAGAAATTTACAGGTCATTCCTTTTTATTATCCAGAAAAATGAAGAGATACAACCTACAACACAACCGTTGTAACTTCCTCTTCTTTATCTCACAGTATCCTCTCTCAAAATACAATATTCACACACATACACAACCACATTAAAATTCCCTCATAAAATAGGGTTTCCTTCTAGGGAAAACATCCCTAAAAAATTTATATCGTCGGATCTGTGACCTTATAATGAATGGTCCATATTGACTACGAAATTAAAATATTTTACAAGGCAATTTTTCCCAAAATTTTTCTTCGAGGGAATTCCCCCCCCCCCCCCCCCCCATTAGGGAATGGGGTCCAAGCATGGCTGAAACAAACCTATGAATCAAGAAGATAATCAGGCTCGATAACCAACAATTTATCACAACATATCACCCAAAATTAGATTGGTAGACAGAGTGGGTCAATTAGGTGATTGAGGATATGTTGAGGATGTATGTGATGGATAAACCCTCAAAATGGGAACATTATCTATACCTAGTTGATTTTACTTATAATAATGGGTATCAAGCATATTTAAATATGATTCCATTTGAAGAATTATTTGGAAGAAATTTTAACTCACCAATGACCTGGAACAAACCAGTTGATAGATAAGTGGTTGCACCAGAGTTTCTCAAGGAAATGGAAGAAAAAATGGTGAAAATAAAGAAGAATTTAAAGGTTGCACAAGATAGGAAAAAAATCTATGCATATACGAGAAGAACTCACAAATATTTTAAAGTGGGTGACCCTGTGTTCTTAAAATTAAAGGCCAAAATAAGTTCCCTGAAGTTGGAAAATGTTCAAAGATGACGACCAAATAATATGGACCATTTGAAATCCTGGAGAGGATTGGTCTAGTTGCATGCATTCTTTCACTACTTGCATCCATGTGTCTTTTCTTAAAAAGTATGTACCTGATGTTAATCATGTAATTGATTGGAATGTGATTCAGGTGGAGAAAGGAGACTTTTGAGTTCAATAATTGTGTATATTGGATCATAAATTCAATATAATCCATAATTGAGAAATCATGCTAGTAAATGTAAATTGGACCTATTATAGTCTTGAAGACATGACCTAGGAGCATGAGGATGCCATGTGGGAAGAGTACCCCCTTCTTTTTGAATAATTTTGAATAATTTTTCTTGTACATGTGTATATAATGCACTAAGGATAGTGCATAAATAATGGGGAGGGGAATGTAATACCCATAGGACAAACCCCAATTGTAAATGTACATATAGGCTACTGAGTTAGGATTTTTGTGCTACAGTTCCTTTCTATATATTCTTTGAGGCAAAAGTGTCTCTGTGGTTATTAGGATAGAGAGCCAAGATAGTAAAAGGAAAATGATCCTATCATTGTAATATGTAATCCCACCCATATTATTAATAAAAATACATCATTGCTACATACCAACCAGACAAAATAGTACGAGGGGATATAACTCCAAAAGAAGGGAAACGAGAGCTAAGACTCTAGGAAGAGGGGCTAAGCCAAGAGGGATTAATCCCAAGAAAATATTATATTAGTATTTCCTAAAGTTCAAGTTATATGACATTTTATCCTAATTTCCTAAGAATGGGGAATGTATCACCAGGTGGAGGCAAGTGGGGACAAGGTAGTTCCCAACATGAAAAGTGTCAAGCTGGGAACATGCAAATATAAAGTTGGAAAACAATGTATTTTCCATCATTATTACCCTCATTCTCTTATTCACTATTTCCATACATACCTTCCTGCCATCATCACCCATTCCTATACTTGGGAGCTACAAAGATAATGTTAAATAGTAAAACCTTGGTAATTTGAGTGGAAGAAGCAGGTTTTCAAGCATGTGTGTATGTTGAAGAACAAGTTTCTCAGGCCTATGTGTATGCTAAATAAACAGGTTGTTAGGTTTGTGTGCATTCTGAACAAGAGGGTTTTCAGGCTCTTGAGCATTCTGTCTGGGTAAGAGAACTACTCAGAATTGTTTTTCCCTGTGCATTGGGAAATAGCTAACTCTAAGATTTTATATCTAGCCTATTTTTGAAGCCCTGGAAGGGAAGTGGGTAAACTGAAGGATTGTTGAGAAGAGAAGGGGCACACTTCCTGGAGTGCGACAGGATGTGGGAAATGAGAGGTTGTAGGATAATTGCAATAGTTGGCTCCATGAACTAAGTTTTATTGTGATGGTTAGACCTTAGTCTGTCTTAGGAATCCTTCCCTAGTGAAGTTTCTAGACTCAACTTGCGTGTGACCTATTGCTGAGAGCTTATGAGAGAAAGATTCTATGGCTAGGAGGAACGTTTGAGGTATGCACGTAGTTGGTGATGTACCAGTAAAATATAAGTGTATTTTTATATGTTTTCACTATATGTACTGTATGCATTAATTTGTCGAGTATATATACATATACATTTATGCTAATTATGTATGCATTAAATGTATATGTTTATGCATGAATTTGTATGTTTCTTGTATTGGATATTTTCATTCATATGCAGGGTATATTGTTAATTAAAAATGGTATCAAAGAAGAGAATTTTTTGGTGTGGTTTGGCCCAGCTTAGGGCTGGGGACACTATGTCGTGGTATCATAGAAATTTTTTTGGGTTTGTCTGTAGCGGGGTATGTTACACTATAACAGTTAGTTGAAATTATAGAAGTTAAATGAACAAGTGAAACATGATAGATGGAGGATGTTCCAAGTACCAAGTGGATTGTTCAACATGAACCAGATGTCAAGTAATATAAGAAGTGATGTCATCAAGCCAGGCTTCAATTCAAATGTTAACATAGTATTTAAGTACCTGTTCTAGATAATAGAAAACAATAAAGTATGAAATTATAGCAGTACGAGGCTCCACATATTGTTCTATGTCAACGATTTCATTCATTATCATATCATGAAATCATTTATGACCAAACATATCTTGCAGTCGATTGAAATTTGTTGAATCTAAAATAACTATTGTTACTAAAATTAACACATTCTAGAAGCCCAAATCATAGGTGATCAATTGATATAACATATTTTGAAGACTGTGATATGAGCTCAATAATTATGTATACCTATAAATATGTCAATATACAATAAATATAGAGTTAATGAATAAAAGAGAATCATGAAAGTGTGGACAACAAATTATTGTTAAATCTTGTTTACAGTTCTTAATAAAAGACACTTTTGATCTAAATCTTGGTGTGCAACTAATCATTTAAGTCTGCAGTTATTTTTAGCATTGTATTTCAGAAGAGGAAGAACCCCCTATTCTGTTATAATGTTTCTTTGTTTATCAATTTCTTTATCTTTTGTCCAAATAATTTATTTATGCTTTGTGTTTTATCTTTATTCAATTATTTTAGTGTGCATATTTCAATTTCATTTAAGAATTTACAAAATAGGCATTCACATATTGATTTATAATTTAACCAATCACAAGAAGGTATCATTAAAATAAACTCTAAATCTTGTGATTCGACATATAATTGTAACCTCCATATTCAAAACATATGGTTTTAATATATTGTGAATCAAAACTAAATTTGATCATTTCCTTTTTTGAACTAGTTTTAGCTATGTTTGATTTTAATTTAATAAGAATAGTATAAGTTCTTGAATGATAAATGAAATATTCTCCCTTTACTTTATTAGATACTGCAAAGGATCTAAAACTGCATCTATTGTTCCCAACACTTCACAATTATACAATAACTCTGGTATAAAGAATAAATGAAACAAAGTTTATATCTATTTTATTTAAAACAAAAGTAATGTATATAAATTGCTTGAAAACCATCTGTTACAGTATTTTTCCCATGTGACCTTCGGTCATGTCACAGCAAAGCGAGACCATATGTAAAAGATAAAGCCTACCCTCTCACACAAAAATGTTATAAGAAAATAACTACTTTGAAGAAAGAAAGAGAGAAGGAGAGAAGGAGAGAATTCACACCTTGCATCATATGTCTGATGTCGATCCTCCCTTTCCACCTTTAATTTTTCTCCTGATCTCCACTAATATCAACCTACAAAAGAAGACCCAGTCTATGTTGCAACAAGGTAGTTATGAATTCAAAGCATACATATAATGTGAAAAAATTAAAGTATATGAAGACAAATAACATATATCAACAAATTGAATCAATTTAGACATGTATGGATGGAAAGATAAGTCTTTTATTGAAAACAGTGGAAGTGGGTAGTTAGAACCTGACTCTAACCATTGGCACTGCCTCAAATCCAATGACCCAAGTTCCTCCACTGATCCTTAAAGAATCAACTCAACACGGTGTCTCTTCCTTGGATGGCTCAGAAGGGATAGTAACACAACCTATAAGCACATATGGGAGAAAAAGGAATGTTAGGAAACAAGTTCCATATCAAGGGGATGTTACTCAGAGGATCAAGGAATGTATGGAAGATTGAAAATTTATCAGCAAAATATTGCACCTAGGTTTTCCCCGGCATCCATGCCCTCAAAGGTTCCTTTATACCATACTCAAAGGGTTGAGGTCGTTTTATTCCATTGTGTACAGGCCAAGAGAAGTTTGGGAATGATCCCAACCGAAAAATCCACCCGAAAATGTGGAATATTTTATTTTTTCATAATTTTTTAGGGCATTCGCAGGTTGTAAACAAGAAAGGTGCATACATACATGATTTTCACATGAGTGACCTGTGAATGGAAAAAAACATATTTTTTAAAAATATGATTTTGATGAAGGATGGGATTTAAGTTTGCAAGCTAGGGAAAATGGCTAAGACATCTGACAAACGCAATTGATGTGGCATTTTTGGGTATAACAAATGCCCCCTAATGTGTGAGGTCAGAAGGGAAACTGGTGGACGAAATAAATTATAATCCTAAGAGGGGAGGATGCAATGAATTAGATCTAATGAAATTTCCTAAAAAGTTGATCCAAGAATAGAAATTATCAGGAGAAATCAAGTAAGAGTCTTCTCTTCCTAAGTCGGGCATACCCATGCTCAGGTATGATGTAAGCATGGACAACGAATCAAGTACACTACAAATCCATGGAATATATGAAAGTAAGATTGATGTCCATGGCCATGAAAAACGCACAATGGATCCATGTGATATATATAAAGTAGTGATCATGGCTATGAAGAATACATAGTGGATCCATGTGAAAAGCATATCATAGCCACAAATGGATACATAGTGGATCTTTGTCTCAAAATCCAAATCAGAGGATATATAGAACCAATGGAGTGAACAAGTGGATCCTCTACAAGTACCAATGTATGAGGGGTGGTACAATATGTTGAGTAGGAGCACAAAATATGTGATGCTTGTACTTCACCTGAACTCTTAAAAACGATATGTTGACGTACAAGTCTACACCATGTGAATAGATGTGTTGGGGTCAAACATAGTGAGACACCATTTGGTTACTATTCATTGATGTATACCATTAACAAACACAAGACAACCCACCAATGATGATAATAGGTTTCAAGGTACCATGCTACAATCTAACAAGTGTAAATAAATGAGATGGTGTCGAACACTTGGTTGAATCTTGATCCAGATTATTTTCGGCACGAAATGAGATCGGAGATATAATAAAGAAATGCACAGAGATATCGCAGATATTCAACAATATAACAGAAATGTATCGAAGATGCAACCATAAACACAGATATACAGTAATACACGATTTCTATTAATGAAAGAAATGTACAGAGATTGTAAAAATACAGAGTGGAAGACTCACTAGAATGGTGGCAGCTTATCTCTGAGAAGAGATGTGACGGCTACTCGCATTCGCAAGAAGATGATTAAAATGAGGCTCTGAAGGCCTTTTTACAATAAAAGGGAATGCCAAAAGTCCTAGACATCCAAAAACTTAACCGTAGGAGATGAAGCGCCAAAATTCATGTGGGCCCCGTTTGGGTAAGTGAGTACATCAACTTCCCGGGGTTGTAACTTTTGCATACGATCTCCGTTTTAGGCGTGTGATAGCTCGTCGGAAAGGTATCATCGAGGAGATTCATTTTGGGGGATAAATTATTCCTTCAACTATCATTGAGAACCTCGATCATGAAAAACCTTCATTTGGACCCTCAAAATGGCCCCGGAAGTTAAAACCTGCTAAAAATAGTAAATTGCCAAAATTGCCAGAAAGCCATTTTGAGCAATTTGGAAAAGGTGGGTGGCCACAAATATCCATCTAGATCAATCCTCCCTCCTTAGGAAGCAATGGTCTCCATTGCATTGAGTTGCCGGGGGAGAGGGAAAAAACATTTGTTGAATCTGCATCTTGGTGAGATGCTTGTCTTGTTGGAGACGTCGTGTTGCTCAGTTTGTGGAGATCTGTCATGAACCTGTTGCGGTTGAGGCTGCTCAACAAGTCAAGATACATGAGAGGACGATGTGCAGAAGGAATCTTTGCACTTTGTTTCAGCCTTGTCGACCTGCTTCTGTTGGATAGAAGGTGCTTGGGGCAAGGCTGTAGTGGTTGTAGTGTCCTTTTGTTCTCCTTTTGAACAGATTGTGAAGAAGCTGAATTTTGCAGTATGAGATACTACCTTGCGACACTTTTTAGATGGAACAGTAGTCAGAACTACCTCTGGTATTCTGTAGAGATGACCCCCCAAAGTAACAATGACACTACGGGGTCGAGACTCATAAATAGCATGGTGTCTCCACATATATGGTTGGCCCAAGAGAACACCATAGACATCCAGTGGGGAAAAATCACATAATACCTCATCCTTGAAGGGTTGGATGTCGTATGACAATCGACATTGTTGGCTGACACAGAGATCTCTTCCTTGCCGAAGCCACCCGATGTTGTATGGCTGCAGGTGTGGTGTTGTCGACAATCCCAACTGTTTGACGACCTCTGCTGAGATGAGGTTGTTCTGGCTTCCGCTATCAACAATAAAATGTAGCGGGGTCCCCTTCACCCACATCTTTGAATGAAAAAGGTGCTCCCCCTCTTCAGGATCTGTTGGTTCTTCTGGTTGAATTGCTGCGGTCGCGACAATAATAGTGGGGTCTGTGTCAATGATTTGTCCTTTACCATTATTTTCAGAATCAGATTCTGAATCAGGGTTCGGCTCTTTGTCTTTGATTTCGACCACCAATGACTATTTTGAGTGACATTCATCGGTGTTGTGCCGGGGGCTTTTTTGGAAATCGCACCATTTTCCGGTTTCCTTCTTTGTCTTCCCGTGACCCTTCTTTTCCTGTGTCTTGGACTGGTTTTCGAGAGACTGTTTGTTAGGGTTTCTTTGTCATACTTTGGTTGTTGCGGATTTGCAGACCCAAATTCCCGTTTGTTCTAGTGCTTAAATTTCTGCTCAATTTTAACAGCATATCGATAAGCAGCACTGAGTGATGAGATGTCCAGAAAATCCATTTCAATCTGGATGTATCTGTGTAGAGCCCCATGATATTTCAGAACCGAATGTCGGTCGGAGTCTTTGATACCCAGCTTGGTGCGCAAGGTATGGAAGTTATTCGTGAACTCCAGAACTGCTTGGCCCCTCTCTTGTTGCAGTGTGGTCCACCTCATGTATTGGTCCTCATAGTTGCCAACAGGGTAATACTGTTCCTTTACCGTATCCACAAAAAAATCCCAAGTGGGATCGGCCCCATATATTCCAAAATCCTCTGTGGAACTTTGCTCCCAGTAAGTTTCCCACCAATGTTTGACATGAGGGAGATCTTTAAGGAGTGTGAAGGTGATCTTTTCTTTGTCGAAAAAATTGTGAACAGAGAAATAACCTTCTAGAAGAGTTAACCATTTTTCTAGGGCTTCTGCATCTATTTGTCCTTCAAATACAGGAATATCAAAGTTAACTTGTACCTTGAAAGGCGAGGTGCCTCCAAAGTGTCCGCTTGATGAAGATGAACCTGATGCTATCGACAGGTGTTGAAGGATATGGACAAAATTCTCCATCATTTCATCCCTCTGTCGCGTGAGAGCTTGCTCAAGCAACAGATTGATAGGATCGTCTGCTCCGTCATTTTTCTTTTATTCCGCCATTGAGGGTTTCTTGGGTGTGCGAGAGCGCTTGTGTTCAAGAGAGACAAGCTGGAGACCCAACTTTCTATACTCGGACCTCGTTGGGGACATGCACTGAAAAAACGATCAAGAGCAGCCTGCTCTAATACCACTGATCCAGATTATTTTCAGCACGAAATGAGATCGGAGATATAATAAAGAAATGCACAGAGATATCATAGATATTCAATAATATAACAGAAATGTATTGAAGATGCAACCATAAACACAAATATACAGTAATACACGATTTCTATTAATGAAAGAAATGTACAGAGACTGTAAAAATACAGAGTGGAAGACTCGCTAGAATGGTGGCAGCTTATCTCTAAGAAGAGATGTGACGGTTACTCGCATTTGCAAGAAGATGATTACAATGAGGCTCTGAAGGCCTTTTTACAATAAATGGGAATGCCAAAATTCCTAGACATCCAAAAACCTAACCCTAGAAGATGAAGCGCCAAAAGTCATGTGGGCCCCGTTTGGGTAAGTGAGTACATCAACTTCCCGGGGTCGTAACGTTTCCATACGATCTCCGTTTTAAGCGTGTGATAGCTCGTTGGAAAGGTATCATTGAGGAGATTAATTTTGGGGGATCAATCATGCCTTATGTTATCATTGAGAACCTCAATCTCGAAAAACCTTCATTTGGACCCTCAAAATGGCCCCGGAAGTTAAAACCTGCTAAAAATAGTAAATTGCCAAAATTGCCAGAAAGCCATTTTGATCCATTTGGAAAAGGTGCGTGGACACCAATATCCACCTAGATAAATCCTCCCCCATTAGGAAGAAATGGTCTCCATTGCGTTGAGTTCCCGGGGGAGAGAGAAAAGCATTTGTTGAATCTGCATCTTGGTGAGTTGCTTGTCTTGCTGGAGACGTCACGCTACTCAGTTTGTGGAGATCTGTCATGAACCTGTTGCGGCTGAGGTTACTCAACAAGTCGAGATACATGAGTGGACGATGTGCAGAAGGAATCTTTGCACTTTTCTGCAACCTTGTCGGCCTGCTTCTATTGGATAGAAGGTGCTTGGGGCAAGGCTGTAGTGGTTGTAGTGTCCTTTTGTTCTCCTTTTGAACAGATTGTGAAGAAGCTCAATTTTGCAGTATGAGATACTACCTTGCAACACTTTTTAGATGGAACAATAGTCGGAACTACCTCTGGTATTTTGTAGAGATGACCCCCCAAAGTAACAATGACACTACAGGGTCGAGACTCATAAATAGCATGGCGTCTCCACATATATGGTTGGCCCAAGAGAACATCACAGACATTCAGTGGGGAAACATCACATAATACCTCATCCTTGAAGGGTTGGATGTCGTATGACAATCGACACTGTTGGTTGACACGGAGATCTCTTCCTTGCCGAAGCCACCCGATGTTGTATGGCTGCGGGTGTGGTGTTGTCGACAATCCCAACTGTTCGACGACCTCTGCTGAGATGAGGTTCTTCTGGCTTCTGCTATCAATAATAAAATGCAGCAGGGTCCCCTTCACCCACATCTTTGAATGAAAAAGGCGCTCCCCCTCTTCAGGATCTGTTTGTTCTTCTGGTTGAATTGTTGCGGTCGCGACAATAGCAGTGGGGTCTGCGTCAATGATCTGTCCTTTACCATTATTTTCAGAATCAGATTCTGAATCAAGGTTCAGCTCTTTGTCTTTGATCTCAGCCACCAATGAATGTTTTGAGTGACATTCATCGGTGTTGTGCCAGGGGATTTTGTGGAAATCGCACCATTTTCCGGTTTCCTTCTTTGTCTTCCCGTGACCCTTCTTTTCCTGTGTCTTGGACTAGTTTTCAGGAGACTGTTTGTTAGGGTTGTCTTTTTCATACTTTGGTTGTTGCGGATTTGCAGACCCAAATTCATGTTTGTTCTGGTGCTTAAATTTCTGCTCAATTTTAACAGCATATCGATAAGCAGCACCGAGTGATGAGATGTCCAGAAAATCCATTTCAGTCTGGATGTATCTGTGTAGAGCCCCATGATATTTCAGAACCAAATGTCGCTCGGAGTCTTTGATACCCAGCTTGGTGAGCAAGGTATGGAAGGTATTGGTGAACTCTGGAACCGCTTGGCCCCTCTCTTGCCGCAGTGTGGTCCACCTCATGTACTGGTCCTCATAGTTGCCAACAGGGTACTACTGTTCCTTTACCGCATCCACAAAAAAATCCCAAGTGGGATTGGCCCCATATATTCCAGAATCCTTTGTGGAACTTTTCTCCCAGTAAGTTTCCCACCAATGTTTGACATGAGGGAGAGCTTTAAGGAGTGCGAAGGTGATCTTTTCTTTGTCGGAAAAATTGTGAACAGAGAAATAACCTTCTAGCAGAGTTAACCATTTTTCTAGGGCTTCTGCATCTATTTGTCCTTCAAATACAGGAATATCAAAGTTAACATGTACCTTGAAAGGTGAGGTGCCTCCAAAGTGTCTGCTTGATGAATATGCACCTGATGCTATCTACAGGCGTTGAAGGATGTGGGAAAAATTCTCCATCATTTCGTCCCTCTACCGCGTGAGAGCTTGCTCAAGCAACAGATTGAGAGGACCGTTTGCTCCGTCGTTTTTATTTTCTTCCACCATTAAGGGTTTCTTGGGTGTGTGAGAGCGATTGTCTTCAAGAGAGACAAGATCGAGACCCAACTTTCTATACTCTAACCTCGTCGAGGACATGCACTGAAAAAACGATCAAGAGTAGCCTGCTCTGATACTACTCATCCAGATTATTTTCGGCATGAAATGAGATCGGAGATATAATAAAGAAATGCATAGAGATATCGCAGATATTCAATAATATAACAGAAATGTATCGAAGATGCAACCATAAACATAGATATATAGTAATACATGATTTCTATTAATGAAAGAAATGTACAGAGACTGTAAAAATACAGAGTGGAAGACTCGCTAGAATGGTGGCAGCTTATCTCTGAGAAGAGATGTGACGGCTACTCGCATTCGCAAGAAGATGATTACAATGAGGCTCTGAAGGCCTTTTTACAATAAATAGGAATGCCAAAATTCCTAGACATCCAAAAACCTAACCCTAGGAGATGAAGCGCACAAGTCATGTGGGCCCCGTTTGGGTAAATGAGTACATCAACTTCCCGGGGTCGTAATTTTTGCATACGATCTCTATTTTAGGCGTGTGATAGCTCGTTGGAAATGTATCATCGAGGAGATTAATTTTGGGGGCTCAATTATTCATTCAACTATCCTTGAGAACCTCGGTCTTGAAAAACCTTCATTTGGACCCTCAAAATGGCCCCGGAAGTTAAAACCTGCTAAAAATAGTAAATTGCCAAAATTGCTAAAAAGCCATTTTGAGCCATTTGGAAAAGGTGGGTGGCCACCAATATCCATATGGATCAAATCTATCGATTAGGGGACAATAAAACACCTACTAGAATCTATCGATCATGGGACATTGATGAATTCCCACTGTTAATAGTGAGGGAACATGTTGGGCCCTTCATTTTTGGGATAAGTAATTGTGCAAGTTTTGACTAAGAATGAGTTGCACAAGCTTCAGAAGAAGATGGACAGTAGAGCAAGTAAGAGAAACAAAAATAAGTTGTGAAAGACAGTGCAATGCCAACTAAGAAACAAAAGATTGCAACAGAAAAAGGAAGTGTGCAAGCCGAGATGAAATACACAACCTAGCTATATATAGGGATGAACATAATTGTAAAAGGGTTAGTCGATTGGGATTTTAGTGGTTGGGTTGTGTGTATATTGATTTGTTAGCTAGTGATTTAGTTGAATTGTGATCAACCTCAGTTCGATATTTCCCTCTTAGTGAGGTTGTTGTAAGTCGAGTCGAGTCTATATTGTAACCAAAGTATCAGTCTGAGAATTGGAGTTCTGTGATATGAGTCGAGTCCAGAGTCTATACAGAGCTCTACTGAGTATCTATGAGTCTGTAATTGAATAAATATTATGAAGCTAATATCAAGAAGGACCGAAATTTACAAAATATAATGTGTCTCGGTGTGTTTTAATTATGCATTACAATACTTATTTATCGTTTATGAGTCCTACTTGATGGTTTTATGTTTAAAGGCTTGTTTTCAACGTAAGTATGTTTGAATCTTGCACACATAAGATTCATATTTGTTCATGTATCCAACGCAAGATCACAGTGATTCCTAAAGGTTCTGTGGATCCTCCTAAGTATTTTCCTTACCATTCCCTATCTATTTGTCTCAGCAATGCTTCGAGCGAGACTTCTTATCTTCGGAGGAGATGAAAATGCCAGTGCTCTAGACTACTCGGTACCTTTTGTTGGTAACTTGAGAAGGACCCTGGTCTGATCAAACTTGTGCCAACAAAATGGTTATGTTGTCAGGACCTGCGTTAAAAGGGAACCTGTAGGGAGAATGCTTCCGTAGATCCACAGATCTAGTATTGACCAATGGTGGGAAAGAAACTATGATGCCTTCATATGGAAAGAAGCAAAACTAAGGGGAAAATTGGTGGAAGACACTCGTGAAGCAATCTTTTACTCAGAAAGATCGAGCGAGCAATATGATATTTTCTGGGTTAAGTTTCCAGAAGAATTTTTCCACTAGATAAAGAGGCTCCAAGAAGCTCCAGAGTTCCAAGAGTGAGTCAAGAGGATATGTTCTTGGGACACCAAAAATCTAGCAGCACTTCAGAGGATGGATTGTCCAGTCATGTGGGCGATTGATTTCTGGGTTAGTACCACATTAGAAGGATATATTATCAAATTTGCAGCTGAGAACCACCAATATTTTTTGCGAGCAGAGGCAATTTTCAAGAAAAACACAAGGGGAAGACTGTCGAGAGAAATCCCCCTGTGGATTAAGGCTTTCTTCATGGAAGAGGGGATGATGAATATTTCCCCGACTGAGATGGCAGTGTAAACATCCTCGCTTAGGGTAGGGCGAGGAGGGGGTAGAGTCATGGCTTGAGAGAGGGGAAGGGTTATTTGACAAATGGGGGGAAAACAATAAGAAACAGACTCGAGAGACGAAAAATCCTTGAAGAGAGCCACCATAGTTGAGAAGTTGTGGCACGACAAGATCAAGAAAGAAACAACACAGTCCCAAAAGTTGAGGAAAGAAGGGAGATCAAGAGAAGTAGAGGAAACATAGATAGAAGAGTTGCAGAAGATGAGAATACAAGAAATACTGTCTAGTCAAAGATTAAGTGAGAGAGAAGCACATAAAGAAAGAAGTCCCCAGGAGGTTGGACAAGAAGGAGAAGGTGTAGAAGTAGGAGAGGAAGAAGTCGACATGAATCTTGAAGAGGAAAGAGAAGATTCAACCCTGATAACGGGAGAGATCGGGAATCTGACTGAAGAGATCGTTCTGTTGGAAGCAAATGAGACCCCCCAGATCAAAGAAAACCTCCCTAAAGCTAGTGGCACCATCCCTAAATAACCCATACCCCAAGTGTCTTCTATAGAAGTGGTAAGTTCGATACTACCTTCTCATGCTAGTTTTGTTCCAGTACAATTAGTTAGTCAGTCACAACCTGTAAGTGCAAGTACAGGGAGGATATTGGGATCCCCTGGTAGATAACAAGAAGGACCATTAGGGTTTATATTGATAATAACAACAAGATCATAATTGGTTGGCCATGCGGGAGGTTTGATTGCCCGATACCCAGAATTTTGGGGTAAGGGAGATGAAGACGTTGAACAACATTGGTTCTTGTGTGAAGCAATCTGGAGATCTAGAGGGACTCTAGATGTGAATAAGTTGGTTGAGTTCTAGACTACCTTAAGACGTCATGCTCTCAAGTGGTACATGAAGATAATTGAGCCATGAGTGTCAGGAATGCAGGGTCAAGCGTTCACTCTTGGCCAGGTACAGAAGGGGTTGATAACAGAGTTCAAACTTCCCCAGTCAAAACAACATGATTTTTTTGAGTTGCACGAGATCCAACAATGGGAAGGTGAATCAGCATGGGAATACAACTAGAAATTCAAATATGTTATAGGGAGGTTTTCACATCCAATCAACGAAGAACATCAAAGGGAGTGGTACATTCAGAGGTTGTTGCCTATGAATCGGATTCCACTAATGCAATAGCGGATAGAAACTTTAACAAATGCCTTGTAACAATCGATGAAGATTGAATCCATGGCGGGATACCTGGGGAGCCTGAGAGTGACCAGACCCCTAGCATATGCAGATCTGGTGCAACTAAAAGGCCAGATACCGATGCTTACATAAAATATTCAGGAGTTGACAATACCCAGACCAGGACAACCACAGGCTTGGTGCACCAGATGTTATACACAAGGACATCTCATGAACGAATGTCCATGAGTAAGGGGAATGAGACCTCCTTAGAATCAAATGGTACCCCCACCATGACCCATGGGAGGAGTTGCAAAAGTGTCTACTGTTAAGAACCAAATATCAATATAGCATAGAAAAACCTCAGAATAAGTACTCAATTCCTTGAAAAAGAGATAATTTCAGATAATAAGCCTCTTCGAGGGGGCAACCTCCTTTTACCCCACATAAATGTTCAAGTAAAAGATGATTCCAAATGAAAATGTCTCCTTGGTATATATAGGAGACTAGGAGGTATAATTAGAACTAATGGAATAAATCAGACATAAATAAAATAACATTACTAAAGTAATACGCCCCAATTAAGGGGTAATGAGCCAATATTAGGGCTTAACATGCCCCTCCCCTTGAGACAAGTGTTGTCCGCAATGCTTGAGTAACTCTGGATGCTTTTGTATAAAAGACTCATCTTCCCAAGTGGAATATTCAACCGGTAGTTTCCTCCATTTAATGAGATACTCTGAAATGGATCTATTCCTCAGCTGGTGAATTCTTGTGTCAATGATGGCTTCAGGCTCCAATATGATTTTTCCTTCCTCGTCAAGTTCTAGAAATATAGTTTGAACTGGGATCTTGTCGCCTATAACCTTCTTTAAGAATGAAACATGGAAAATTGGATGTACTCGTGAAGATGAAGGAAACTCCAATTTGTATGCCACAGTACCAATCTTTTGCAACACCTTATAAGGGCCATAGTACTTTGGTGATAATTTATTATCCTTCTTGGCTTGGTTGAGGGACATTTTTTTGTATGGTTGTAGTCTTAAAAACACCTAATCCCCTACTTAAAAACTTCTTTCACTACGATGTTGATCTACTTGTTGTTTCATGCGATTTTGTGCCATGGTCAGGTTGTCCTTTAAGATTTGGAGAACTTGTTGTTGATTCTCGATATGATCTTCCACTGATTGAACCCTAGATTTTTATTTTAGAGAATAAGTGATGGAAGGAGGGTGGTATCCAAAGAGTGCCATAAATGGTATCATTTTTTTTGCAGTATGACAGGAAGTGTTATACCACCATTCTGTCAAGGGTAACCATTTGAACCATTGTGTTTGTTTATCAGAGACAAACCAACGAAGGTATCCTTCTAGACATTTGTTCACTATCTTGGTTTGTCCATCAGATTGAGGATGATAGGATGATCTATGAGCCAATTGAGTACCCAAACAAGAAAATAATTATGTCCAAAAATGTCCAGTGAAGATGGGATCTCTGTCACTTACAATAATCTTTGGGATTCCATGTATCTTTTGAACTATCTCCATGAATACGGTGGAAATTGTACTAGCTTTGAAGGGATGAGAGAGTGCACAAAAGTGTGTGTACTTTCTCAGTCTATTAACAATCACCATGATGACACTCTTTCCTTCAGACTTCAGTAACCCTGTGATGAAATCCATGGAAACCTCCTCCCAGTGCTAACTTGGGATGGATAATGGTTGTAAAAGACTTGGGGTCTTAAGTGGTTCCACCTTATTTTGTTGGAAAACCAAAAATTATGCCACAAACCTTTGAACATCAGTTTTAAGGCCATCCCAAAAAAAATCCTTCTTGACTCTATGGTAGGTTTTCAAAAATCCCGAGTGCCCTCCTACTAGAGAGGTGTGCAATTCCAATAGTACCTTTTGTTTGAGTTGG
>ML792000.1:480170-497326 GCA_009831015.1 Picea engelmannii
GGTCCTTCTAGTAGCCATAGCCATATTTTTACTTTCAACATTTCTTTCCACCTTAAATGCATTCTCCAATGATTTGGGTTCCCAAAGGTGAACCTCATGTTGAATGTTATCTTTTAAAGTTCCTATGAATACATCAATCAAGTTCTCATCTAGAATATTCGTTACCTTTATATTCAATCTTTGGAAGTTCTCAATGTGCTCAGTAACTGAACCCTTTTGCTTGATATTTATCAATTGGCTAAATAAGGTATTGCTCATTGTATCCTCATAGTGTGCTATCATTTCTTCTATGAAAATTGTCCAAGTGACGATTCATTTTCGAGAACAAAGCCATCGATACCATACAAATTGATTGGGTTCTAAATATAAAGAAGCAAATCGTACCTTTTGTGTATGTGGAACATTATGTAGATCAAAGAATTGCTCCATTTGAAGTATCCATGTGAATGGGTCCTTGCCATCAAACTTCCTCATATCGATATAAGGAACGTGGTTGGTCTTCAACCCAAATTTGGAGTTTCTCCATTCTTGATTCACCTTCCTTTTGTCCTCATCATGAATTTCATGGGATGCATTTTCACTTTCAGGTGTCTTCTCTGTTACGAAGTTTTTCAATAATTCCATGATCTCCTCTTTTAAACCATCCATCTTTGCCTCCAACTTAGCTTCCATCTCCTGTAGTTCATCTTTTAATACTATCTTATTTTGTAAATCATTTATTTCCCTACACATTTCTTCACCTTCATAAAGAGTCCAAGGAGGATTTTCTGGAGGCTTATTTGGTGTAGTTCCCTTTTTGGGTGGCATGTTGGCCAAGTATCACTTTTGAATTTTGATTTTTGAGGTGGTTCTGCTAGACAATCTTTATTTTGTTTTATCTCCCAAGTTTCGTCCCTTATGGGTATGAAACTTTCTTTTATGTAGTTCTATGATATTTCTTCTCTGCAATGCCACGGGTCTGATCAAAATTGGATGTGCCAAGTGGAATTTATGGTAACTTCCCCACAACTTGTTGAGTTTTGGCCTTTCCAGGAGATATCACTTGTATAGCATGTCCTGCACAAAATAATTGATATAAAATTCTGAAACTCATACCCAAAATGCTACATATTGTCCACTATCCAATGAAACTAGTTCCACTCAATTTGGATGCTCTAGGAAGATGTTATGAGTGTTTTACCTGGAACACCTTCTTGAGACTAGTCAATAGGACTAGTTAGATACCCTATCTTTCACAGGGTGTATCTACAAATGTAAGATGACCCAGAATATGAAATGTTTACCACAGATACCTTACTAATGCATGTGAATATCCCCTGGAGTTCAGGGTCTAAAACATTACAAAAATTTTTTTATAGTGAAAATTCCACAATGACTCAGTTCAGGATGATTCTAGAACCCTATATTACACAGACTGTATCTCCGAAAGTATAAGGCCTCAAGAGATAAACTTTTAACCCAACGTACCTTGATTCGTCTACTAAATATACTCTAAGTTGTTCCTTCTGAAACTTTGTAGAAAACAAGTTATAGCGAAAATTCCAAGGTCTCTCATATGTAGTAGAGAAACCCCAAGACCTTGAGCTCTAATACCATATGTTAAGAACCAAATATCAATATAGCATAGAAAAACCTCAGAATAAGTACTCAATGCCTTGAAAAAGAGATAATTTCAGATAAAAAGCCTCTTCGAGGGGGCAACCTCCTTTTACCCCACATAAATGTTCAAGTACAAGATGATTCCAAATGAAAATGACTCCTTGGTATATATAGGAGACTAGGAGGTATAATTACAACTAATGGAATAAAGCCGACATAAATAAAATAACATTATTAATGTAATATTCTCCAATTAAGGGGTAATGAGCCAATATTAGGGCTTAACATCTATGAACTTACCATTCTGTTATAACTCTATAATTTCTAGGATCAACTGTTGATTGTAATTTTGTTCCTTTAGTGTTTTTGACTTGCAGATATTGCTGCATTTTACAAAAGAAAAAGAAAAGAAAAAAGAAAAAAAAGAAAAGAAAAACAAAGAAAAGAAATGAGAAAAACAAAAAGAGGGCATAAAGTAAAAAGGATAAAGCCCCATGAATTGATAATGACTTGATCCATACAGTGTAAACATGGCCAATTCTTTTAAATTTAAGTATTTAGGCTTAGTGAATAAGCTTGGCTATACTGTCTAATCTTAGTCAAGTAAATTAGGTTAGCTAGTGAATGAATTTGATCAAATAGTCTAATCTTGGTCAAATAACCCCAGGGTAGAGTATTTTCTTAGCCCAAAAGTTTAAGATGGGCTAAAGGTGCAAAGGAGTAGGTTAGGACATAGGTTAGTTAGTTTCTCTTCAATAAAATGTGTAAGATGATCGATGAAAAATGCAGGATTTTGATGGTGAAATGTTTTTTCTAACTCCATGGTGACAAAAGAAAGGGGGGCAAGGCGTAAAACCCATAAAAAGGTAATTAAGCCTAAGTTTGGCATCATATATTGAAATGTGCCCCAGAGATTAAAGATCGGGCCTCGATCTACGACTAAGTTGTTGGTGCCCAGATCTACGATTCTGATGAGTTTTCGGACCCCCCCCGACCATTAAAGGTGTGGACCATCCATTTGCGCACTGATGGGATGATCGTGGATCTAAGCGCACACTTTAATCACCTTTTCGGACCCCCCTAACCGTTCTACCTTTAACAGTTGGGGGGGTGGGGGGGGGGTCTGACATGATGGCTAAAGAATGTGCTTGAAACAATGATTGATCTAGCTTTGCTCAGATCAATGGTCAGCAAGGGATCTCGGACCCCCCCAGCCTTTCTACCTTTAACAGTGGGGGGGGGGGTCTGGAATGAAGTAGCATCCATGCAGGCCCCCATCCCTACGTGGCATCATCTCATTGCATCTTACCTTCTCGCTCCAAATATTTACCGCCTACCATTTTTCCAACTCACCACCATCATCTAGAGATGTCATGTAAGGTAGCTAGAGAGGTAGTGGGGAGGCCCAGAGGGCACATAGTGATAATAGTGGAGGTCATTCAATGTAAGGTGGAATAGGTCCACTATATTATTAAATAAGGCCCACTATGGTAGTTAGATATAATAAATGGGTAATTAGATATAATAAATTTAAGAAGACTTCTTAGAATGTTCTACTTCTAGAAGATTCCTCCTCTAGAATGTTCTTAGGTGATGGTAGCACTATATAAAGGGGTTCAAGAAATGTAATGGGATATGAAAAGAATTATTGTATTTGGAGTGGTATCTCAATAGGAGGATGCCCCCTCAAAGAGGCAAGTGAACAGGAGAGGATCCCTTCCATAATAGGATCCATTGTATGGTGTTTCCCTACCTCAAGGGTTTCTTATAATAAAGTGTGGTTTCTTCTATATTTCTTTGTGGATCTATTGTGTATTTAGTATTTGTAATTATTATATTTGTAGATCTATTCAGGTTCTTAACAATTGGTATCAGAGCACTTTTCTTGGCAGACAATGTGGACAAATATTTTTTATTTTTGCAAAAACAAAATTTGGAGAAGAAAAAAGAAGGCCGCGACCTTCCAGAAAATTTTGGTATATTTCTGTGCAAACTTTGTAGAAACAGGTTGTAGATATGCGTTCCTCTCATAAAAACACCCAATTTAAAAAAAAAAAGCGTCCGAAACAGAGTCCGGAAAGTCAAGATATTGAAGTTTTAAAATCTGTAAATGTTCAGGGTTTTTTCTTCGAACGATGATGTGATTTCTTTTATTTTTGTAGCATCTAGAGGCCATATTTTCTCAAATAAATTACATATCTGAGTTTCTCTCGCAATTTCACCCAGTTTCAAAAAAAAAACATCAGACGAAACGGAGTCCGGGAAGTGAAGTTATGAGCATTTTAAATTCTACAGTTTTTTAGCGTTTTTCCAGAAAAAGCCGCGATTTTCTGCCGTAACTTATTGGTCTATTTTTTTGGTTTTTTCATGACAGCTGCGGGACCTAAGATTTCATAGGGTGATCAGATGACTATTTCCTCTCAAACCCTCAAAGAAATTCTTGAAGAATTCAAATCCCAATTGTATGACACATTGAATGACAAATTGGATGCCTTTGGAGATTGCCTCAATGATAGTTTTCGTAGTATTCAAAATTCATTGGATAGCATACAGGAGATATTTCTTATGCCGGACACCAAGGATGAGTATAATCAAGAAATATATGCTTGGTATGTTCTCGATGCCGATTGCGATGATTGGTATATGGATAGTTGTCATTTATGGGATGACAACCACTTCCATATTTTATTTGATGACTCTACTCCACCTTCTATAGAGAACATCAATGTCCCACATCAAGAGATAGTTATGATTACCAATGTCCAACCTTCATATTGTACAATGGCATTTTTCCTTCCATATTTAGTATTGATCATTTCCCACTATGTGTCTGGATATTCTTATTTGGATCCACATGATAGGTGTCAGTATTGGGAGCATCATTTTCAGTTGGTTATTGGGTGTCGATATCTTCCGTGTGGGGTTCACATGAGCACTTGGACATGGGACCCTGGTTTACAATGTTGGTTGGACTACTTCAACATGGTGGCTTCCATTTCACAATGGGACCCTGGTTCTCTAGTCTACTTCATCACTATGGTCCACACTTATCCATGGGACCCTGGTATATGGTTGTACATCAAGCATTGAGGACAACGCCTTCATAAGGGAGATGGAATGCAAGGTAGCTAGAGAGGTAGTGGGGGGGCCCAGAGGGCCCATAGTGATAATAGTGGAGGTCATTCAATGNACTAGGTCCACTATATTATTAAATAAGGCCCACTATGGTAGTTATATATAATAAATGGGTAATTAGATATAATAAATGTAAGAAGACTTCTTAGAATGTTCTACTTCTAGAAGATTCCTCCTCTAGAATGTTCTTAGGTGATGGTAGGACTATATAAAGGGGTTCAAGAAATGTAATGGGATATGAAGAGAATTATTGTATTTGGAGTGGTAGCTCAATAGGAGGATGCCCCCTTGAAGAGGAAAGTGAACAGGAGAGGATCTCTTCCATAATAGGCTCCATTGTATGGTGTTGCCCTACCTCAAGGGTTTCTTATAATAAAGTGTGGTTTCTTCTATATTGCTTTGTGGATCTATTGTGTATTTAGTATTTGTGGTTATTATATTTGTATATCTATTCAGGTTCTTAACATGTCACATCCCAAAACCACCCTTTGCAAGTTCCATGTCATGACCCTGTCAGCATGTCCCATCCATCTAACCATTACGGGTCATATCTTTTCGTTCATCCTCCAATAACCATTCTACACGTCAACTAGATACACACGTCAAACATCTTTCACCCTACCCTCTCATGCTCTCAAGGAACCGTTAACCATTTATTAATAGCCACATACTCGTCGTTCACCTGACCTATCCTTTTTTTCCCAACGGACACTCGTTCACTAAATCCCAACCCCATTTTGGTCATTCGCATTGCACTCACACTCCATGCCTATCAGAGATTCATTCTCCTTCACCTCTGCAACATCTCATCTAGCCTTAGATTTTTCTTACTAACGTGTGCTCAGTGTGCAAGTACTGGTGGAAATCAATGGCACCCAAAAGTAAAAAGTCAAATGTGGAGGAAAATCCTTTTCTCCCACCTCCTGTCGATCTCAACCGGATCCCATTAGTAGACAAAGACTATTTAATCTCATAAAACAGGTCTGAATTTGACTTTTCGGAGCTACATTCGTGGTTTAATGACACCTTCATCGATTAGAGCAATGAAATTGGGCTATGGCAGTCAAGTCTCCCTCTGCATCATTTTCCCCAAGTCTATCACTTTCCCAAATTCTCTCTCAAATGCCAAGCGCACTACCTCCCTGATTAGAGAGCCATAGTATCTTCGTCTGGAGATACATTTTTCCTTATTACACTTGAGGCCATCGATCAAATGATGCAAGTACCCAAAGTCTAACCCCGTTCTCCCCTCACAATTGAAATTCTGACAGAAATGTATTAGAACCTGTCTTTTCCCCAGAGAGCACAAAACTTTGAGTTGTTCCTCCCAGAAGATGCCCAATTCCCTAAGAAGAATCCTCCCTATCATTCCTCCATATTTTCTGAAAAGACAAATCGGATTATCTCGAAACTGTGTTGTTTTCTCGATTAATTCTCAGATGAATGGGTGGATGAGCCTATCCTAGGTTTCCTGTCCATTTTCTCCGCTGAAGAGAAAGTTTCCATCCAGTTTGATAATAGTGGTTTTTTAGCCGAGAACCTGCACGAGAAACTAGCAAATTTCCCTACAGAATACATGTTCCAATATTCTTCAATACTGGCCTACATGTTTATGTTCTATCAAGCAAACAAATTTCCTTTTCTCATGCAGAAAATGGACAAGGATGAAAAACGACAAGCAATAACTCTATGGACATCGTTGCTCAGAAGAAACTCCACTGAGTTCAGTTTCAAAAAATTCATCGAGTTGTTTTATCACCCAGTGGTGGGAATGCTCAGTGGAAGACCAGAACCGAGGATAAATGAGGATATCCAAATAGTTTTGCACCTTTTGGATCTCACAAAGACTGGGGTCTGGTTCCTATACCAGAATCACACGGAGATCAGAGTGTATGGGTGTGAAATAGCTACGTACAAATTGCCCAAGTATGTGCCTGTTTGAATATTTGCATTGGAGTATATTCGTTAGATGATAAATTCAGATGACATTCATTTTGTGTCTCTAAAGAAAAAACAACAGATGACGATTAAAGGGAAAATAGGACCGTTCATTTGCAACAGTCGAATTGTTGGGGAAGAGGAAAATAAACTATTAAAGGAAATCAAATTCAACACCAGTTTCATTTGGAATTATGATCCAAGTAGGATCATTGCAGAGATGAGAACCAAAAATAAAAGTTCACCTTATGCTCACACCCTCAAACCAGAAATTGAAAAGTATGTGAACCAGACAGAGTGGGAGGAAACAACAGGAAGCTCCTTCAGTTTATTTTTCACAGACTACCACTCCATAGATACCAAAGGAAAAAAGGCCAAGAAAGGATACCTCTCCTTCAATCACTAAGGTATCAGCAGAATATTTTCAGGTATACAACAAAATACCCAAAACCACTCATGTTATTCACAAGTCTGGTGAGGAACACCCTTATCCTGCCAAAGTGTTTGAGGGAAAACATCAGGTGGTGTCAACTCCTTCTTCAAATAAGCAAACATATATAGTTGTGACCACACAAACTTCACAAGGATCTGTACCCCTGAGTATTTTCGAAAAATATGACATGATTAAAAAGAAGAACCAGATGTTGGCCAACAACACTTATGCTCAGTTCTGGAAGAAAACCTCCACAACACAACAAAGACTGTTGCCATATTTTGACACAAAGAAAGGAAGAATGCATCTAGCATTTCTGCAGGCACAGGTACCTCAACCCAAAGAGATCACTGACTACAAAAGGGAACTATTTTTTTTGACACCAAACAAGTCCATATGGCTGATCAGATGGATTTGCGCAGACAAACTGGAGAAATGGTTTTCTTCGCCTTGGCACATGCTTCGTTTGCAGTAGTGAAGTTATAGATATCTCTAAACAATGTTCAGGCCCAATTGAAGTTGGAAAAGATATCCTCTTTTTCAAAGGATAACAGAATAAAATCCTTAGAGGAGTTGGTGCTCAAGATTGGGTATCATCCCTCAAATGTAAAAGCAGCAGAGGAGATGATAAAGAAAAATAATGATGACATTGTATCTCTGAGAAAATAGCTGAAATTGCCACCAATAGAGGATTCACAAGCTAAAGAAATAGCTGAGGCAGAAGATGAGAAAGAGGAACGGTTGAAGCTAACCATGCAGTAGAACGCACAGATAAAGGAAATGGAGGCAGAATTGGAAAGGTTATTGAAATAAAAAGAGAAATCAACCCTGATGGAAGTTATTCCATTGAGTGTGGTACCCCTGGCAGAAGTCAGTACAGTAGCTGTGCCAACAACCACTACAGCAAAAATTCCATCGGCAACTCCATTGAGAGCATTGGAAAAGACTGTGGAGCTAGAAAAGTCCATGGAGGAGATGACTCTGCAAGGAACAGAGATCAATAGGTTGAAAATGGAGGTTGAAAGTCTCTAGGAACTCAAGTCTTCCTTCCAAACAAGATACAATGTTGAGATACAAGCATCGGAGAAGCTTAAGCAGAAAATACAGCAGCTCCAGAAATAAACAGTGGCAGAAAAGACATTAGCAGAGGCTAAGGAAAATATCTAGACAGACATCTCCAATTCCACAAATGATATTTGGCCCATGGTGAAAATCATGTTTGAACAACATGATCTAGTGCTAAAGAGTAGGCAGGCCATTGACAGGATAAGAAGAGAGTTGAATGAAATTCCCTCGGCAGCTAAGGAGATCATCAAGTTTTTGAATTCAAAAACCAAGGAAGAGCTCAAAGAACTGAAAGTCGAAGACAAAACAGAAACCATCCTTGAAGTCAAAAGAGTGTTGACCAAAATAAGATTAATGTTGCAGTTGGAAGAGAAATCTCAAAACATGGACATTGGAGTTCAGATATTTTTTAACAAGCTTGAGGCCTTACAAAAAAAGGGCCTTCCTGGTCTACTTGTCCTAAATGATAAATTGATGAATTTATCTAATTATAAGCAAAATATTTCCACCATTGCCAAAGATAGTTCCAAGTTTTCAGGGATACAGGGCGGCATCACGGGAAAAGCGTTCTTGGAGACTTTGCAGCCTGACCTCAGGATACAGTACGAAATCAAGTACATTTTCCTCACCAAGCCGATTTTTTCTAAGTACACTGAGATGGATGAAATCTATCACCGGCTATTGAAAGTTACCATTCCAAGCACACACAGATGGGATGAGATATGTGAATTGATTGGGTAAAGGTAGAGGTCTCATCCAACTCAACATCCAGCGTAGTCAAAGTCATCTGAATGACTCACCAACGGTCTTCCCCAAAATCAATATGAGAGACTTGACACATCATCATCAGTTACTATATTTCTGCATCGTGTTAACTAGTTAGTTAGACTCAGAGTCTGCCACGTCCTCATCATCAATGATAGGGTCGTTTGTAACTTTGATTATAAATATTTCAAACTTAGAAGTACTGAGGGTTGATCTTTACACCCAAGCAAGTTGTAATCACTGCAATTTGTATCAAGAGGTTATTCCAGTAATACAAAGAGACATTTCACAAGATTCCTGTGTGTTAGTTGTTGGTGAAGTTTCCTCTGTCTTCGTAAAAAAGTTTTTCTTTCTCATTTATCATATTGTTTTTCTAATCTAATATTTAAAAGAAGTTAAAGTTGCAGAATTTTCCATTGTGTACTATGTTCCTAATCTTTTACAGATTTAAATGTTTTCTTTCTGATGTTACAAAAAATAAATTCTTAAATTATTTTTTGTTCTAATTGATATCTCACCTTTTTCAACAATATATCATTTTTATTCCTAAATAATCCAGCAGTTGCACTAATCTTGCCCTGTAAAACGAATCTTATAAAAATTGTCTTTGACCTCCATCTTTTTAAAACAGAACCCATAGCCCAATGGAAGCATAGGTGATATCGATCCATTTCATTTAAAAACAATACAAACAACTCAGTTATATTCTTTTTTAACTAGCCTAAAATCTGGAAAATCCAAACAAATCTAAAACTTACAGAGAGATCCCTCTCTGAAACTGGTAGGGCTAGCTCCCAGTTTCGAAGTGGTTGGTTAAGGTTACCTCTAATAAATTTCTTCTTACCTCACAAAAAACTTTGGGAATTTACAGAGTGATAACATAAATGGCAACTCCATTGGGGAAGAACTGAACAAACTTTCCATCCCTTGATTTCTTTCCCCTAGACAAAGATAACTTTATTTCTGAAAGAATCACAAACCCTAAATATTATCTAGAAATAATGTTCAGAGGTTGTTAAAGTTTGTATATAATAGTTTAAAATATCCAAAAGAAAAATAAAATCAATAGTTCTAGCTCCCAAAATAATTTCTACTAGATCTCATCCTAACCGAGAACCTACAATTGCAACAGATAATCCCGAAAGATTACTCAAGAAGAAAGATACTGCATATATTTCAAGGAGTAACAACCCACTTCTAAGGTCCCTTTCCATCCCAGAGAAGTTAGTTGTTCTTCAAGGTCTTGAGTCTGATATATCCTTTCAACCAAGTCTTTTCAGGACAAAATTTGATAGTTTTGTCAGTAAAAAGGTCTTAGATCAAACTATCTTTTAGCCCAGGACCCCTGAAATACTCTCTCCTAGAGCTGAAGCTGATCAACTTTTGTGTCCCGAGACTGATAAGATTGAAGACCTAGTTGCGAATCCTGGTCAAGCCTTAGACATGATCCATCTTCAGAAGTCCATCAAACTTCATGTTTTAACCATTGTTGCAGTTTTCGTTAAACCTAATCCAGGTCACTCCATTCCTCCAATCCCTTCATCTTTTATATCTTCAGTCACTACCTCTCCTATCAAACAGGTTGTTGTTCAACCTCCTCCACCAATCATGGTGGCAAGATATGCTCCATTGGTATTGGTTTCTCCTTTACATGACATGCCTCAAGATTATCAAACCAGACTTCCTCCTTTTGATAGTACTGGTCCCTTGAATGCACAACAACATGTTGAAAAAATGAACGATTATTTTGACTTGCAAGAACTAGACAAAGATGACGTGCAGATGACATTATTCGCACAAAGTCTGACTGTAGAAGTCAAAAAGTGGTTCAAAACATTACGTGCTGCTACCATAACTGATATTACTGTCTTTCATCGAGCTTTCCTTGACAAGTGTGATATAAAGAAAAATCCTCTCCAGATTCTATCAGAATATGAGAACATCAGATGGAATTCAGGAGAGACAATGCAGGATTACTGCACTCGTTTCAACAATCTATACAATGCAATATCCGTTGCCATCAAACCACCACAAGGTTTGGCTTTATTAAAATTCCCTGATGGTTTTGACGTTGACATGTCATATCACTTGAGGGAAAGAAATGCAGCAACTCTGGAAGACATGCAAAGAAGTGTCATCAGTGTGGAAGCAAATCTTTTGGCCAAAAGGGCCAGGGAGAGAATAGAAAAGGGGGTCACCATCAAAGAAGAACCTTCTACTTCCTCATATGATGCCAAATTAGATTCTCTCGCAAGATCTATGGAGAAAATTATGGAGAGACTCACCATAACTGACAGAAACCCACCTAGGGAGAACCAAGCTATCCCTCAGATTAGAAACCCAAACTTCAGACGAAATCCACCTCAGATCAGGCAGAGAGATACTATAGATCAAAGGGAACAGATAGGACCTGATCAGCATATTAGACCACCTCTCTAGGAGAATTATGTCGATGATGGGGAGGAAGTAATTGAGGAGATTGATGATACTCATATAAACCTAATGGGTTATCATGATCACGATCGTGGATCCATTTGTCTCACCCAGGAAGAGCACGAAATATTTCTCCTTTCACAAATAGAGGTAAATGAAGAAGTTGAGAAAGCAAAACAATAAGCCTTTGAGAATGCTATAATGGAGGCTCACAGGAAGTATAACTTGAGGAGAAATAAGGCAAATGAGAAATCTCCAAAGAAGGCTGCTAAAACCAAGAAAACCTCAGAAAACCCTCCCAAGAAAGTCCCTGGGCAAAATAATGTTGAATCTCCTACGCAAAAAACTTCAGAAATTCTTAAAAGAGCAAGTCTAACTGAATATTCATCAATCATTCAAACAAGTGCACCTAGTCACACATCTTCTGTCGATAAATCAGAAGTATAGACCTTAAACAAAACCACTTCTCCTTTCATCCTTGAAGGGGAACTAGCTAAACTGAAGATTCCCATTCCCCTCTCCGAGCTGATGAACAAGAATGCTTACAGGTCTCAGGTGATAAAATCTTTAAGCATCGAACCCGAGATAGGTACCAAAGCTTTGAATGTTGGATCTGTACATCACTATGACACAGTAAACCTTGTCGGTGATCAACCTGAGCTCCTGTTTGGTCCTGAAGTTGATGGTCAAACTGCTAATGGTGTCATGGCCCCTTTTTAGATCAGCCTAAGAATCCACGATTTGATATTACACAATGCTATGCTGGATTCCAGTGCCTCCCACAACCTAATTCCCAAATTCGTGATGGAAAATTTGAGACTTGAGATCACCAGACCCTACAAATATTTTCATTCTTTCGACTCGAGCAAAGTCAAATATATAGGCCTGATTAAAGACTTATGCATCACCTTGGCTCAAATCCCAGCGAAAAGTATGGTGATAGACATCGTCGTTGCATATATTCCCTCAAAGTATGGTATGTTTCTATCAAGGTCTTGGGGAGATAAATTGAGAGGAAACCTATAGCTAGATATGTCTTACGACACCATTCTAGTTTTCAGACAACAAAGAATATTGTATAGGGAAACACTGATGAAGTATATGGTCAGCAGCCAGGAAAAGCCACACAATTTCCCACTATACTCCACACACTCTGATCTAGACTCTTTTATTCTATACAACGATGGTGACTTTGAAGAACAAAGAGCACAACTGGAAGATGATGCACATGATTTGAAGGATGATAAAGCAGTTGTCGAAGTAATAAATCCCATGATTGAAGAGAATGAGGAGTTTCCAGCATATTTTTGGAGCATGGACTTCGATGGTGCTGTGAGTAAAGAAGAAGTTGGATCTAGAGTTCAGTGGCATAACCACAGGTCAAAGTATTCCAAGAATCATTCCTACAAACTAAACTTCCAATGTACTAACAACATATCCGAGTACGAGGCTTTGATACACAACCTGAAATTATTGAAGCAAGTTGGTGCCACGCAGATAATGGTAAGGGGTGATTCTGAATTGATTATCAATCAAATCAAAGGTGAGTATGCAAAAAAACACCCCAGACTTAGATCCTATAGGAATGTTGTTTTATATGCTCTTCAATGCTTTACTGATATTGACTTGCAGGTAATGCCTAGGGGACAAAATATACTTGCAGATGGGCTAGCTACATCGGCAGCTACCTGTAAAATTCCTTTTCGTGCCACTCGCAAGTACACAATGGAGGTGAAGTGTAGACCAACCATTCCTGACAACATTAGATATTGGCAGGTATTTGGAAATGACGATCAGATCGAATATTTTCTACAATGTAAGAATGATTTCGAATGTACAAACATAGATTTAGAAAATGACGATGAATTTGTAAATAAAACATTTTTTTAGAATGGTAGTGTAAATAAAATAGATGTTGAAGAATTTAATGAAAATGATGTAGATTCTGATGTTATGCAGTAGACAAATAATGTGCTACCTAGAGTTTTAGTTCTGTTGGAAGACTTGTTTGATTTTAATGGCGTTGCCGAAAAAACAAAAATTGAAGCTAGTGGTAAGGAGGTCGAAGAATGCAACATAGGAACAGAAGAAAAACCCAAGATTATAAAACTTTCTAAATCTTTGCCACTAGAGAAAAAAAACGAATACATTGAAATTTTTAAGGAATATATAGATTTTTTTTCCTAGGGCTATGAGGACTTAAAATCATATGACACAAGTATCATACATCATCGGATTCCCATAAAAGAAGAACACAAACCTTTTAGACAGAAACTTAGGAGAATTAATCCCAAGTTGCTTCCCCTGATAGAGAAAGAAATCAAAAGGATGTATGATGCAAAGATTATAGTCTCCTTAAGATTTTCCAAATGGGTTTCTAACCTAGTTCCTACCAGGAAGAAAATTGGCGAGATCAGACTTTGCATAGATTTCAGAAATCTGAACAAAGTCTCCCTCAAAGACAATTACCCTTTGCCCAAAATGGACCACATTTTACAAAAGGTGGTTGGATCCAGTAGGATCTCCTTATTAGATGATTTCTTTGGTTACAACCAAGTTCTGGTCCATCCAGAAGATCAAGAGAAGACAATTTTTACCACACCCTAGGGAACCTTCATGTATGTGAAGATGCCTTTTGGTCTGATGAATGTTGGGGCTACTTTTCAAAGAGCAATGGACATTGCTTTTGTGGACGAGATTGGGAGATTTATAGTCATTTATCTAGATGATGTAACTATTTACTCCAAATCTGATGAGGAACACTTGCTCCACCTCAGACGTGTGTTTGATAAGTGCAAGAAAATTGGGATTTCATTGAATCCTAAGAAAATCCTTTCCAGGTTAGAGGAAGGTAAACTATTGGGACGCATAATCTCAAAAGATGGAATTAAAATAGATCCCAACAGGATAGAATCCATTCGGAAGGTGGAACACCCTAGGAATATCAAAGAACTACAGTCTTTCATTGGAAAAATAAATTTCCTTAGAAGATTCATACCAAACTTGGCCGAACTTCTCAGGAATATCACTAATATGTTGAAAAAATACACAAAAATCAAATGGAAGGTCGATTCCAAATAGTCATTCGAGAAGGAGAAAAATTCTCTCACCCAAGCCCCAGTTCTGATTAGCCCAGATTATACCAAATAATTTCTTCTTTTATCCTTTGCATCTGAACACACCATAGTAGTTGTGCTATTGCAGAAAAATAGTGAAGGGTACAAACAACCCATAGTGTTTTTCAGCAAATCTTTGAGAGATGTTTCTTTGAACTATAACATAATGGAGAAATAGGCCTTCTCTCTAGTGAAATCCATAAAGGACTTTAGAGTCTATATTCTCCATTCTCACATGATTGTGTACATCCCAAACACAGTGGTTAAGGATATCCTGACCCAGGATAATCTGGATGGTAGAAGAGGAAAACAGATTGTGTTTATTCTGGAGTACGACATTGAAATAAAACACACTAAACTGATCAAAGGAAAGGGTTTGGCCAAACTAATGGTTGAGTCTAATTTTCATTATTTGGATATTAATTTTTTGGCTGCAGCAAACGAACCAGAAGAGCAGGCGACTCCAAACATAAAAGAGGTATTGTTAAACTTCCCTTGGTATGCAGACCTCATTTTTGTACTCCAAGATTTAAAAGCTCCCCCAGGTTTGACTAAGACCAAAGCTAGATTTGTTAAATTGAAAGAACTGAAATTTTGTATTTTAGAAAGCAATCTCTATTGGAAAGATCCTGGTGGTATCTTGCTTAATTACCCGTTAAAATACGAAGTTGACAAAGTTATTCAAGATTTTCATGCAGGAGACTGTGGTGGGCACTTGAGTTGGAAGACCACAACCAACAAGATTCTGAGAGATGGTTTTTACTAGCCTACTATGTTCATTGACATCCACCAGAAGGTTACTGCTTGCCACAAGTGCCATATTTTTTAAGGTAAAAGGAAGCTTCTGCCACTCCCTATGAAACCCATTTATGTTGAATCTCCTTTCCAACAATGGGGTCTAGACTTCATTGGTGAAATACATCCACCCTCCTTGGGCCAACACAAGTGGATCCTCACAACCACAGACTACTTCACCAAGTGGATCGAGGCTATACCATGCAGGCAGGCTACTGACTTTGTCATCATAAATTTTTTAGAAACTAAAATTTTGTCTCGTTTTGGATGCCCGAGAAAAGTCATAGTTGACAATGCAGCGGCTTTCAGATCCAAAAGGCTCATAGATTTTTGTAATAAATATCATATTACTCTGGGACACTCGACAGATTATTATCCACAAGGAAATGGGCTAGCTGAGTCTTCTAACAAAAGTCTGATGAATATTCTCAGAAAGACACTACAAGAAAACAAGAAATCATGGCATAATAAGCTGGTTTTCACACTCTGGGCTGACAGAATAAGCACCAAAAGGGAGATTGGTATGTCTCTATACCAGCTGGTGTATGACACCGAGGCAGTTTTTCCCCTTTCATTAGGAGTTTTGGTCATGAAACTTGCAGGAAACACAAGAAGAACCGAATGATGTCCAGCGAAGGATAAATCAAATGATCCACCTAATGAAATCTAGAGAAGAAGTTTGCAACATAATTGAAGTGATTCAGGAAAATATAAAAAATATTTATGACAAGAGAACCAAAGAGGATAACTTTGAATTGGGTGATCTAGTTTTGAGATGGAACTCCAGAAATGAAGATAAAGGTAAACATGGAAAGTTCGATAGCTTATGGAAGGGTCCTTACACCATTCAGGCCTTCAGAGGAAATAATTATTTTCTACTTGCTAATAGTGATGGATCAGACCTGCCAGGGGGACCTGTAAATGGCAAGATGTTGAAGACTTACTTGCCACCTCAGTAGAAATATCACCATTCCCTTTCATTGTACATATCATTTCTTTTACAAGTATTTTGTGTGTAGGTGCTTTTGTTCAGGTGTTTGAATCCCGTTGATAAGGCCCTAAGACACTGAATAATGTCATCAAATTTTTCAAAATAAAGCAAGTCAGATAACAGAAGAAGCTCTAGAGGAAATTTTTTCAAGACAACAAGAAACAGGATTCTTGGCATATTGCAAGGAGGATACAATCCCCAGGTGGAGCCATTATTATAACCCTATAATTTATAGGATCAACTGTTGATTGCAATTTTTTTCCTTTAGTGTTTTTGACGTGCAGATATTGCTGCATTTTACAAAAGAAAAAGAAAATAAAAAAGAAAGAAAAGAAATGAGAAAAACAAAAAGAGGGCATAAAAGAAAAAGGATAAAGCCCCATGAATTGATAATGACTTGATCCATATAGTGTAAACATGGCCAAGTCTTTTAAATTTAAGTATTTAGGATTAGTGAATAAGCTTGGCTATACTTTATAATCTTAGCCAAGTAAATTAGGTTAGCTAGTGAATGAATTTGATCAAACAGTCTAATCTTGGTCAAATAACCCTAGGGTAGAGTATTTTCTTAGCCCAAAAGTTTAATATGGGCTAAAGGTGCAAAGGAGTAGGTTAGGACATAGTTTAGTTAGTTTCTCTTCAATAAAATGTGTAAGATGATCGATGAAAAATGCAGGATTTTGATGGTGCAATGTTTTTTCTAACCCCATGGTGACAAAAGAAAGGAGGGCAGTGCACAAAACCCATAAAAAGATCATTAAGCCTAAGTTTGTCCTCATATATTGAAATGCACCCCAGAGATTAAAGATCGGGCCTAGATCTACAACTAAGCTATTCACGCCCAGATCTACGGTTCTGATGAGTTTTCAAACACCCCCCCCCCCCC
>ML792000.1:503347-517114 GCA_009831015.1 Picea engelmannii
AATGGCCTAAAGCCGACATAATTAAAATAACATTACTAATCTAAATTACAACTAATGGCCTAAATACGACATAAATAAAATAGCATTACTAATCTAATATGCCCCAATTAAGGGGTAATGAGCCAATATTAGGGCTTAACATTACACCCAAGGCCATCGATCAAATGATGCAGGTACCCAGAGTCGAACCCTGTTCTCCCATCACAATTGAAATTCTGACAGAAATGTATCAAAACCTGTCTTTTCCCCAGAGAGCACAAATCTTTGAGTTGTTCCTCGCACAAGATGCCCAATTTCGTAAGAACAATCCTCCCTATCATTCCTCAATATTTTCCGAAAAGGGAAATCAAATTATCTCAGCACTGTGTTTTTTTCTCGATTAATTCTCAAATGAATGGGTGGATGATCCTATCCTAGGTTTCCTGTCCATTTTCTCCGCTGAAGAGAAAGTTTCCATCTAGTTTTATTACAACGGTTTTTTGGTCGAGAACCTACACGAGCAACTAGCAAATTTTCCTACAGAAGGCATGTTCCGGTATTCTTCAATACTGGCCTACATGTTTATGTTCTATCAAGCAGACAAATTTCCTTTTCCCATGCAGAAAATTGACAAGGATGGAAAACCACAAGCAGTAACTCTATGGACGTCATTGCTTAGAAGAAACTCCGCCAAGTTCAATTTCAAACAATCCACAGAGTTTTTTTATCACCCAGTGGTGGGCATGCTCAGTGGAAGACCAGAACCAAGGATAAATAAGGTGATCCAAAGAGTTCTGCACCTTTCGGATCTTGCAAAGACTGGGGACTGGTTCCTATACCAGAATTACATGGAGATCAGAGAGTATGGGTGTGAACTAGCTCCGTACAAATTGCCCAAGTATGTGCATGTTCGAATATTTACACTGGAGTATATTCGTCAGATGACAAATTCAGACGACATTCATTTTGTGTCTCTGAAGAAAAAACAATAGATGATGATTAAAGGGAAAATATGATGTTCATCTGCAACAATCGAACTGTTGGGGAAGAGGCAAATAAACTATTTAATGAAATGAAATTTAGCACTAGTTTCATTTGGCATTATGAACCAAGTGGGATCATTGTAGAGATGAGAACCAAAAATTAAAGTTCACCTTATGCTCACACCCTCAAACCAGAAATTGAAAAGTATGTGAACCAAACAGAGTGGGAGGCAAATACTCTAGTAGATACTGAACAACAGGAAGATCCTTCAGTTTATTTTTCACTGACTACCACTCCACAGATACCAAAGGAAAAAAGGCCAAGAAAGTATACCTCTCCTTCAATCACTGAGGTATCAGCAGAAGATTTTCAGGTATACAACAAAAGACCCAAAACCACTCATGTTATTCACAAGTCTGGTGAGGAATAGCCTTACTCTGCCAAAGTGTTTGAGAGAAAACATCAGGTGGTGTCCACTCCTTTTTAAAAGAATAAAACGGATATAGATGTGACCACCCAAACTTCACAAGGATCTACACCACTGAGCTTTTTCGAAAAATAGGACATGATTAAAAAGAAGAACCAGATGCTGACCAACAACACTTACGCTCAGTTCTGGAAGAAAACCTCCACAGCACAACACAAACTATTGTCATCTTTTGACACAGATAATGGAATAATGCATCTAGCATTTATGGAGGCACAGGTGCCTCAACCCAAAGAGATCACTGACTACAAAAGGTCAACTATTGTTTTTGACACCAAACAAGTCCATCCGATTGATCAGATGGATTTGCACAAACAGACTAGAGAAATGGTTTTTTCCACCTTGGCACATGCTTCCTCTGCAGTAGCCAAGTTACAGATATCTCTAAACAATGTTTAGACCTAATTGAAGTTGGAAAAGATATCTTCTTTTGCAAAGGATAACATAATAAAATCCTTAGAGGAGTTGGTGCTCAAGATTGGGTATGATCCCTCAAATGTAAAAGAAGCAAAGGAGATGATAAAGAAAAAGAATGCTGACATTGCATCTTTGAGAAAACAGCTAAAATTTACACCAACAAAGGATTCACAAGCTAAAGAAATAGCTAAGGCAGAAGATGAGAAAGAGGAATGACTGAAGCTAATCATGCAGTAGAACGCACAGATAAAGCAAATGGAGGCAGAATTGGAAAGGTTATTGAAAGAAAAGGAGAAATCAACCCCAATGAAAGTTATTCCATTGAGTGCAGTTCCCCTGGAAGAAGTCAGTATAGTAGCTGTGCCAATGACCACTACAACAGAAATTCCATCGGCAACTCCATTGACAGCATTGGAAAAGACTGTGGAGCTAGCAAAGTCCATGGAGGAGATGACTCTGGAAGGAACAGAGTCAATAGGATGAAAATGGAGGTTGAAAGTCTCCAGGAACTCAAGTATTCCTTCCAAACAAGATACAATGTTGAGAGACAAGCATTGAAGAAGCTTAAGCAGGAAATACAGCAGCTCCAGAAACAAACAGTGGTAGGAAAGACATTAGCAGAGGCTAAGGAAAATATCTGGATAGACATCTCCAATTCCATAAACAAGATTTGGTCCATGGTGCAAACCATGTTTGAACAACATGATCTGGTGCTAAAGAGTAGGTCGTCCATTGACAGGATAAGAAGAGAGTTGAATGAAATGCCCTCGGAAGCTAACAAGATCATCAAGTTTCTGAATTCAAAAACCAAGGAAGAGCTCGAAGAACTGAAAGTCGAAGATAGAACAAAAACCATCCTTGAAGTCAAAATAGTGTTGACTAAAATAGGATTAATGTTGCAGTTGGAAGAGAAAGCTATGAACATGGACATTGGAGTTTAGATATTTTTTAACAAGCTTGATGCCTTACAGAAAAAGGGCCTTCCTGGTCTACTTTTCCTAAATGATAAATTGATGACTTTATCTGATTATAAGCAAAATATTTCCACCATGACCAAAGACAATTCCAAGTTTTCATGGATACAAGGCAGCATCACGGGAAAAGCGTTCTTGGAGACTTTGCAACCTGACCTCGGCATACAGCATGAAATCAAGTACATTTTCCTCACCAAGCCGACTTTTGCTAAGTACACCGAGATGGATGAAATCTACCACCGGCTATTGAAAGTTACCATCCCAATCACATAAATATGGTATGAGTTGCGCGAATTGATTGAGTAAAGGTAGAGGTCTCGTCCAACTTAGTGTCTAGCGCAGTCAAATTCATCTAAATGACTCACCAACAGTCTTCCCCAAAATCAACATGAGAGATTCGACACATCATCATTAGTTACTATATTTCTGCATCTTGTTTGCTAGTTAGTTAGACTCAGAGTATGCCACATCCTGATCATTAGTGACGGGGTCATTTGTAACTTTGATTATAAATATTTCAAACTCAGAAGTATTGAGGGTTGATCTTTATGCCCAAGTAATTTGTAATCGTTGTAATTTGTATCAAGAGGTTATTCCAGTAATACAAAGAGAAATTTCACAGGATTCCTGCGTGTTAGTTATTGGTGAAGTTTCCTCTGTCTTCATAAAAAAGTTTTTCTTTCTCAGTTATCATATTGTTTTTCTAATCTAATCTTTAAAAGAATTTAAAGTTGGAGAATTTTCCATTGTGTACTCTATTCCTAATCTTTTACATATTTAAATGTTTTCTTTATGATGTTACAACAAAGAAATTCTTAAATTCTTTTTTGTTCTAGCTGATATCTCACCCTTTTCAGCAATACATCAATTTTATTCCTAAATAATCCAGTAGTTGCACTATCTTTCCCTGTAAAATGAATCTTATAAAAACTGTCTTTGACCTCCATCTTTTTAAAACAGACCCCATAGCCCAATGGAAGTGTAAGTGATATTGAGCCATTTCATTTAAAAACAATACAAACAACTCGGTTATATTCTTTTTTAACTAGCCTGAAATCTGGAAAGAGGGCCAAGAAGATGTTATAACTGTGATGAGCAAGGTCACCTGGATAGAGACTGTCCTCATCCAAGGTAGCCATGGTGCTCTCATTGCAGAACCAACAGTCACACAACTAAAGACTGCCCAGAATTAATTGAAAAATGGGAAGATAGAGTACGACAATGAGGAAATAACCTCATCAATTCATAAATCAAGAGATTCATTAAGGGACAACTGCCTAACCTTAATATTTTTACTTGAGGAGGAGAAAAAACAAGAGATGACGTTGATACTCTACCTCAAATCTAGAAAGCAACACCTAAAGAAGACAGGTATGACCCTCTAAAACAAAAGTTGTTCTTGAAAGATGTCATAGAAGTATTTCAAAATATTCCTAGCCTTGAGATGCAAGAGAAACCCCCACATCCTATTGTTTATCCTAAGATGGTGCAAGTCCCTGCTGCACCCCCTGCACCCAGAAACCTTGTAGTCATACCGAGACAACCCAAGCAACCTCAAAATGTAGTTGACCTTTGGTTTCAGTTATTATTTGACATTTTGGGGAATGATCAACTAACAAAAAAGTTGTGTAATGCGCTATACCTAGTTTTAGGGAATGAAGAACCCCTAGAAGAAATAATAAGGGATAATCTTCCTGAGAAGAGTACTCAAAGAGTGCAGCGAAGAAAAGTACAAAGTGGCAAAGAATTGAAACTAGTGTCTCAGTTAGATGAATTCGATATTAAGGACATCATGTCCGATCTAGGATTCGATGTGAACATTCTGCCTAAGAAGACCTGGGAAGCGTTAGGAAAACCTAGGCTGATATATTCCCCAATTCAGTTAAGAATGGAAAACCAATATTGTATCTTCCCCATTGGAATATTGGAGAACCTGGTAATATATGTTGCAGGAATAAAGACAATGGTTGACTTTGAAGTCATTGAGATCATGGGAGATAAGGACCCTTACCCTGCAGTACTACTTGGGATCAATTGGGCCTATCATAAGTATGTAATCATTGATTTAAAGAAAGACACCATGAACTTTGAGGTCGATGGAATCAAGGTAGTTCAACCTTTGGATCCATATGTAGGACCCAGGTATACAAAGCCAACAGACAATAATATGGAGGGAGAAGACTTGGACCAGTTGTACATCGTAACAGTAGGAACAAGAGATGATTATATAAATCCTATTGTTGATGGATCGGTAAGTTGGAGAAGCATACAATCAATAGATGAAGATTCAAAACTGGATTTTGGCAGTTGGAAACAAGGTTCATACGAAAGATTCTCAAGAAGATGCGCAACTATCAAAGTAACCATATGGGTTGGGACCGAAGTTAGAGAACACCCAGTATACAATGGCACCTCAGAACCAGACAGTTTCCTACTCAGCATGGAGGAAAATGTAGTAGAATATCAAAGAACCTCGGTACTAGATGTATCTTTTTAGAACACCCCTGCCAAATGGTGGGCTAATCATAAAGCCTTACTTATAACTTGGGATGAGATGAATCACACTATCAAGTATAGGTTCTAGAATAAGGAGAAACTGGAATCAGAGATGCAAACGAATCTCAAAATTGCACAATTGTTCAGTGAAGAATTGGATCCTATAATGCATATTGAACAATGTGTGACACAGTGGCAAGTTGAGGGAATACCCTCTCACTTCTGGGTTCAATTATTTCCCCACTCCCTAGGTCCAATCCCGAAATCTTGGTTTATACATGAGGAAACTATAAAATATACCAGCGATTGGAAAACATTGGCACATCATTTTTGCAAGGACTTCTTGTTTACAAGTAAGTACCCTGAGCTTGAAGTAGTCCTGCAAAAGATTAAGGAAATTATTTTTATAGATGATGATAATCATAAATCAAACTTAGTGGTATGTGTCAAACATAGCCAAGAACTTTAGTCTAACCTTCACCTGGTCTAAACTAAGAAAACTATAGAATGTTATCATATTAACAAAGATTCAGAAAGCCTAGATGACTTAGAGGAATTGAGAAACCTAGCCATCAAAGAGACAAAGGAGATCTGAGAAATCCAAAACACCATACCCAGCCAGACTGATAGCTCCTACAATCACCCATTAAAATTGTGCAAGATCAATATAGGGACCACAGAGCAACCCAAGATAGCTATGGTGGGAGACAACTGGGATGAGAAAACAAGTCAAGAAATTTAGAGTTTGTTGCGGGAATATGAGGATTTGTTTCCAAATAATTTTTCAGAGTTAAAGGGAATCAAAGGCAGTATGGGAGAAATGAAAATTGAATTGAAACCAGGAACCAATCCTATGAGACATAGACCATACTATCTTAATCCTAGAGTAAAAGAGAAAGTTAAGAAGGAGATAGATAAGATGTTGGAAGAAGGACTCATTTTTGCAGTAGAAGAAGCAGAATGGGTCAGCCCAATAGTCATTCAAAGAAAGAAAGTCATAGAGGATATTAGAGTATGTGTATATTATAGAAGCCTTAACTCTGCCTATGTGCATGACCCTTTCCCAACACCCTTTACGGATGAGTTTCTAGAATAGGTTGCAGAGAAGGTAACATACTCATTCAAAGATGGATTTTCAGGGTATCGCCAAGTCGGGATCGTTGAAGAGGACAAAAACAAGACCACTTTCATAAAAGAATGGGGATCTTTTGCATACAATGTGATGCCATTTGGTTTAAAGAATGCCCCTGTAGTTTTTTCCAGGATTGTAATAGCAACTTTTAGAGAGTTCATTCACAAATTTATAGAAGTATATATGGATGATTGGACAATATATAGCCTGCTCAAGGAACATGTAGCACTGCTACGGCTAATGTTTGACAGATGCAGAGAATTGGAGATCTAATTGAATATCAAAGAGTGCATCTTATGTGTACCACATGGGAATTTGTTGGGCCACATAGTCTATCGAGAAGGAGTATTGGTAGACCCATCCAAAATTGTGGTCATTAGGAATATGCCACCACCTACGAGTTCTAAACAGTTGTGGTCCACACTGGGACAAACAGGTTACTATTGAAGGTTCATCCGAAGATATGCCAACATTACTGCACCTCTAGAATACCTACTGAAAAAGGATGAACTATTCCAATGGACTCCAGAATGTGATAAATAATTTGAGACACTCAAGGAGAATCTTGGCACAACACCGATTATGATATTCCCAAACTGGGAAAATGTGTTTCATGTCCATGTCGATGCTTCAGGAATTTCCTTAGGAGTTATCTTAACGCAACCTGGAGATGGAGCTATGGATCATTCTATCTATTTTGTGATTCGTAAGTTGTCGCAAGCAGAGCACAACTACACAACGATGGAAAGGGAGGGCTTAGCCATGATTTATTCTTTGCAGAAATTTAGAAATTATTTGTTAGGTTCTCATTTCAAGTTCTTTATTGATTATTCTGCATTGAAATATCTAGTTAACAAACCTATGTTGGAAGGGAGAATGTGTATATGGTTGCTATTATTTCAGGAATTTTCCTTTGAATTTATCATTAAGCCGGGAAGATGCAATGTAGGACCTGATCACCTCTCCATATTAGAATCAAGGGAAAGTGGCAGAGCAGTAGACGATCAGCTCCCAAATGCAGACTTGTTCTGGTTTGAAGCCATAATAGAGTACCTGGAATACATAGCATTCTTATTAAGTACATGGGCCTACCCAGAGACATATTCTGCAACCCATAAATGCCACAAGGTTGTTAGAGCAGCAGATTACCAGCTGATCATCAGACAACTGTATAAAATAGGACTAGAAAGTATCCTCAGAAGATGTGTCTTGGATCATGAAAGACATGATATACTTTGGGAGTGCCATAGTGGAGTTGCAGGAGGTCACGTAGGAGGAAAGGCCACTACACATAAAGTTCTACAAGCGGGACTTTGGTGGGAAACAATCTTCAAGGATGCAAAAGTATACGCTAGATCATGTGATGTTTGTCAATGAGTGGGTAAGCCGTCACACCGAGATGAATTACCATTTCAACCAGTTAGAGCTCTCAAAAAATTCAATAAATGGCCAGTTGACTTCATTGGACCAATCAACCCCACAACCAAGCATTCAAAGGCTAGGTACATCATCACCGCAAGTGTCTACCTTATGCGTTAGGATGAAGCAACAACTGTTCTGGACTGTTCGACCGATACTTCTTTCAGGTTCATCTTCGAGAATATTATCACTCATTTTGGATGTCCTAGAAGCCTAACCAATGATCAGGGAGCTCATTTCATTAGTATCACTATAGAAATGCTTACAATAGAGTTCTTGATCCAACACCACAAAAGCAGTCCCTACCACCCACAGGCCAATGGAACAGTCGAAGCCCTCAACAAGATTCTGGAAAGAGGATTGACAAAGGTCTGTTGTGAAAACTGGGAGGATTGGGATGAAAAAGTCCCAACAGTACTATGGGCTTATAGGAAAACCACAAAGAAACTCCATAGGTATACATCATTCCAACTAGTTTATGGGAGAGAAGAAGTGGTGCCTGCAAAATTCATCACTTCAAGTTTGTATATTGCACAAATCATACATATGTCAAAAGAGGAATCCATTGCATAGAGACTTATGGAGTTACAAGAACTCGAGGAGACCATATTTCTAGCACACTTCCATCAGTTAGTTGAAAAAGAAAGACAAAAATCTTGGCATGATAGGCACATTAATACCAAGGTATTTACGCAAGGAGACAAGGCTCTACTCTACGATAGTTGGTACCAGAAGCACCCTGGAAAACTGCACATGCACTGGTTGGAGCCATTCATAATTGTGGAGATCCGACCCTTAGGAGCAATTAGACTCGTGCAATTGGATGGTGTTTTTCATCCAGGATGGGTGAACAACACTCGCCTGAAGCCCTATCTGTCTCAAAACTTAGAAAAGGAGATTGTTTCTCTAGTCCAAAGGAGCATGTAAAATAATTAGATTTGAGTTTTTTTTATTTTTTTGTAAATTCAGTTAATAAATTCAATGTGCACAGTGTTGTTCCATGACACATAGTTCATTTTATGTTTAAGAATTTTTAAGAATTGTTTGATACATAACTAATGACTCAGTAGTGCAGAATCTGAAGCATAAGATAATCCATTAATGAAAGTCATTAATATATGACGGGGACCTCCTTTGTGGTCGGAGGGAGGACGAATCCAAATATGATATGAGTCCATGTGCCACACAAACCCGGTCTAATAACAACCTTTACTGCCATTCCGGTACCCCGTATGAAGTCAGTTAAGCCATAAATCCACGATACACAAAGATTCCATCAGAGTTCGCATCGGGATACCCACCCATCAAACGGAAAGTTCTGAAATCAGCCACATCCCTATCCCACTCACGCAACTAATTAAATGACAAAATATCCCAATAGGATTTACCCCATTAAAATGTCCCGTCAGAAAACTCAAATCCGGTTGCGTCCATACGATCATGATGAATAGTAGTTATTGCTAAACTTTCTCGTTCAACCAAGTATAAGGCCCTGAGAACTCGCCCGAGAACACATCGTTTCCAATGAACATAGCCATTTTCAAATTCATAAGAGTGAACCAGCCTGTACAATTGTGAAATATTTAGTCGTGATCCTAGTCCTAAGCTCACTACAGAAGTTTGAATGTCAATAGCTACAACAAGACGGAGTGGCATGTCTAAAGAAGTAGTACCAGACGAGCCCTACGACCCCCGAGTCGAGGTCATAGGTGATCTAAAAGGGAATATGGAGCATGTTAAGCTCCTCTATCTTGACCTAATAGATCCAGTTTTGTTCCCTCAGATGAATACAAATGTCTTTTGGGAGATGGCTCCAGACGGATTAGGAGGCATGCAATTCGTGCCAAAACCATAATTTGTAAACTTATTCAATTCCACCATTATGAAACTCAGAGACCTACCAGTATTCGGTACCAATGGTGAGCAGGGATGATTTTAAGGATGGAAATATATTTTAAAATGTAAAAATCTTGACGAATCTTACTAATCCTTCATATGCCAACTATAAAATGTTTGGCGATATTTTTGTTAAAATATTCAAATTTTTAAGGATTTTATATAGTTGGTCTAAAATTTTGGCAATTTTTTCTGTAAAATAATTTTATCCTGTAGAATTTGGACGAATCATTTTTAGAATAGAGAATCTTTTTTTGAGAAAAACCATGGAAAATTAGCCCATGAGCGAAATTTAGCCCCTAAAATCATCCCTGCATGGTGAGTTTGCACGGTGCACAAAATTTATGATAAGTAGGGTGCATGATAGAAGTCTCTGGTTGGATAAGATATATCCAATCCATGATAAAGAGATCCATCATCTTAGTGGACTGTCCTTCGAAGGAGAAGATGTTTCGAAAGGATTCCAAGGTCCTGGTAAGCATAGCAAAAAGAAAGGAGATCTCATCCTCTATGAAAAAATCAACACAAAAAGGGGGGGATGCACAATAGTCATTGAGCCCATATTACCAGAGACAGTCTGGACTGACTATTACATCATAGCCAGCAAGGTTATGCGATCATACTACAAGGGTGAATGCACACTGGATGCATTATCAGTAGCAGACTTTTGCACCAACGGCGTTGTGTTCAATTGGTGTAGTTATTTGTTGGAGGAACTACTAGTGGTATGCAAGGAAGCACAAGAGAAGGGAGGAACCTTCACTTGTGGATATTTTTTGATGGAATTAGAAATTTTTAAATGGAGGCCACCTATCGGAAGGCCATCGGCACTACCAGATAAGGGACGCATGGCGAAGATGTTCGAGCCATGGAAGTCAAGGCTGGATTTGGAGAATGCAGCCTTTAACACCGCAACATTTGCTAAGTAGTAAAATGGCTTGATAGATACAACACAAAGGCTTTGTATTCTGCAAGAGATCCTCAACTGCAATATGAGAGACGTTGCCTTCAACATGAACTGACACCATACATTTGTCTGGTCGAGACATGTTAGCAAGGAAGATTTCCATACAAGGATGTTGTCGTTCTATCTGGACGAGGATGCCTTCAACAAGGAAGTAATGTTGTGGCCAGGAGTCAAATGCAACCCGTGCAAGTAAGAGATGCATTATATTCTTCCTGTGGAGCTGCTGAAGAAGACAGACAAAGAAGCAGGAGCAGGACCAAGCTCAGGTCTAGAGCCATAGAAGCCAGAAGATCTAGCACAATCAGACTCTGAGGAGGAAGATGATATGTATCCATTGGATCGGAAGAAAAGACCGGCCCTCCGTTGGCTGCCAACTAATTTTGTATTGTCAGGTGAGCACGTTAACCAGATCCTAAGTGTTGTATTCATTACCGAACCATTGGTTAATAAGCCTATAATTGGGGTCTCGCCGAATAAACCTTTGAACCCCCAACCCCTTTCATCAGTCGTCCCTCGCACCTACTCAGCAGTCAAAGAAAGCCCCATCATCCACATTTAGGATGACCCTGAGCCTGAGACATTTCCATCCACATTCATCACTGAGCACCCTCCGTCATCACCACAACCCCAATCCCCAACCCCAAAAACCACTAGTCCACCCCATACCACAAACCCAGAGTCAATGCAGCTCAATAAGCTAGAGAAATCGAAGCGAGAAATCCTAGGAATAACCCAAGAGTTGTCTAAGACGATACCATAAGGTTCTGTTCCAAACCCCAAAATACCAAAGAAGAGCATGAAGCTGACTGGTCTGAACCCAGATATCCAAGAACAACAGACTCAACCTTCAGTACAAGAAAAATACACCAAAACTGTGGAGGAGCCACAAGCTCAAAGAAACCAACAAATCACCTCACCATCCAAGGGTGAGGGTTCCTAATAAAGAACAATGCATGAAGCAGATACAAAAAAAGAGCAGGAGATACCAGAGGCTCAGAAGGAACTAGAATCAACACCCGGGTAGAGTGCAACATCCCAACGTGAACAGATGGAGCAGGTTCTACAGAACCCTCAACAATGCACAAAACTAATGCAACTATGCATAGCCAGAACAAAGGTTTTGACTCTCTTTCCCTCAACGTTAAAGTTGAGGATCGTGCCAGGACCATCAATAGAGGAGGAGGTAGAGACCCACTTAGAGCATTCCACGATGAGTGGACTTCCACTACAAACACGAGCACCCATAGATGCAGTCGCTTCACCCACTAACCTGGTACAGTGGCAAGCAATGCACTTATTTTGACTGATTAGAGAATCAACTGGTCAATTAGAGAAAAGGCTCCATAAGGTTGAGAGGTCTGTCAAGGTTACAAGGAAGGAAGATCTCGTCGCAAAAACATGCAAGATACATGAAGTGCACGACAAAATCTAGGTTTAGCACAAATTGGAAAGGTTGCGCACGAACTACCTAAATTTAGTGATGCAGGCGAGCCAGAGAAATAGATTGATCTACTACAAGGAGCATGCACACAACTCGCCACTCATGCTAAGCATCTAGAAGCATAGTTATGAAAAACTCAATAAGAAGCAGAGCAGAAGCCTCATAAACTGAAAGAGCATATCCAGAAGACTATACTTCAAGGCAACAATCCTCGAGCAACACTGCACAAGTACACAATGGAATGCACAAAGATCTTTTGAGAAGTCCACGATTGGATGGGCATCATCGCTCGACGAAACCAAGTCTTGGAGGAGGTGTGTACCAAAATCCAGGTGTTGAATGAGGAATTTGCAGCCATGATGGATCCGATGGAGCAAGAATAGAAGTTAGACCAAATCCAATAGGAAGACAATGAACTGAACGCCCTCTTTGAGGCACAATCTGGAGCAAAGAAAGCGTTGCACGACTTCCGACCTATCATTCAGGAAGTGTACATGAATATGAATCAATTTGATGCAACAACAGATTCTGAGTGGAATTTTTTGGTCGAGTCCAAGCCAAAGGAGTGTAGTAAAGAGAAGACACAATAGTTTGTTGTAGAGGCATCACTCCTCTCCAGGAAGTGGTAGGACAAAGTTGGAAACTTTCAAGGAGTGAAGGAGCGAGCCTTACAATTGGTCCCAGATTTGGGCCCTTCATTTGAAGAGGCAAAAGAAGAGAAATCACAAGCAGAAGAGCAGAAGGAAGAAGGAAAGGAGGACAAGGGAAAACAATATATGCTCCTGGAATATGTGAAAGAACAAAGCACTTGACTCGAGGGTGAGTCAAGGGTTGTGGTTGGAGCCTGTTGGGCCCTTTCTTTTTGGGATAATTAATTGCACAAGTTTTGACTGAGAACAAGTTGCACAAGCTTCAGAAGAATCTAGAAAATAGAGCAAGTAAGAGAAATAGAAAGGAGTTGCGAAAGACAACGCAATGCCAGCTAAGAAACAAATGGTTGCAACAGAACAAGGAAGCATGCAAGCCAACATGAAAGACACAACCTAGCTATATATAGGGCTGAACATAATTGTAAAAGGGTTAGTCAATTGGGATTTTAGTGGTTGGGTTGTGTGTATCTTGATTGGTTAGCTAGTGATTCAGTTGAATTGTGATCAGTATTAGTCTGATCTTTCCCTCTTGGTGAGGTTGTTGTAAGTCGAGTCGAGTCTTTACTTGATCCAGGTGGATATCGGTGGCCACCCACCTTTTCCGACTGGCTCAAAACAGTTTTCTGGCAATTTTGGCAATTTACTATTTTTAGCAGGTTTTAACTTCCGGGGCCATTTTGGGGGCCTAAATGAAGGTTTTTTGAGATAGAGGTTCTCAATGATATCCGAAGGCATGATTGAGGCCCCAAAATGAATCTCCTCGACAATACCTTTCCAACGAACTATCACACGCCTAAAACGGAGATCGTATGCAAAAGTTACGACCCCGGGAAGTTGATGTACTAACTTGCCCAAACGGGGCCCACATGACTTTTGGTGCTTCATCTCCTAGGGTTAGGTTTTTGGATGTATATGAATTTTGGCA
>ML792000.1:522560-538519 GCA_009831015.1 Picea engelmannii
GAGATCGTATGCAAAAGTTACGACCCCGGGAAGTTGATGTACTAACTTGCCCAAACGGGGCCCACATGACTTTTGGTGCTTCATCTCCTAGGGTTAGGTTTTTGGATGTATATGACTTTTGGCATTCTCGTCTATTGTAAAAATGCCTCTAGAGCCTCATTGTGATCATCTTCTCACGGATGCGAGTAGCAGCCACATCTCTTCTCAGAGATAAGCTACCAGCGCCTTAGCTAGTTATTTACATTCTGTTTGTAAGCATATTTCAGTCATTTGTTATTAATGAAATGAAGTCTTATTTCCGCTGCATCTCTGCGTTTATGTGTATTTATGTATTTCATTGTGTTCCTACATAAATCTGGATCATTACTGTAACCAATGTATCAGTCTAAGAATTGGAGTTATGTGATATGAGTTGAGTCTAGAGTCTGTATAGATCTCTACTGAGTATCTATGAGTCTGTAATTGAAGAAAGATTATGAAGCTAATATGACGAAGGACCGGAATTTACAAAATATGATGTGTCTCTATGTGTTTTACTTATGCATTGCAATAATTCTTTATGGTTTATGAGTCCTACTTAATGGTTCTATGTTTAAAGGCCCGTTCACCACGTAAGTAGGTTTGACTCTTGCACACATAAGATTCAGATCTTTTCATGTATCTTGCGCAAGATCAGGATGAGTCCTAAAGGTTCTGTGGATCCTCCTAAGTCCTTTCCTTACCCTTCCCTATATATTTGTCTCAACAGGGCTTTGGGTGAGACTTCTTCTCTTCAGAGGAGATGAAAATGCCAGCGCTCTAGACTACTCGGTACCTTTTGTTGGTAACCTGAGAAAGACCCTGGTATGATCAAACTTCTGCCAATAGAACATACAACTAATGACTGCAAGCCCCAACGAATCACAAATAACTATATATCCATGTCTCATAGGAATATGTGTTGAAGTCGATAAGAAGATATCAGTTGGAAGGAAGGCATTAAGGCATGTTCCCTCATCCAACACGAGGGGTATCAGAAGGACAAATATTTGGAAGGAATTGAATGAATATATTGTAAGGACCACATTGAGGTACAACTCTGACATGCACCAGATGTAATAGTGCACGACAGAGACTCTCTAAATAGTATCCAATAATGGAGACTATAGAAAAAGACGAGGAATCCACTAATGGGGTCAGATGGAAACCAAGGTACAACACAAATCCCTATTTGTGATGATTGTTTTTTATTTCAAACACAAGAGAAACCACTCAGTCAGAAACCTATGATGGTTTGTCATCTTCTAAGTGTAAGGTCACCTATCAATAATGGAAATAGGCCTAGTGTGAAACTCTAGTTCATACTCTCAGAGCAATGTGTCAGAGTCTATAAGAGCAGACCCGCCAACAAGAAGTCAATGAATACCTTCTATACTAGCATGAGTGAGATACAAATATACTTATGATGTTGAGATGTACTTTACTGAAACGGGAAGATTGACCTGAAAGTTCAAATACTTGTTGCATAATAATCGAGTCATGCTAAAACTTCCCTTAAACAAAAACATGACACATTATATGGCTTAGGTGGATTATAAACTAGGATACATTTGAGATACAAGAGACATCATCAAACATTCCATATGTTTTGAAGAATAAACAATCGAGGAAGATTATGCTAAAAAATGAGAAAAAGTCTCCTAAATCCATACTAAACCCAAATTATTGAGACACTGTCTCAAATATTTTGCTTTGTTCAAGGGAAACAAGACTACTACCAACAAAAGAGATAGACACTTTCCCCACTTTTTTTTAGTTTTTTTATATTTTTTTTGTCTCTTTTATGTTACTAAATCCTAAAAAAGAAAAAAATTATGTTATAGCACAGTGAAGGAAATGAGTTTCGAGGGTAAGAAAACTAGTTCCAAATTGCAAGGAACATATCTATGCTCAATGAAAGGAAGCATGTGTAGTATAAGGACACTTATGGGATGTTTCCTCTAGGTTTAAGGTGTCGAGTCGCAAAGGAATAAATTGCAAGGCTAGCAACTGGTAGGAATTCATAAGAAAATAGTTCAACAATAGAAAATTCAAGATGGATTTAGGCCTAAAAGTGTGAGGAGTTAATATGAAATGCAATTACAACTCAACAAAATTTTGGAAGCCTCGTGGGTAGGTTATCCAGCAAGAAATTGAGAGGAATTCGTAAGGCCTCAACGCAAAGACATGGAAGGAATAAAGAGGGATTTTGAGGCTACATGGAGACTGCAACATGGGTGTCAAAAGGCCGGTGAGGTAATAAATAGGAAACCCATGGAGAGGTAAGATTTACCATCAATAAGAGACACCTATAAGTAGCTTGAAGGGAGTTGTGTTTCTAACATATGGGGTTGATCATATGGCAGATACGTGGTCAAAATGGATAGATGCATAGTTCAGGTAGAATGGAACCTACCCTATATGCTAGTAAAGAACACAATACTTGTTGAATAATCTAAAGAAGTTTTGATATAAGTATCAACATGCATTAGGGGGATTCCTGTAGGTAATGGCTATAAAAATATTGAGAAGGATATATGTAGCTTCAATGCAAAGTCATGGCAATAATAAATAGGACTCTTGATCCTAATAGAAAACTTGTAGCATGAGCACCAGAATACAAAGAAGTTTTAAACTGTGACACCCATGGAAGGTAGTCTCTACAACATGAATTACGACACTTCTAAACAACATAGAAGGTTTTGTTTCACAACTCAGTGGGGCCAGTCCTAAGGAAAAATGAAACATGAAACATATAACGCAAAAATGCATGGAGGGGAAAATCTAACCTATATGCGAATTTCGATATCATTACCTATCAAAACGGATCGACATGGTACGAAAAGGTACCAAAGAAAATGTCTCCAAATTCTTGTATATAAGACCCAAAACACTTACCCATAAGTTAATAAGTCCAATATAGAAACCTCTGATAAAAACATTTGATAAGGGATACAAAACATGAATACAAGAAACCCTAAAAGTACAATATGTACAGAGGATTGCACAACCTTGTGGCTTATGCATAATAGTGCTCTAGGTAGAGCTCATTGCTAAGATTAGACCAAGGTTTTATTTGGTAACAAAACTGTAAAGTTTCTATTTTGGGAAGAGGTTGAAAATCCATAATCATAGCTTCAAGGATAGCCTCATCTAAAGGAAACTCAACATACCTGAAACTAGGGCTCGAAAACACACAAAAAATAGGGATCGAGGTATTACAAACAATAAGATCATATTCAAAAGGAAATGATAGATTACTTAGAACAAGAGGGGAAAGAAAAGGATTGCATTCCCCCATTAAATAAAAAACTTGATCAATTGTCAATACCTTATCTAGACAAGGTGAACATAATTGTAAAGATCCTTTCTCAGAAGCAATTGAGCATTGAGGATAAGATGCCAAATAATTAACCTGTGGTAGGGAAGAGTCTACATGAATACTAGGAACACACAAAGTGAAAACCTGAGATGAAATTGAACTAGGATGGTGATTAACAAATGAAATATGATCAATAGTGACAATGCTTCCATTGTGAGGGAAATGCATCACACGAAATAGAATAGACACCACATCCCTCATCACATAAACATAATCATGCCCAAGAATAATATTAAATTCTAAAGGGCCTGGCACCACTAATATATTGATTAGAAAAGTATTACCATCTAAGGTAATATGTAACTGAGGAACAATCCCCACAAATTCACTAGGTATTATATCAAAAGCTAGTAGCTCATTGGTAGCTGAAACAAGCTTGGGAGAACCCAATGATTTCCAAGCCGAGCAAGATAAAATATTTTCGTAGGATCCATCATCTATAACACATCAATGAATTCCTTTCTACATATATTCAACTAGCATCGTTATCTGGAAAACTGAAAAAGAAGGAAGGCGAGGCTCTACAAGATCATTCCAATAAAAGGAAACCATCCTAGGACTTGGAGGGAGTTTGCTCTAAGAGAGTATAATTCCCCCTTTTTCAAAGGTACTAAACTAAAAATGCTAAATACATTGTCGAAATATTCATCACTCCCTAAAAGAAGAGTGGGATGAATCGAAGATTGCATCGATAAGATCACTTCCTTAGAATCGTCACTCTTTGAGAGAAGATCGGAATCGACCAAAGATTACAATGGTGTGACCACTTCCTCAACCAATGGTTGAATAGGATGCAAAAAAACATGTTCAAGAGATGCATCACCCCCCAAAAAAAGAGTGGTATCGACTGAAGATTACATTTTCATGACCACTTCATCAATAGATGATTGAAAAGATTGTTGGGAAACCAAAGGTGACTCAGAACTAGAATGGCCTTCAGAAAAGGACCATGCTCTTCATACCACAACAATAACAGGGCACAATTGAGTAAGGTGATCTCATTTTCCAAGATTACAAGGGAATTTGGGCTTATGTCCTATATGTCTAGGATTCTCAATTGTATCTATGCCCCCAGCATGACTTATAGTGGTCAGTGGGTTTCCCCTAGCATGACTTGTAGTGGCTAGGTGTTGATATGCAACCCAACTTGCAAATGTTGGTGATTTTTTTCAGTATCACTAGTAGTGACTAGATTCATGCCCCTAGCATGACTTGCACTGAACAGTTGTTTGTCATCAACATGACTTACAGAGGTTGTTGACATAACTCCAATATGACTAGCAAAGGTTGGTTGTGCACTCTCGACATGACTAGCAAAGGTTGGTTGCTAAACTCCAATATGACTTGCAGGGACTAGGCTCTTTTCCCTAGTATTAATTGTAGAGGTTGGGTGTTGGTATTCAAAATCACTCATAGAGTTTGTTGACCTATATCCAACATGACTAACAGAGGTTTGTGATGTATTCTTCTTACTCTTCCTCTTCCTCTTCTTTTTAGACTTCTGGTTACTATTATCAAGACTTTCACCAGAATAGGGAGAAGGAGAAGGATTAAACTTGGTGGATGTAGAAGGTGAAGGATCAAAATCCACATGATGGCCCTGACATAAGATGCGTATCTGAGAAGCATCAAGATAATTGGGGACATTTAGAGTCGTCCACAACCAAACCGGTAGTCCTACATTCAACCCATGAATGTTCAAAGTGGCCATCAAGGGGGAACCAATGTTTCCAAAGAATGGAAAGGCACAAGGATCCCCTTGGGCAAGGGTCCCTTGGTTGGTATCCTTAAGAAATGTTTCCAAATGGTTCTTATGCATAATTTCATCCCTTGTGGGATTTTTCATGTCCATAATCATCTAACACATCAACTCTGATGAACCAGTGGTATAAAAATCCATGCATTCTAAGAGGAATCTCCATGCTTTCAAAAGAAATAACAGGGGTCCTTCCCAACCAATGGAGCGGTTGATTGACTGCTCTGAATCAACTATCCAAAAGAAGTGACACTAACACAACCTAAGGACAATAATACAAACCAACACTCCAATAAAAATGCCTAAGATAAACATCGCAAACAAACAACTTCTCAAAAACTTCATCCTAGGTGGATGAGGTCCTAATTCCAAAGGAATGAAAAATTTGAAAGGGACCTTATGGATGAAGGCATGGGTTGATTAATTCCATGAACCAGTGAAGGAAGGACTGAGAAGCATTTATCCTGACCTCCACTGACTATCCTTATATGGTGAAAGAAATATTGAAAAGTGCGATACAAAATTTTCCCCAGGTACCACGACAAACCCTTGCAGTCACCTCTGAGATCCCTAGAAAAAGAAACGAATGTCCCCAACTCGTAGTCAGCATCCAGGGGGTATAGTCAATAGTCGAGATCGAACGTATGGGTAGGGTAAATGAGCCCAAAACTCTTCCAAAGGAATGATTCCAAATGGGTCAGTATCACTTCAGGAAATCCTCCAATATACAATCTCTCCACTATGATCAATTAAAATTTGGAGGGGATCTCTCCTCGGCTCTGCTTTACGCAACCTTGTGTTTGACTCCTATGTTAAAGGATTATTCCTGGCTATACTTACATGAAATTTGGAATTGGCTCTCCCTAACTCATACTGATATGTTTGTTCAATGGCCTTGGAGAGTTATCTCTCCAATCCTAATCCAAGGCCCTAACCCTAGACTTGTTTGTGAACCCTAGAAACAAATTATATTACATTTTAAGTTTAGTGTTCGTTTTAGTGATTATTTTTACTCAAAGGGTATGAAGTGAAATTGATGTTGTTTGAGACTCTTGAGAAAATGAAACTTATAATAAGACTAGGAAAGAAAAATTTACACCAATTCTTCAAATGAAAAAGAGTTTCAAAAAATAAAATGCATGAACAATCCTTCAAACCTTGAAATACAATTTTTTCCTATCCTAGTATCTTTTTCTTTTTCAAATAATAATGAAAAACAACGCAAAGAAAGAAAGAGACCTTACTGGAAAAGAATAGTTTTTTTCATTTTCTTTTTCTTTATACCAAAGCAAGAAACATGCCTAAAGACCTGAGTGATAGTAAGCAAATTATTTTCTTGAAAAGTTCAAAGACAAGGGAACCATGGACGAATGACTAGCAAACAAGGAGTTTTGTCTTTTCTCTTACTAAAATAAATGAAATGTAAATGAGATGAGATTTTCCTTTTTATTTTATGAACACATGGAACAAGGTAAAGTGGAAGAAAGAAAACAGTCAATAATAACTGAAACACAACATTCAAACTAGAAACTCATCCCAGCCACACACAACTAACCTTTCGACCCACCTAAAGAACCTTATAACCAAAATATTAACCTAACAAAAAGAATTATATTTTAGATGATTTCAAAGTTTTTCAAAGACTTAACATAACAATCAAAATAAAAATCAAACATATAAAACTCAATTTTCACTTTAGAACCAAACCATACCCTCCCATAACTGAGAGAAAGGCTCAAAAATCAAGTGTCTTACATAGATCCTTGATAGTGTACACTAGGACCGACGGACATCCTTAGATAATACAAAGGAAAATCGTGGATATACCCAACTCATAGAGGTAAAAAGTGTGGATGCACCAATAAACTTGAAAAATAAAAATGCCAATCTAGAAGGAAGCTTCCATAAACTTTGGACGAAGTTTATATATGGAAAATTCTTTAACGAAAATAAATTTTAGAAAAAACAAAGTTACAAAAATAAAATACAACACAATACACCCTAAGACTGACCCAAAATAAAAGAAAAAAAAACCATTATGGTCACCAATTATGTTATGGGATTTCCCCCATGTGACCTTGGGAAATTTCATAGTAGAGCGAGACCATATGTAAAAGACAAAACCTACCCTCACACACAAAAATTATATAAGAAAATAACTACTTTGAGGAGAGAAAGAGAGAAGGAGAGAAGGAGAGAATTCACACCTTGTATCTTATGTCTAATGTTGATCCTCCCTTTCCACCTTTAATTTTTCTCTTGATCTCCACTAGTATCAACCTGCAAAAGAAGACCAATTCTATGTTGCAACAAGGTAGTTATGAATTCAAAGCATACATATAATTCACAAAAATTCATGTATATGAAGAAAAATAACAGATCTCAATAAATTGAATCAATTTAGATATGTATTGAGTGAAAGAGAACTCTTTTATTGAAAACAGTGAAAGTGGGTAGTTACAACCTGACTCTAACCATTGACATTGCCTTCCATCCAAACGCCTAGGTTCCTCCACTGGTCCTTCAAGCATCAACTCATCATGATGGATCTTTTGCAAATGTCTTATAAGGGATAGGAAAACACCCTAAAACCACATATGGGAGAGGAAGGAATGTTGGAAAACAAGTTCCAAATAAAGGAGATGTTACTCAAAGGATCAAGGAAAGTAGGGAAGCTTGCAAATTCATCAACATAATCTTGCATCTAGGTTGTCCCCCTCGTACATTCCATCAAAGGTGAATTTATACCATCCTCAAAGGGATTAGTTGGTTGTTTTCCATTGTGTATGGGCCAAGGGAAGTTTGGGAACGAGCCCAACTAAAAAATTTGCCTGAAAATGTGGAATATTTTATTTTTTCATAATATTTTAGGCCATTCGTGGGTTGTAAACTAGAAAGGAACATACATCCGTGGTTTTCACATGGGTGACCCATGGATGGCAAAACAAATGTTGTTTTTTATATAATTTTGTTGAAGAATGACGGTATTTAAGTTTGCAATATAGGGAAAATGGCTAAGCCATCTCACAAATGCAAATGATGTGGCAATTTATGGTATAACATCATCAAAGAAAAGGTGTTTAATAATTTCAAATTGCATTATATGGAGAAAAAATAGGTGTATTTTGAACCAACACGTGAAAGGCTACAAGGGGTCCCTAAAGTAGTTTCTAAGGAACAAAATCTAGATCCACGCAAAGCAATCAAGGATTTTATGGTAATAGAGGAGACTTAGGGCTTGGATCCTAACAAGGTTCCAAGGCCTAATAGTTTCTGTATTCAATTTTTCAAAGATTGTCAAGGAATCATCAAATTTATTTGTGCCAAATATTAAATTGGATAAGGAATAAAGACAAAATTGGGGGTATAAAAAAATCCTCATTTCTTTATTTAATTCTGAAGGAAAAATGACCACTGTCCTTTGCTTGATTCAAGTCCATATCACTATGTAACTTATCACATAAAATTATGACCAAAAAATTAGTGAGTCATCTTAAAAATATCCTACCTGTAACACACTTGACCCCCTTATACACTCTTAGGTTGGTGAGATGTTTGGTTTTTTTCTCCTCAGAAATTGGGATGAGTATTCAAGTCCATCGATGCTTATGTGAAGACTTATCTTATCACAAAACTGAGTATGTATACTCCTACAATTCACTACAAAAAGCCTACACATGGTTTGATATGGTGACCAAGGCTTAGAAACCCCCATTTGGATAGTCAAAATTCATTTCAGCCTCATAACAACATCCCATGACTATTCAGACTCTTCCCATCGGGATGCTCACTCACCAAAGTTTGTTTCCTCATCGATGGAATTACTCTAATTGATCGTTCTCAGTGATCCAACGCTCCTCATAACTTGGGTTATGATGGATACAATCACCTCGGATCCTATATATGTGTGAAGGTTATACCCTCATAATCATTCATTATACCTACCATGAACATGACCCACGAAATCTACGGCTATGATCAAATATTGCCATGCACTGATTGGTAGTTTATCTTTGTTCTCAAGGTCTCTCCCCATCAAGGTATTTACATTAAGGTATATCACACCACTCCAAACACACTCACTCTAACTATTAGACATTTCACATTCCCCTCATACAACGGACATCATATTCCTTAGGGTTTACATCTATTCAATAGTTAAGATCTATAAACCCTTCTCTTTGGAGTGATTCATAATAAATCCAATGGATGAGATATTGAGGGAAACTCTCAGAGAGATCTATGGTCCCCATCCTTCCCCATCATCGAAATCCTACTCTAACCCTCTTCCCATACCTATGACGTTCCTTAATCTAATACATTAGTATCAAGATCCAACAGTCCAAAATTGATCCTTACCACACTCTGAAATATCAATGATCCTCATTGACTTGCGGTCTCTTCATAATAGTCATAATATATTCCCCATATCATCACCCCAATTGTACCACCAATTGATCAATGGCCCATATTTGTTCCCTCCACTAAATAAATGGTTGTGAACCTCCCCATCATAAAACATTGGTTTCCCCCATGGTAACAGTTCAAATCCAGACTTAAAACCTTCAAGGTTTCTTCTAAGTCTTCTCTAAGGTTCTACCAACTCTTAAGATCCCTTAATTTCACTCTTAAACATACCAAAGCATTCTTGATTCACTTGGATGGAAGGTTTTCATATATTGCAATATTTCCACCTAAGACAGGTGACTTATTTAGGATTTACAATTCCTCATCGTAGACAGGGATTTCCAAGACATCATGGCACTCCTTTCATTTCCCAAATGAAGTATTTTTCCATATCGTATAAATTTTCCTCTCAAGGGTTAGGGTTCCAAAACAATTAAGACTCTTAGAGTATACACAGAGACCCCTCCCAATCACTTGGATATCACTCTACCAGTTTCAAGATGAATATTTTCTTCATATCCTGCAATATTTCCATTCAAATCCTTACAATATTCACAGGGATACACCCTATTCTTACATCATTCTCACGGATTCACAAGTTTAACAAGTTTTCCAATGGAAAAAAAACATGATTACTCCATTTTACTTAGGAAGTCAATCATACATTCCTATTTCCTATTTAACCATGAAACAACATATTTATATCCACACATTAAGTTAAGAATAGTTATCTGTACATTAAATTTCAACATCCAACTAGCTGAAAGAGGACTCCTTTCCTCCCAACCTTAGGCTATGTTATAGAAAGATTTTCCTCACCCTATGCAAATTTTCTCAGAAGGCCTTGCTCCATTTTCCTGTGCATACTTGAAGTCCCTTTTTGCAAATCCCATAGCTAAAAACATTATTTTTCCACATATACATGCCATACCTATTGTACAACATGCGTATACACGGGTTGCACCACTACATCCCATGTACATCGGGTTTTGTTCTCAAAATTAAAAACCGGTGTCAGGTTTCCATGTCACGTCACGAGATCCATGATCCTTGACCTTCCATATACTGGAAACATTCCAACCCGGCCCTTCAGTTCCACTTGAAGGCTATAAATGGGCCAAATCTGAGCTATGGAAAGAGGAGAAGAATTCAACTTTGAGAGCAAAGTTACTCTGGAGAAATTATTCACTTCATATTGAGACTGCAACACTTTGTCCTTTTAATTTTGAACACATTGTTCAACCACCAAGCTCTTCCCTACTTGATTGAGAGCCTCATTGTCTCTCTTATATGAGATTTCCTTTGGTGGAGGATTGAAGTGGTGGAGGCCCAGTTGGAAGGGACTTAGTTTCTCGGTTCTGAACCGTGTCGCACGGAAGTTTGTAATTCATTCACTTGCATTGATTACACTTTAATAGAAATACTCTTTTCTCATCCAATTAATATCTTGCAAATATTTGAATTGTTATTCCATGGGTGTATTTGTTATGAATGTTGATGGATTATGCTATTGAATTTGCTAACATTATATATTATCACCATATTCTTGTGTTTCTTGGTTGTTGAGGACAAGTTATAGGTGTATTGCTTTGATTCAATTTCTCAACGATGGACTTCATCGAACGTCTCGACGAGGTAGGACTTTAATCTTGTCTTGCTATAATATTTTTTTATATAGCATACCTGATATTAGAGTTGATTTTTGCAGTCATTTCCGTCTGTTGTGGATTACCCCTAGCCATAGAGATATTTTCTTCGTAATAGGCTATGTTGCAGAGTGCCTTCCTACAACATGCCACCCACTTTCCAAGTCATGATACGACAAGGTGATTGATTCTGTTGGTTTCTATATTTAGAAGGATCCAGGAGGTTACTCTCCTTCCTCCATTATTAACAGTAGAAGTTTACCTCTTCCTAGTAAGATTAGAAATTCCATAGATTTATTAGGTACCATTCCCACTAGATTTCCACTACACAAGGAGTCCCTTCTCTGCTAAACGACCCCTTGGAAACCTCCCTTATCATTGCCAGTTTATTTCTATAAAGTACCAAGCTACATTCCTCTGTAGCTCCAATATGGATTTGGGTTTTCTCAGTCTAGGGTGATCATCAATGTTTTGGACATGCTTTATATTTTCTTCAAGATCAACTTTCCAACTTATTTTGTTTCTCATATATGTGCAACTAAACTCCTTTATTCATCACACCATCTGTCAGTGAGTTTGAAACTCACCAACTCTTCCAATATTTTTGTTGCTCGCTAGTTGTTGTGAATGCTTACTCTTCATTTCTTCTCTTTTGCACATATATATCCTTCTCGCATGTGTGTTCTCTCCATGTGTAACCTTCACGTCCATGTTCTTCTTTCCTCCTGGGTGATGTTTTTCCACCTTTGGTATCTTCTTCCTCCAATCCTTTGGATTCCCATGAATTATATCAGAAGCGACCTCCAATCAGGAATGCGAATTTTGAAGGGAAATCCAAGGTTGTACTTGTTTTTTTCAGTTGGTTGTTTCCTCTTCAAGGGATCATATCTGTCAACAATATTAACTACCTTAACCACCAATATTGTCTCTTCATAACTTCTCATGTGGCTCCATGTAGGTTCGAGTACGTTGGAAGGTGTGCATTTATGTTTGCAGGTGTATGAAAGCTTTCTATTTTCCTCACTGAAACTTCCCAGCTTCCACCTAAGCAATTCCACCTCACCAACGATATCACTTCATAGAGATTTCCTCATCAATTCCCACTTTTTATATCATGGCTAGTACTGAAGGATTTTCCCTCTTATTTAGTTGTCTGATGTTTTCTATTAATCAAAACATGAATACATGCTTCATAATCCAACTATATGAAGTCATAGCATAAGTACAGTCATGGGGGGAAATAGGGTGTTACATTCCCCCCCTTAAATAAACATTGTCCTCAGTGTTTATATATATATGTGTGTGTGTGTGTGTGTGTGTGTGTGTGCGTGCTAGAAGTATCCCTCTGGTTTCACATGTATCAGAATCCAATCAATAACATGATTAGAATCATGAACACATATGTTTAATAAGGATGCATGGAACGCATTATGTGCTCTAACAGTAGGTGGAAAATCAAGTTTGTCCGATATTGGTCTCACTCTTCCCAGGAATTCAAACGATCCACAATATCAGGTTGATAACTTAGCACAATTCCCCATCCTTAGGGAAATTATTTTGGGCTTCACTTTGAGATACACATGATCTCCCACCTTGAACTCTTTATGAGTTCTCTTGCTATTTGCATATCTCTTTTTCCTATCCTGGGTTATTTTTAAATGTTGCGTTATCTTAATCATTTCTTGTTCCATTTATTTTAACATCTTGGGTCCAAGTTTGATCTTGTCCACTGGACTATCCCAAATAATTGGAAATCTAAATTATGTGCCATACAAAACCTCAAATGGGCTCATCTTCAACGATTCATGATAACCATTGTTATAGGTGAACTCTACTAGAGGTACATACTTTTCCCATTGCTTGGGATGATGTATAAAATGCATCCACAACATGTCTTGTAACAATGTATTTACTCTTTTTCTATGACTATCTTTCTGAGGATGGAAGGATGTGCTAAATGTCAAATGTGTTCCCAAGTCTGAAAACAAACTTCTCCAAAAACTTGAGGTAAACTTAGCATCTTTTTCCAAGATTATGGTCTTGGGTAGACCATGCGACCTAAATATTTCCTTCACAAAAATGTTAGCAATATCTATGGCCTTAAAAGTGTATTTTATAGGGATGAAATGAGTTTCCTTACTCATCTTATCTAACAAAACCATGATTGCATCATGCTGCATGAATGTCCTTGGTAGATGATCAAAATCTGGACCATGGGTCAAAATTTAGCCCAAAAATCAACATTATCGGAATTGCCTCAAAACGAACGTGAGCATAGCCCTCGTCGTCATGAACCCAACGCAATTCATGTTGTCTCAAACGGATGTCGGGAGAGAGAGATATCGTGATTTGTTCGTCAAGCCAAACAGGCAAAAAACAAAAGGACGCTGACTGGGCAGTCCGTACAGGTGACGTGGCATGACCGTACGCTGACTTGGCAGAGGTGATGTGGCAGGACCGTATGAATGTACATTGGTGACATGGAAGATGTTGATAGGTTGACTGTTGATGAATCTAGAGCTGACACGTGTCCGTTGGTGGCAAATGGTATGAGGACACGTGGCCCAACCCGAGGGCGCCACGTGTCACTCATTGATTGGCTAAGTGGTTGTATAAAATTTATGGGAGTCCGCAGGGTTCGACCCCCGGACCTCCCCCACTGTGTAAAGACTTCACAAACCTTCACTAACCAACATGCCGCCAATTGTTTCTTATTATGTATGCGGGTAACATTGTATTTAAAATGCAATTTGTTTTGTTTTGGTGGGGGGTCGGGCCGGGGCTTAGCCCCGACCCGCGATCCTTTGTACCACACATACGACCATGCCACATATATATAGTTTAAAACCCAACCTTTGGCATGGGAATTGTCCTATAAGCCACGGTTATATACCATTTCATGTGACCAACCGGGAGCGCGGGGGTTACACGGTTCTATAACGGATTAACCACCTTTTACCATGCGTGAGGTCACATTATGCCATATGCCCAGGTGCCTAGGCGGTTAGGGGCTGGCGTGCCCTTAACCATCCTACGGCTTGCACCATTGGCGCGGTTGCACCCGGTGCCGGGTTTTTACGCCTTAAATGGCATGTGTGCCAGGTTCATTCAAGAAGGGTGCATTTTGGCGAACCAGTTTCAGCAAGGTTGAAGGAGAAAAATGGAGGAGGCCTAACTTCTTCATCTTTTGGCCGATTGAGGTGTCGTAAAAGCCCAACTAGGGGTTTTTGGATGTCCTAAATCCATTGGCATTGTTATCAAGGCCATTTGAATACTTATTTTGCAGGTTTTGCACCGTTGAAGTTTCAGGAAGCTCTAGGGAGCTTTAAGCCCTCATTGATTGAGGACATGTTTTGGTGAGCCTATGTTTGTTTTCTGTGATTGAATAAATATTTTTGGCTAATTGATATGCTCTAAACACATTGGGACAGGTTTTAGAGGCTTTTGAGGACTTTTACAGGTGTTTTTTCCAAAGAGAAGCTCAGGGAAGCTTATGGCCACATGTAGAAAAGGTCATGCCCAAATGAGCCATGATCCGTTTTCAGAGTTCTATTAGTCATTTTTGGGGTTTTTATGTGTTTTGATATCAATGGTACAGTCTGTTTTTCCATTAGATTTGAGCAGAAGCTTGTAAAATAACTTTTGACAAATTAATCCCAGAGAGCCAAGTCCATTGATGGAGGATCAAGGAGATGTAACCCGGAGGGGGGTGAACTCCTTTATCGGCTTGTTCTTGTTGTGAGTTTGATGGTTTATTTGCTGCAAGTTGTGTTGTTGTGTATTTGTTTAAAGTACATATTTAACCATCTAAAAGAATAATTCCTCACACATAAGCATTTATAAGAAGAAGCATAAAACTTAGCACATAATTTATTTGGCATATTTTAACACATGAAGCAAGGTCCTGTAAAGTTTATTTTCATGAAGTAGAGGATGCTTGCATAGCATAACAAGTCAGCTTTCTATTTTCAGATCAGGTGGTATCAGAGAATAGTTTGTTTTGCTCATGTGTTTTCCATTGATAGCTTGAGATTTAACTATTGGTTTTTGTGCAAGTTTTGTGTTGAAGTTTGATATCTTGCAAAGATGGAGGAAGCTTCAAGCATTGATAGTTCTCATACATTTTCATTATCTAAATTCTTTGACAAAGAGGAAATTCTAACTATGAGAGATTTGATGAAAGAGATGTGTGAAGACAGAAATGTGAACATTCCCCTTGAAGAGCAGTTGATGGCCATGAAGTAGGAGAAAGACCAGCTTCTTCAAAGGTTGCATGAGATGGAGATTCAACTCCATGAGGCAAAGGAAACCCTTACCAAGTACATGCATGAACATAAGGTATGAAATGTTAGTTTATCTTCTAATTCCTCACAAGATGAATGTTTTGGTGGTTTTGAAAATCACACAAGAGGAATAGGGTCCAAGTTGTTGTTTAAAATGGGCTATGAAGGTAAAGCTTTAGGAAAAAATGCACAAGGCATTGTTGAGCCTATTGTTGTTGAAGAGAGACCTAGGTATTGTGGTCTTGGATATGAACGAAGAGATGGAGAAAATTCCAAAGTCGAGGAGACAAGGGAAACAGTTCCAAGAAAAAACTTTGTTTCAAGTTCACCTCCTCAAGAAGGCTTTAAAGGTGAAAGTTCAAGAACTTTTGTTGAAAGTTCAATCCCTCCAGCATGCAAGGCTTGTGTTCAAGATGAATGCGAATGTGTGAAACGAAAGAGTTGTGACAGTGATGAGGACAAGAACA
>ML792000.1:562958-626677 GCA_009831015.1 Picea engelmannii
CATGGTGAAGGGGCGCCAGCGCTCCTCAGGTAGTGTTAGAGGAGCGTTCCCCTTCCAAAACCTTGATTATGAAGCCTTCTAAGGTGTCAAGAGATGTTTGACCTCAGTAGACCAGTTTTCTTCCTTCAAATTGAGTAAATGAGTTGTTTCAAGTGCCTCTGTGATGTCATCATTGAGGTACCATGATTCAATGGTATTTACGACACCCTTATGACCAACTTGTGACATTTGCGACAAGTTGTACAGGAGTTGCGACACTTGCGACAAGTGAGAGGTATGTGCGACACTTATCTAGTTGAGTGATTTGGATGTGTAACACCCTTCATATTTTCTTTCACTAGATTATTGTTGTAATAATTCCCTCACTTTATTGAAGAACACATCTCCTTGCAAGAGGGTTTTTATCCGCTTCTGTATGTGAAGATCCACTACACTTGTTGCTACTAAATGTATAGTATCCACACTCCAACTAAGTACGTCTGGCACTTTAATTTCCTTTCCATTTATGTGTTTGATTTCAAAATCAAACTCATTGATCAGTGCCATCCATATGGATTGTGTAGAATTTAACCTTGGCTGGTCAAACAAATACCTCAGAACATAACGGTTTGTCATCAATAAGAAACTCTTTCTGAGCAAGTAATGGCTCCACGTCTGCAATGCATGCATAATTGCTACTAGCTCCAGATCATCAGTGAGATCATTCTTCCCATGCTCATTTAATTTTCGTGATTCATAACTTATCACTTTTCCCTCCTACATAAGGATTCCATTGATTGCTTCTTTGCAAGCATTAGTACAAACCAAGAAATCTTTTTCAGGGTCTATAATCTTCAAAACATGGGCATTGGACAAAAGATGTTTCAACTATAGAAAAGTAGCTTCACACTTTGTTGACTATACAAATTTCTTCCATTTTCTTTGTAATGAGTTAATGGGATGACCAATCTTGTAAAATACCTTTATAAACCTTATAAAATATCTAGTAAATACCATTAAATACCTTACCTCTACCACATTTAGAGGGGCGGGATAATCCATGATTTCCTTGATACCTTTGGGATCTACTGCCACTCCTTCTGAAATTATGTGGCCTAAATACTCGATTTATTGTTGAAATAGATTGCACTTGATGAAATTAGAATACAATTGGTGTTCTCTTAGAAAATGAAAAACCATTGTAACATGTTCTTCATGCTCTCCTATAGTCTTGGAATACACCAAAATGTCATCCACAAACACTGAGATAAACTTGTCTATATACTTGTTGGGAACTATATTCATCAAACACATGAAATTAGCTGGTACATTGGTGAATACAAATGGTACCACTACAAAATCATAGTGCCCATACCTTGTTCTAAAGGTTGTCTTGTGAATTTCCTCATCCTTTATTCTAACTTGGTGATATCCCTATCTTAAATCAATCTTTGAGAAAATTCCAACTCCCTTGAGTTGTTCAAAGAGATCATCAATTCTTGGCAATGGATACTTGTGCTTGATGGTCATATTGTTCAACTGTCTATAGTCAATACATAGTCTCAAGGTACCATCCTTCTTCTTTACAAACAGGTCAGGTGCTCCCGATGGAGACAGAATCATCTTAATTGAACCTTTATCCAACATCTCCTTCATGTGTACCTTTAACTCCTCCAATTCTGGTGTGTTCATCCTATATGATACTTTTGACGTTGGTGCTACTCCATGCACAAAATCTATTGAAAAATAAATATTTATCTTGGGAGGTAGTCCAAGAACCTCCTCTGGAAATACATCCTTAAACTTCCACAACACAGGGTGAACTTTCGCCTTCAACTCCTTTCCTTCTGTTGAATCAAGAACTTGGATTGCATATAAGGGACACCCTTTCCAACTGAATTTATTAAGACGCAATTACTCTATTTTTCTAATTGACACTAGCTTTTGAATTCCTTGCCAAATTTTTATACTTCCTTCTTTGTCTTCACACTCCAAAATTTTCTCATACCAGTTCAATTTTTCCTTGTGGGTATCTATCCAATCCATACCTAATAGTATATCGTATGATCCCAAAGGCAGGATGTTTAGGGTTTCTTGATTATACAATCCACTTATCTCACATGGGCATGCTTTGATCATTTCTTCCACTTTTCTCTTAGTTCCGGTGGATAATTGAACCAACCATACATTCAAATGATTCTTCCTCTATAAGGCACATGATTCAAAAAATTGGGGAAAAACATAACTGAGGTTAGATCCAGGCTCAATCAAAATAGAAATAGTTTGCTCGGTGATTTTACCTTCTAGTTACACTACTAGTTCTTGGTGGTTTGTTTGATTATTCTCCATAGTTGCATATATCCTTGGCATGCTCCTCATGACATCATTGACAGTAGCATCTTCCTGCACATGATTAAATCTCTTACCGTCTTGATTCCTATGAGGGAAATCCCTCAATAGGTGTGCTTATCCACATCCCCAACATTTCAAGGGTCCTTTCTTGTGCTCCTCTTCTCTTTCTCTTGTTTGTTCTGCGGGTTTATTTCCACTATGAGATGGAAATTTATGTTGGTGTACACTTCTAATTGGTTGACCCAACTATGCACCCCTCTTTGGATTCTTGTATGGGAAATTTTTGGATCCTTTCTTTTGGAATCCACTCTTATATTTTATCTTCCACTCCTTATAGGGCTCCTTCTTATGTTTGTACCGATCATATAAACACTTATCTTTCCTAATAGTGTCCTCCAAGGTATTGGGATTGTCAAATTCAATTTTGTCCTAGTGGGACTGTGAAATCCACTAATAAAATGTTGTATCCTTTATTTCTCATCCTTGAGGTAAGGAACATACCTCAACAACTCCATAAATATCTTAGCATACACATCCATGGTAAGTTATCCCAACTTATGCTCATGTAATTCCCTTATTTTTTTATCATAATACGTCTCCAATAAGTATGCCTTTCAAAAATATTTCTCAAACTACTTACAGGTCAGTTTTCTTTCCTTCATTACTTTGATATCCTTTAGGTCCTCCCACCATATGGAATCTCCTCCATTAAGAATAAATATGGAAATCATTTTCCGAGTAATTGTGTACACAAAAACTACTTCTTTAAACCCAACAACCAAGACTCAACTTCTTCTCCTTTCTTAATTTCTCCATCAAATTAGGTAGGAGGTTTAGCCTTCTTGTATTATTTAGTCAAGGAACTTTGTGAATGTATCTTCCATTTCCTCTTAGGAATACTTGATCCAATGTCACTATGTGCCATCTCTTTGAAATAAATATTCCTGTTGTATGACTCTATGGAAATACTCCCACCATATTTAACATTCTTGAAATTTTGATGCCTCATCTTGGAAGAATTGTTTTCATGATTTTGGGAATCTAAAGGGGTTTTCAACCTTTGAAACTTTGCATTACTAGGGCCTTGTTGTAAATTATTCTGAATCTCAAAAAAGATCTACAGTAACACTGCATTCATCTCTGCATGTTCATCTTGAGCTCTCATGAGTATCTCATTATCTCCCTTTAGACGTTTGATAGTGGCTACCAAACTTGAACGGGTTTCTCTAGCCCTTCGACCGTCAGATTCCTCATATTGGAAGTTTGATGTGTCTTCCATGCTATGATGCACCATTCAATTCCATTGTCCTATGTGATGGAATAGAAAAACATTGTTATCCCTTACATGAATCAACATCATAACATTCTTGTTGAAAGATTGGGTGTCATTGATGTCAACCATTTAAGAAGTTAAGAAGCCCTTAAGGTATGGTTATGGAACCTGCAGTTGATATAGGAAAAAGGACATGAAGGACAGTGTAAATGTAGGTAAATCATTCATGGATGGATAGTATGTTTCATTTCATTTACGATGATATGTGGTATGCCACATGGTTCCTCACGGTTGAGGAGTTATGGCCTTGTAAAGTTGGAGCACCCTGAAGAATGATCTAGAAGCCCCTAGAAGGTAAAAAAGTCAACAAGTAGTTATAGGTCATTCATTAAGTTTAAAGTAGTTTCAACAAGAATTTAACTAAGGGTAAAGTGGTCGCAACAAGAGAGTGTGGGTTAGCCCTAAAATAAGGAAAAGGGGTAAAATAGTTGCAAGCTAGCCCCTAAAGGAAGTCACTTGGAAAGTATAAATAAGACTTCAAGAGACTCTTATTAACACCTATTGAACACATTAAATATCTATGTTGTAAAGTGTTATGGGAAGGTACTATTGACATATCTGAAGTAGTGATTCGGAGGCAACACATTTCAGTGAAGCGATAAGTTGTAGGGGCCGAAGGGACAAAGTTGAGCTTACTGTTTTGGGTTTTTCCTGAGGCTATCTGTGAGTTGCAGTGAAGGAAGAGTGCGATCATCTACGAGTTACAGTGAAGGAAGAGCGTCGACATATATAGGGCTCAGTGAAGGAAAACACATATTCCCAGAGAAGCACATAAATCCATGAGTTGCACAGATAACAGGGCATGAACATTCAAGAGGCACAGTGGGAAAAATCATAGACATCCATGAGTTTACAGAAAATAGGGCACAGATCTGTTGAGAAAAATGAATTAAATATGATCAAATCCATCATGCCAGCTATAGTTTGAGAGGTATCATTTACTATGTATGTTAGGGTCTATATTCTACATTATTCTAGCACAGAAATGTCCTAGTAATTCATGAGTATTTGATTTGAAATACATTCCTGTGGATCTTGGTATGAGGGTTTGAGGAATAAGGTTTTGAGTGGTACCAGTTGATGAAGCACATCAGTAGTGATAGTTTATGGAAGTGATAGTGAAAAATCAGTAACACGTTTGTTGATTCAGTGGTAGTGACAGGTTGTCTACATTTATATTTATGGGTGGTTGGACAGGGCAAGGAGAGGGGTTTGTATCCTCCTTCTGGTTAGTGCTGAAGAATCGGGGAGTTGGAGCTTCCTTCATGTTGGATCTTGAAAACTAGGGGATTGTATCCTCATTCTAGTTGTAGCTGGAAAATAAGGAAGTTGGTGCTTCCTATGAATGCGTTTCTTCTGACATATAAGAAAATCATTCTGTGGTTTTTTCCCGCATTGGGTTTCCACGTAAACGTCTAGTGTATTGTGTATTTTTTGTTTCTTATTGTGCATGGTTGATTTATACTATTGATGATACATTAAATGCTAATGTTAAACTATTGAATATTGCTCATAAAGTTTAAAAAATACACATTGTGTTAAAAGTAGAAATAAAGTACTCATATTGATTCACCCCCCCCCCTCTCATTATTCCAACAATTCTTTCTTGTCAAATAAAAAAAGTTTTTAAACAATATTAAGTGGCCTTGGTGACCCATACAAGCCTAGATTTTGAAATAATCTCTAATACCACTCTATAACACACATAAACCCCTTATCCACTCTTAGTCTGGTGGGATGTTTGACTTTATTCTCCTTAGAACTCGAGATGAGTATTCACGTTCATCAATTATTATGCGAAGACTTCTCTTATCACAAAAAGTAGTATGTAGACTCTTGCAATTCACTACAAAATGTCTATGAAAGTTTTTCTATGTTGATAAGGGATTATACACCCCCAATCATATGATCAACATCAATTTTTTCCTCGAAACAATGGCCCATGAATATTCAAACTCTTCTCATCGAGATGGTCAATCACTAGAGTCAGTTTACCCTCTGATGGAATTGATTCGACGGATTTACCTCAGGGATCCAACAGTCATCAGAACCGGGGTTACGATATCTATGATCACATTGATCCCTCTATATGTGAGAAGGTTATACCCTCATAAACATTCATTCTACCTACCATGAACATAACCCATGAAATATATGACTGAGATAAGATCTCACCATGCATCGATCGACATATTATATTTGTTATTGGAGTCCCTCCCCATCAGGGTATTTCCATTTAGGTAAAATGGACCATTTTGAATATAGTCACTCCAACTATAGGACATCCCACATTCCCCTCATCCAAGGGACATTGTATTCCTTAGGGTTTACATCTATTCACCAGTTAATATCTATAAACCCTCCTCTTCGGAGTGATTCATGATAAATCCAATGGCTAAGATATCGTGGGAAAATCCTCAAGAGATATACGGTCCTCGACCTTTCCCATCATAAAAATCCTACTGTAACCCTCTTCCCATACCTTTTATGGTCCTTACTATGATACACTAGTATTTGGATCCAAAATTCTAGAATTGATCCTAGATACACTCTAAAAGATCGATGATCCTCGTTGACTTAGGGTTTCTCCATTGGATTTGTAACACATTCCCCATCCAATCAGCCCAATGGTACCACCATTAGATCAATGGTCTATATTGGTTTTCTCCACCGAATCAACTGCTACAAACCTCCCCATCTTAAAACATTGGTTTCCTCCATGGTAACAGTTTGAATCCAGAATTAAACCCTTCAAGGTTTCTTCCAAATCAACTCTAAATTTCTACCAACTCTTAGGAGCCCAAAGTTTCACTCTTAAATATACCAAATTATTCTCACTTTGCTTGGATGGAAGGTTTTCATATCTTGAAATATTTTCACTTAAGACAGGTGACTCCTCCAATATTTATAGTTCCTCATCCTACATAGGGATCTCCCAAACACCAGGTCACTCGTGTTATTTCCCAAATGAAGGATATGTCCATATCCTGTAAACTTTTCTCTCAAGGGTAAGGGTTCCACAAAATTGATACTCTCAATGTCTACACAAAGACCACTCCCAATCGCTTGGATATCTCTCTACCAACTTCAAGATAAATATTTTCTTCATATCCTGCAATATTTCCATCCAAAGCCTTACAATATTCACAGGATTACACCCTATTCCTACACCATTATCATGGATTCATAAGTTTAACAATTTGGCCAATGGAAAACAAACATGATTGCTCCATTTTACTTAGGAAGGAAACCATACGTTCATATCTCCTATTTAACCATGAAATAACATATTTATATCCACACATTAAGTTGAAAATATGTATCTATACAGTAAATATCAATAGCCAACTGACTGAGAGAGGGTACCTTTCCTCCCAACCTTAGTCTATGCTACATATTTCCTTCCTACATCATGCCACCCTCATGCCAAGCCATGAAACTAAAAGGGGATTGATTTAGCTGGTTTTCAGATTTAGAATGATCCAGGAAGGTTACTCTCCTTCCTCCACTGGCAACATCAGAAGTTTCCCTCTTCCCATTGAGCTCAAGACTTCCACAGTTTTATCAGGTACCCTTCCCACTGGATTTCCTCTGCCCAAGAATTTCCTTCTCTGATAAACAGTCCCTCGAAGATCAACCTTACCAGTGTCGGTTTCTTTCCAACATGTACCAAGTTGCAATCCTCTATAACTCTATCTTGGATATGGGTCTTCTTTGTCCAAGTGTTGAACATGAATTTTGGATATAGTTTTGAGGAAAATCCTAAGTATGGAGGAGATGTGAAGAAACAAAAGAAAGAAGAGAAGGCAGGAGTGGAGTGTGTAGTAAAGGCACATTCTGGATTGAAGTGCACAGTAAAAGCATACTTGGCAGAGAATAAATCAAGAGAATAAAGCAAAGAGACACGCAAAAGAAGGAATAACAACAGTCGAAAATGAAAAAGTAGCATGCAGATGCAAAAACAGGAAAAGCACACCCGAGCAATGAGTAAACATGAGTTGTAATGAGTTAGAATGAGTTGTAATAGGGTTTTGGGGGATATGTGAATAGGTATTTTAGCCATAAATTCTATATATATATATATATATATATATATATGTAATGGGTCGGGTAGAATAGGTTGTTGAAGTAGGGCTAAAGGTTTTTGAAGTTGGGCTAAAGGCTGTTGAAGTTGGGTTGAAGGCCAAAATTTGTTTTTGTTGAGAGAATAGACTGAGATTGAGAGAGAGTATATGGTTGAAGGTTTAGGAAGAGTTTTGCAGAGAGATACTTGCACTGTAGAGGGGCTAGGAAAGATGGGGGAGGATATCCTAATATATTTATTGTAAGTGCAGTGCACAAGCCTTGAAGAATCACATAAAGAATAATAAATAAGCCAGACATTGTGGATGTAGCCCAAATTTCAATGAACCATGTTAAACTCTATGTCTGAATGTATTGTTATGTGATTGTTCATGAATTCTTTATTTATGCATAACTAGATTTAGATCTGTGTAGATGATGCGTAGTAAAGGTGAATGTTATAGCGAATGGTTTGTTTTAAAATATTTGTAATAATGATCTTGCATAATTGATGTTGCTAATGAATAAAGAGAAATAAATACATAATACTTCAATCATGGTAGATAAAGTAGGAATGAACATGGATATAGCCTCATGTCCCCTCGTTTCTATAGAAACTCGGTTCCTACAACCCCAACAGATGCCTCAGGTGAGACTTCACTTGCATGCAGGTGATGTCAAAAGGGTCAGTGTCTACAGGGTTTGTTGGTTATATAAATTGAACCTAGGGTCTTACAATCGTGCGCCAATAAATCCTTTCATTTTCAGGACTTGGAATCTTTGATTAAGGGAATGTTTTGGAGGCCGACTAAGAAAGAGATCTCGTAATGGATAGAAGGGAAGGAATGATATTTTTCTCAAAAAGAGAATATAAATCCTCATATGAGCGATGATCAATGGATGGAAAGGTATGTGTACACAGATTTGCATGATATTTTCTTCAGAGAGTTTCTAATTATCTTAACTGAGTGGTTAGAAATATTAGTGGAGAATACTAGAAGGTAGTGAATTGAAGCACTGAGGAATTGGACTCATGAGTTGGTAAGGTAGTTGAATTATGTAAGTAATAAGACTTCTCATGTAGTTTATTTCTAGTTGGACAGTGTATTGGGAGGTTATATTATAGAGTTTGCAGTGGATTGTACCCAGTCATATAGTGTTGCAGAGAGGGATTTATTCAAATGTCCATGTGAAAGGTTTATGAAATCATTGGGGACTTAGATAAAGATGTTGTTGTGAGATAAGTGTGTGATGACAATGGAGTCTGATTGCTAAGGGGATTTTCACACATAGGGAAGCGGAGGATGACAAGAGGATAGTATGAAGGTAGGAAATAATTAAGGAAGAAATGAAGAAGTAAGGTAGGGACTGAGGATGCAGAGAAACGAAGAAGGTGTATCAGAAGACGAGTTTGGAATACTATGTGGTGGAAGAAGGTATAAGAGACAAAAGACTGGGGTTGAGAAAGGAGAGTCATGCAGTGATCCTGAGGGGAGAGAACTATGTGTAATAATACATATCATTGAGATACCACACGTAGAAGGAGAGGAAAATAATTCTCAGTGCAGTCCTATAATAAAAGAACTGCTAAGTCCTACTCAGACTATATCCTATGTCGAAGCCATGACCCTGTGTGTGTCACCTAGATCAGAAATAACATTTGAGGATTTGTCAAAATCACTTGTATTTAGTAAGGGAGGACAAAGTAGCAATAACTAGAGAAGTTGAATCAGTGCACCAAGTCAGATTCAACCAACATCTCCAAGGGGAGGTACGACAAAAAAAAAAAACATGGTAGGGTTAGACAAAACACTTAGACTGTTGGAGTTCCATGGAGTTGGGTTAGAGGACCCGGAACAACATCTATTCATATGTGAGACAATTTGGGCCATAAAAAATGTCCAAGATGAGGTTGCAAAGATTGCGCAGTTGGAAACAACATTTAGAGGTCGTGCATTAGTTTGATATATGAAACTACAAAGTACCACACCTACATGACAAGTGAGGACTTTAGGAGAAATTATAAAATCATTGTTGAAAGAGTTCAAGAAGCCAAAATCTGAGTCGCAGTACATCATAGAGCTGAAGGAAATCAAACAGGTGAAAAATGAGTTAGTTTGGGACTATGATCAAAGGTTTAAGGATTTTATGGGTAGAATAACATTCTAAATCCCTAATCAACAAAACCAAGAATGGTTTATCACAAGACTTCTACCACACATTCGCAGGTCGTTGATTCAACAAAAGGTTGCGTTGCAGCTGAAGCTTTGGAAATTTCCCTGGAATTGGAAGAATCTCCCATAGGATATGGCAGGGGGTGGTGAAAGTACAGAAAATTTAGTTGCATTGACAATTCAATTGGAAGAACTTACAAAAGGGAAGGAGAAGCAGGAACAGGTCTGGTGTATCAAATGTAGGACTAAAGTCCACCAAAAGGATGAATGCCCAACATTTTCACAGTATTTGGTGACTGGAGAACCAAATCCATTACCAAGAGGGTGATACTATGAAATATGTAAGAAATAGGGACATCATCTGACTGAGTGTCTGTTACTGCAGAAATATGAGAGTACCCGAAGGAACCTATTTTTCAACTTTTGCAAGTCGGTCGAGACGAAGAGAAATATTGTCACAAATTCGATTTGATGAGAGAGCACACTTCAGATATGTATAGGATATAGGAGGAGAATGTTGTGATAGAAGGAGGTGGTCTAGAGTATAATAATCAAAGAGGCTTTAATCTAAGAAACATAGGAACATTTGGTAGAGGTTGAGGTAGGGGAAATTTTGGCAAAGGACGTAGAGGACCAATAATATTTTATAATTGTAATCAACCATGACACTTAGCTCAGGACTTCCCAAATCCTTGTAAAACATGCATATACTATATATCACTGAATCATGTGAAAAAATATTGTCCTCGACTACTTGCGAAGTGGCAGGCAAGAGGGAATCATAACGAGAATCCAAATCAGAACGTGCAAAATATATCAACCAAGAAACACAATGAAGGACCTAGAATAACAGTTGTTACATGCATAGGAGATATAACAAGGGATGATGCAACAAATGGAGGAAAGTGTTGGAGAAATTTCTATTTTTGACACACTAGTTCAGTGCGAGTTAACTGACTAGTTCTGTTTTAGACTTTCTATTTTTACCATCACTATTATGCATGCATGCATTCCTAAGGAAAGCTAACTGCTGGATTGATTTTCTTAATTATGGAATTCTTTTCCCTATATATGAGTGTGTTCCACTCATTCATTGTATTATATTGATCATGATCTATGTATCAATCATCAGCTCATTGGAGTAGTGTGAATATATTTTCTCATTCTTCCATATTGAATCTCTCTTCCTTTCTTGATAAGCTTTGTTTGTACTTGCTTTATCTAGATCTTCTATGCAGGTCTCCATGAAACACTGACATGGTATCAGAGTTATGTTGCTAGGAGCAAGCCAGACAAGCCATAGAATAAGGAAAATTAGGGTTTCGGTGAGTTGAATCCATGGTTGTACCTTTCAGCATTTATTCTTCCCAAAATATTATGTTTTGGAGGAAACGGCCAATGTGGACAGTAAATCGGCCCATTTTGGAAGTAGATTTTCAACCGTTTGGTGAGATTCCTCACCATTTTCTCAAAAAGTAAGACGCAATATAGCCTCTTGAAACTGATACAAATCTGTGGTCGTACCTTTCTAGAGTGATTGCTCCCAAAAATATTACGTTTTAGAGGAAACGGCCCGCATGAGAAGTAAATCAACCCATTTTGGAAGTGAGTTTTGAGCCGTTTGGCGAGATTATTCACCATTTGCTAAGAAAGTAAGTCGCAAGAACATCTACTGAAACTGATACGAATTTTCACTTAAAGTGCCCTTTCTGTCGTGAATTCTTAATTTTTCACTTGCAGATTGAAAGTAAATTTTTAGGGGTTCTTAGAAACAGTTGGAGAGATGGGTAGGAAAACTTTTATACAGTCAAACTTGGTGGTAATCCTCACACCATACAATTATTTTGATTGGAATCCCAAGGCAGAATTCCAACTCAGAAGGAAAGAATTGTATAATTTGACGATGGCGACAGAAGAAAAACCTACATTAGCGATTGAAAAGATGAGATGGGCGAACCGTAAGGATGAGGCTACAAGACTACTTCTTGAGTTAATATCCACTAATTTATGGTTTCATGTTGTTGCATGCAAGACTCCAAATGATATCAGGACCACCTTGAAAGGACTCTTTGGAAAGCAAGATGAGATGAGAGGTCATATGCTTGAGGTAGAGTTGAATACCTTAGACCCTAAAAGTTTTGATAATATACAAGATTTTTTTACTAAATTTAAATATTTGCTATTGATCTTGGGTGAATGTGGTATTGATAAGTCTACACAAGAGAAAAAAATTATTCTAACAATCTTGGCCAAGCTAGGACCAGAATACATTGTATATGTCTCCAATTCCCATTCTGGCAGATGTCTTTTTGGAACAAATTGGAAAATGCATACGTTGGCTCGATTCATTGAGTATCTTACACAAGAGAAGAAAAAACTCATACAGATGGGCCTCATGAAAGATCCCAAAGAACATGTGCTCACCATGCATGATGGAAAATGGTCATCCAAATAGAACAGGAAGGAGGGATATTCCAAACCCTTTAATGATTCTTCAGGTTCCAAAGACTCTTCATATTCCAAGTAGAAGAAGGCAAAGCAATGAACTTACTGCAATAAGTCGAATCATGAAGAATACACATGCATAAAGAAACATATCGATATTATGGCACATGCACTTCAGCAGAACAACTTTGGAAACTTCATTCTAGAGGGAGTCAAGAAGCATAAGGAAGAAGATATTGCTCCTAAGAAAGATAATCATCATTCTCTTGTTGCAATTAATTCCTCATATGATTCACGGATTATAGATTCTAGTGCAACCCATCATATGGTAGTGAAAGAGGAAGTTTTATCTTCCTTGAGTCCATGCTCAAGACCCCCTATTCTCATGGGTGATGATACTCCAGTAGCAGTAGCAGGAGAAGGGAGAGTGGAACTCCACAATGGTCATTTTGAGAATGTTTTACATGTTCCAAAGATTTCTATGAATCTTCTCTCAGTTTAAAAGATCACTCATAAAGGTAAAAAGGTTGAATTTACATCGGATTCAGTTTCAGTAATTGACATGCATGACAATTCCATTATTTCAATTGGTGAGGTGGATCACAAATCGAGGTTGTATAAATTCACTATGTTTTATGACGATGACTCCTCTATTCTACTTACACATAAGGAGACTACTTTGCATGCACCTCCATTGCAACATGCATATACTCTTGTTCTTCCATCAATTTCAGACATCAGAGATGTTTCCATACACTCAGATTCTGTACATGGAAATAAGCAGGTAGAACAGGCAGATAAGAAGCCATCACCGAAGCTTCAAAAGATGCCCAAGAAGGCACAGACCACACTTCAGGTAGTAGGCCACCTTGCAAGGAATCCATTGGATTCAAGGATAACTCTATCTCAGCATCAGGAGCCTTCTCATGTACTTTCAGCTTTAGAACCTGCGATGCCCATGCATTGCTATATGGTTCAATCTACTGATCCACAGAACTACAATAGGGTTGTGGGAAATCCATTATGGTAAGCAGCCATGCAGAAGGAGTATGACTCACTCCAAAAGAATCATACTTCGCATATGGTTCCAATTCCACCATAAAGGAATATTTTTAGGTGCATATGGGTCCACAGGATCAAGAAGTACAAGGCCCGACAGGTTGCCAAAGGACTTCATCAGATCCATAAATATTTCTACATCATCACGAAGACTTTCAATGAGCATAATTTTCAGACTTTGCAGGATCGTCTTGCAGTGAATAACACAGTTGTCTAGCAGTTGTTATTTTATTCTTTTGATACATTATCTTTTGAGCGGGGGGGGTGGGTCCCACGTGGTTTTCCCTCTTTCCACACTTTTATTCAATGTTCATTAGTTGCATTGTACATGAGTACCTAAAATGGCCTAATAGTCGAGACTGATTTTTATTCCATAGCAATGTTCAAGGGGGGTGTTGGAAAAATTTATATTTTCGACACACTAGTTCAGTGGGAGTTAACTAACTAGTTTTATTTTAGACTTTCTATTTTTACCATCACTATTATGCATGCATGCATTCCTAAGGAAAGCTAACCGCTTGATTTATTTTCTTAATTATGGAATACTTTGCCCTATATATGAGTGTGTTCCACTCATTCATTGTATCATATTGATCATGATCTATGTATCAATCATCAGCTCATTGTGGTAGTATGAATACATTTTCTCATTCTTCCATATTTAATCTCTCTTCCTTTCTTGATAAGCCTTGTTTTTACTTGCTTTAGCTAGATCTCCCATGCAGATTTCCATGAAACACTGACAGAAAGAAGGTTGAGAAATGGGTGAGGAAATCAATAGGACCTATGTCGACATTTGACCCTCAACAAGGAAAGGAGATGTATAAAAGGAAAAGAAAAGAGATACAATGACCATATTGGGTAGCATCAACATCATATGTGCCTCCTATCTGTGATCTTGCTATACCAAAAAAACCACTTGAAAAGGCTAGTAATCTAAGAGAGTTTTAGAGGATTTGTGTAGAGTTGATGAAAGATAAAATTGGATTGAATGCACTATGTGAAATGATTGATCATTGCACACAAGAAATGGAAATTCATGTCACACAGAGGGTAGTGAATTAGGTATTGTGAAAAAAGAGAACTAACAAAGAATTCAAATTATGTGTGGAGATTGGGGAATATTATGTGGATAACGTTATTTTAGACTTGGATTCTGATGTAAATGTGTTACCAAACAAGACATGGGAAATTATTGGGAAACCCAAGTTAATTTGGTTGCTCGTTCAGTTAACGTTGGCAAACTAGCACAAGATAGTATCAATTTGTCAATTGACAGGAGTACCTGTGAATATATATGGGGTGTGCAGTGTATCATATTTCAAAGTCATCGACATCGTGGATGATAGTCAGCCATATCCAACACTAATGGGTTTAGAATGGGACTTTTACAATAAGGATATCATTAATATGAGAAGGAGGGAAATGATATTTGAGGTAGGATACTTGAAGGTTACTGCACCATTGGATCCGATAGAAGGAAGGAGGTATATAGAGCCAGCGAGAGGAGACGAAATTGAAAACTTGTATAATCTGAGTGTGCATATGGATGATTATGTTAAACCCACTGCATATGGTGCATTAATTTGTAAAATTATTAGCTCGTGTGCATCAGATTCAGAGGAAGGTCTGGAAATTTGCAACACAAGATGCATGAATTATCAATTAGACAATGTGCACACATAACTCAATCGTTTTTCTAGATTGGAACAGAGTTATGTGATCAACCCAAGTACGATGGATTGACTAATATAAGCTCATTTGTAAATCTATTTGAGTTGCAGGTACCAGAACAACAAAGACTATTTGAACTAGATGTTGTCTTGAAGACCACTCCATCCATATGGTGGGATGCACATAAAGAGGAATGGAATACTAGAAGTATTGTAGAAGACTCATGCAAGTGAGATTTGGTATCGAGCCGAATAATATTGCGCAGAAGTATACAGGGATATGTGACCCAACAGATCATATTATGTAGTGTAAATACATATGGAGTTTGGTCCCGAAGAAGGAATGGACACATAGGTTTATACATACATTGGATACAATTCCTAAGAATTGGTACATGGAGCTGGAAATGTGCAGAGAAACAAAAAGAATGGACAAGCTAACTCAGAGGTTCAAGGTAACATTTACTTTTGAACATGAATATCCATTAGTATATGCATCCCTACATGTCATTTGACCTAAGATATTTTCAAAAGAAGGACCGATGGAGGTGGTACCTGTGTGTACTACACACAGAGCTTCTATGATTGTCCATAAATTACTGAAATATTACAATGTTGCTAAAGAAGAAAACAGTGAGGAAGATCTAAGGAATGTACAAGTAACTGAAGTTGAGGGGGAATGTGCAGTAGAAGGATCAGAGATTGAATCTATTTCATATGCACAACCAATAATACTTGGAAGGTAAATATTGGAATAAAAGAAAACCCAAAGTTTGTGCAGATAGGCGATTATTGGAATGATGAAACTATGGAGAAGATTGCAGATTTATAGTGTGAGTACCAGGATATATTTCCAACTACGTTCTTAGAGATGAAGGGGATAGCTAGTGAGTTAGGAGAAATGAACAACCCTTTGAAACCTGGTGCTAAGACAGTGTGACATACACCCTATAGGTTAAATCTGAAGTATAAAGAGAAGGTGAAAGTAGAGATAGACCAAATGTTGGAAGCAGGGATTATTGAACTAGTGGTGGAATCAGAATGGATAAGTCCAATGGTGGTACAAGATAAGAAAATGGGAGGAATCGGGATTTGTGTAGACCTAAGGAAGCTCAATGATGCATGCCTGCATGATTCATTTCCAACACCGTTTATATATGAAGTGATTGAGAATGTAGGGGGGCACAAGGCCTATCCATTCACAAAAGGATTTTAAGACTATCACCAGATTAAGATAAGTAGGAAGACATGTTTAAGACTAATTTTGCAACAGAGTGGGGAAGTTATCAGTACATAGTGATGCCTTTTGGGGTGAATAATGCACCTGCAGTTTTCTCAAGAGTAGTTGTAGCAACATTTATGGAATTTATCCATAAGTTCCTTGAAGTGTAATTAGATGATTGGATTGTGTTTAGTGTACTGAAGGATCACATAGAATTACTCATGGTAATGTTGTATAGATGTAGACAATTTAATATTTCATTAAATTTGAAGAAATTTATTTTATGCACAGCTTTTGGAATTTTGTTGGGCCATGTGGTATGCAAGAAGACCTTGTCAGTGGATCCTTCCAAGATTGCAATGATTTTAGACTTACAACCACCCACATCAATTAGAAATTTGAGAGAAACCCTCGTTCATTCTGGATATTATAGGAAGCTCATTAAGGGTTATGCACAAATTACAACACCTATGGAAATGTTGTATAAGAAAGAAGCTAAGTTCAAGTGGAATGAGGATTGTCATAAGGGATTGGATACATTGAAGAAGAAATTAGTGACCACACCGATTTTGATCTTTCCATATTGGAAGAAGGAGTTCCATGTTCATGTGGATGTGGCATCCATATCTTTGGGTGTAGTACTATACAAACCAAGTGAAGGAGACATAAGTCACCCAATTTATTTTGCAAGAAGGAAGTTGTCAATAACATAAAAGAATTATACTACCACGGAACTAGAAGGATTGGAAATGGAATGTGTGCTACAAAATTTTAGACATTACTTGTTGGGTTCTCACTTTAATATGTATATAGATCATTCTGTACTAATATACTTAGTGAAAAATCTAATGGTAGGTCGTAGAGGAAATGTTTTGGAAAAGAAGCAGAAGTAGAAAAAGAAGTCATGGAAGTGAGGGACACCCTCCAAAATTTCATAGAGGCATGGAGGATCGTGATGTGACATGCCTGAGTGGCTCGAGATGAGCCACAGGTGAGTGTTGGGGGCCTGTTGGACAAGAATGTTTGATACAGTTTTGAGGAAAATCCAAAGTATAGAGGAGATGTGCAACAACAAAAGAAATAAGAGAAGGAAAGAGTGAAGTGCGCAGTAAAGGTGCATTATGTATTGAAGTGCATAGTAAAATCATACTTGGTGGAGAATAAAGAAAGAGAATAAAGGATAGAGACATGCAAAATCATGAAGAACAATAGTCAAGAATTCAAAAGCATCATGCATATGCAAAAATAGGAAAATCACACCCAAACAATGAGTCAACATGAGTTGCAATGAGTTAGAATGAGTTGTAATAGGGTTTTGGGGGATATGCAAATAGGGTTTTGATCCCTAAATTCTATAGATAAATATGTAATGGGTAGGGTAGAATAGGTTTTCGAACCCTACCAAAGTAGGGATGAAGGCTACTAAAGTTGGGATGAAGGATATTGAATTTGGTATGAAGGTTGTTGAATGTCTTGTTATGTTATTTTTCATGAATGCTTTATTTATGCATAACTAGATTTATATCTATGTAGATGATGAACAATAAAGGTGAATGTTACAGTGAATGGTTTGTTTTACAATCTGTGTCATAATGATGTTACATAATTGATTTTGCTAATTAATCAAGGGAAAGAAATATAGAATAATGCAACTAGGGTAGATAAAGTAGGAATGAACATGGAGATGGCATCCCATCCCCTCGTTCCTACAAAAACTTGGTTCCTATAGCCCCATTAGATGCCTCGAGTGAGACTTAACTTGCATGCAGGTGATGTTGAAAGGTGATGCAGGAGCATCACCAAAAGCAAGTGAGCGCGGGGGCGAAAGAGAGTTGGGATGAGCGCCAGCACATTTCAGCACGTTGCAAAAGTGTTTTGGAATGTTTTTGAAATATTAATGTAATAAGGCGTACCTTGCATTTATATTTTGGAGGATATAAACAGATCATGAGAGATTTCCTCTCATCTGTAGTAGGTAGAGGAATTTATGCATAGTTAATGTAAGTAGGTAGATTTAAATTCCAGATTAGACAGTTTAGAGCGTAGGAGGGAAAACTGACTATAGACATCCTCACCTTTGTATCATTGGAACATTAACAATTAGAGATCATTGAGCATAGAGAAGAAGAGAGCTGTAGCAGAGAGTTGAGAAGAAGAACTCATGTACAGAAGTTTTGAATTAATATATGAAGCTTTAATTCAGATTATGGTGTTATGATGTTTTCTGTGTATACATGTTGAATGGTATGCTTATGGTTGTTTATTCTCTCTGTTATGCATTTTCTTTAATATTGTGTGAATGTATGATTTCATGTTAAATGTTTGAATTCTCAGAGAGAGAGAGAATGAGTTTCAATTGTTTCTCTTCCTGAGTGAGAAGTTCCTGCAAGGAGTGCAATGAAATCGTCCGCAAGAAGTGTGTTGACAGAGATTCAGAGTTTATCTCTAAAGGGTCAGGAGGGATACCATTGTTCTCATTCCCACAGAAGTGCAGGTGAGACACAGGAGCCGTGCAAGGTGTGCGTAGGCTAGTTGAAATTTGATAACTTATCAACCAAGGGGTGGATTGGAAGACTGTTGTTGTAGAAAAGTGCACAGAGTCAAGAGAATCAAATACTTAGAAGTATTTGAGGGACTACCGCAAGAAGTGTGTGCAAGAGTCTTATTGAAGACTCGAGTTTGCAAGGAAATCTCAGGAGGGTTAGTGCCTTGATATAAAAAAGGGGGAGATGAAGCAAAGTCATTTTGCATAAGTTAAAACCGAGAGGAAGAACCTTGGTTTATTTTGCAGGAGTTATCAAGGAGCAACGAGCGGTTGAAATTCTCTGTGGGGAATTCCCGAAATCACGAGGACCGTAGGATCCAAGGAAATTTAAGGGTGGTTAGAGGAAGGCAATTTTACCTCTCTAGGATCTAGAATCAATGTGGACTGTTGATTGTGCTTTGCACAAGCCGTCAGATCATTTTGGCATTTCGTAGATTCTAGCGACAAGGAGTCAAGTGCAGTGGAACGAAAATCCCGAAGTCGTGAGTTGCGATAGGATCGGGATTAATGTTTCTGGATTTCGGCACTTCGAGTGTCGAGAAATGGAGAAGGCAACGCTTTGGGAGTGAAATTCCCGAAAAACCCGAAAGAGTGACAGGTGACAGGAGTCTACGTCAAAGGTATAAAACCGCAAGGACGACAGGTGGCGTGTCTTCGTCAATTGGTGAAGTCAAATTTTGTTGACCGTTTCGGGGTTCGGAAGTTGAAGGACGGAGAGCCTTGCATTTGGATTTTCGAAATCGTGAAGTCGGAAATCTCGATGAAGTGAGAAGCCTGTTGAAAATTCAACCTTTGCCGAGTGCATTCGAGTTTGGAAATTCGGGTTTCGATAGTTGTGGAGATAAGAATCCTCGACAACAGGAATCATGAAATCACGAAACCTGAATTCCCGAACTTGCAAAGGGCGTGATCCTATTTCGGTTAAGGAGGTTTGGGTTGATGCTTCATGTTTGATCATGTGGGCACACCCATAAGGACCTGTGGATACACTGCTGAGTGTGAAGGGTATTTCTCGAGGGGAAAGCAAAGAGTCAATTAGACTCAAAGGGCAGATTAGAATGATCCTGTGCAGACCTTGGACCAGAGGGTTTGGGGGTTTGTGTCAGTTGTGGTATCAGAGCACAAAAAAAGTTCTTTGTTTTATATAGCAGAGGAAGGAATAATATTTCTCAGCCATGCCGCCGAGAATAAAAGATAGACCAATGCCTGATCCAGTAGTGGAAAGGGAAATTCACGAACTACGTGCCAGACTTGATGCCATGGAGACAACACAAAGGCACACAGTCGACACTAGAGATATTAGTGAGGCTGACAGTGAAAATGAAGCTGGACATGGAGAAGAAGTCACAGTCGAAGATGTTGTAGACGAACACCTATTCAGGGTTGTTGCAAGGATAGGTGCCAGGGAAAAAATGGAGATTCCCATGTATGAGGGAAACCTAGATGTTGAAGAGCTTCTAGATTGGATTAGAGCTCTGGATAAATATTTTGACTATGAGGATGTGGAGGAAGACAGGAAAGTCAAACATGTTGTCACAAGACTTAAAGGGCATGCAACGTTATGGTGGGATGAACTGCAGGCTGACAGACATTGCAAAGGAAAGCAGAAAATCAAGAGTTGGGATAGAATGGTTGCAAATATGAAAGCAAAATTCATACCCAAGGATTATCAAATTACTCTGTTTCAGAGAATGCAGAACTTGAGATAGAAGTTGATGTCAGTGAAAGAATACACTGAAGAATTCTACAAACTAAACATCAGGGCAAGTCATCGGGAAAGTGATGATGAAAAGGTTTCTAGATACATGAATGGTATGAGCTATGACATCCAAGATAAGATGAGCATGATGATCATTCAGATTGTAGAAGATGCTTATCAGATGGCTCTGAAAGCTGAAGAAAAAATGAGCTGAAAGAAAGGTCAAAGAGGTCGAGGAAGAAGTCAGACCAGAGGCAAAACAATTGCCCAAGATAGAACTCAGAGACCTCAAGAGGAGGGAAAGAAACCTCAAACTTAGCATGAGAGAGGAGGAAGCTCACAAAGAGGACAGTATGTTGATAAGAATGCTTTTCCTCGTACCAGAGGAAGAAGAAGAGGCAGAGGTGGAGAAATAAAATGCTTTACCTGTGGAAAAAATGGACATAAATCCTATGAATGCCCAGATAAAAAGAAGGAAGGAGGTGAAACTTACATTGCCGAAGCACAGAGACAAAATGTTGAGGCAGAAGATGTTGAGGGCAGAAGATCACTGATGATGAGAAAAGTTCTCTTAACACCAAAGAAAGAGGCAGAGAACCCAGTCCAAAGGAACAGACTTTTTCAGACTGCTTGCAAGACCAAAGACAGTGTATGCAAAGTCATCGTGGACAGTGGTAGCACAGACAATCTCATTTCTACAAAGATGGTAGAAAAGCTGGAGCTAGAGACTATCGTACATCCAAGCCCATACAGAGTTTCATGGCTACAAAAAGGACATCAGGTAAATGTCACTAAACAATGTTTAGTTGAATTTAAAATAGGAGGATATAAAGATGAAATACTATGTGATGTCATTCCCATGGATGTTTTTCATCTATTGCTGGGTAGACCATGGAAATATGACAGAAATGTGATTCTTGATGGGAGAAAGAACACATACACCCTAGAGAAAAATGGGAGAACTCATATGGTGTTGTCGATTAAGGATAAAGAACTGAAACCTGAGGTAAGAAACACTGTACTTCTCATGAGTGGGAAGGAACTCCTTAAGGAGGTTAAGAAGAAGGAAGATACACAATTCATTGTGGTCAGGAAGCCTAGAATTGTTTTAACCAGTACAAGAGTGGATGATTTACCAGAGGAAATCCAGGAGTTGTTGGAAGAGTACGTTGATATAGTAGTGGACGAACTACCTTGTTTGTTGCCACCTATCAGAAGTATAAGCCATCATAATGATCTTATACCTGGAGCTAGTTTACCAAACAAAGTAGCTCATAGATTGACGTCGCAGGAGAATAAAGAGTTCAAGAGATAGGTCCAGGTTTTAATGGACAAAGGGTTGATTAGAGAGAGCTTGAGTCCATGCGTTGTTCCAACAGTGCTCGGCCCAAAGAAAGATGGAAGCTAGAGGATGTGCACAGACTTGAGGGTGATCAATAAGATTACCATCGGGTATAGATTTCCATTGCCATGGATGGATGATTTGATGGATTGCTTGAGTGGAGAAAGATTGTTTTCAAAGATTGATTTGAAAAGAGGATATCATCAAATCCGAATGAGAGAAGGTGATGAATGGAAGACGGCATTCAAGACAAATGAAGGGTTGTATGAATGGATTGTTATGCCATTTGGCTTAACAAATGCACCTAGTAATTTCATGAGATTGATGAATGAAGTCCTGAAGGATTTCATAGGAAAATTTCTCATCGTACATATTGATGATATATTGATTTTCAACAAGACAAAAGCTGAACACTTGAAGCATTTGGCTATAGTGATGAGGAGATTGCAACAAGAAAAGTTGCTGATAAATATGAACAAATCAACATTTATGAGGACATAACTCATTTATTTGGGTTTTGTTATCTCTGCAAATGAGATGAAAATGGATCCGGAGAAGGTGGATGCCATTAAGAATTGGCCATCGCCAAAGAGTATATTTGAATTTAGAAGTTTCCATGGATTGGCTAGTTTCTACAGGAAATTTATCAGAAATTTCAGTGGAATTAGCGCACCAATTATGGCCACGGTGAAGAAAAGACATAAGTCTTTTTACTGAACAGAAGAAGAAGAGAAAAGTTTCAACTTGTTGAAGAGGAAGATTACTGAACAGCCAATTCTGGTGTTGCCAGATTTCAGTAAGACATTTCAGGTCAAATATGACGCTAGTGGATTTGCAATTGGAGCGGTCTTGAGCCAAGATGACAGGCCAGTCGCATACTTCAATGAGAAACTGAATGAAGTGAAAGTTAAGTACTCCACATATGACAAAGAATTTCATGTTGTCATACAAGTGTTGAATAAGTGGAGACATTATTTGGTTCCTAAAGAGTTGTTTTGTACAGCGATAATCACGCTTTACAATTCGTGACTCAACAGGACAAGCTGAACCAAAAGCATGCAAAATGGGTTGAATATAAGAAAAATTTTACTTTTGTAATTAAACATATTTATGGAACTGCTAACAAAGTTGTTGATGCTTTGAGCAGGAAATGTTTGCTGATGCAGGAATTTAAAGTCAAAACTTTGGGTTTTGATAATCTCAAAGAAATGTACAGAGACGATCCAGATTTTAAAGAGATGTATGAGGCATCTGAGAATCCAATTCTCAAGGACAAAATTCAATGGACTGAATATATGATCCAGGATGGATTATTATTCAAAGGCAATCAATTATGTATTCCAAAATGCTCCATGAGGGAGAATCTGCTGAAAGAAAAACATAGTGGAGGATTGGCCGGACATTTCGGTCATGATAAGACATTATCAAAGTTGAATGGCTCATATTTTTGGCCATGGATGAGGAAAGATGTAAAAATATTTGTGGAAATATGTAGAATTTGTTAGCACACAAAGGGAAAAAGGAAGAACATAGGGTTATACCAGCCATTACCCATACCTGAGAGGTCATGGGATGCAGTGAGCATGGAATTTGTATTAGGGCTTCCAAGGACGCAAAGAGGTTGCGATTCAATCTTTGTGGTAGTCGATAGATTTTCAAAGATGACAAATTTTATACCATGCCAGAAAACCAACGACGCAACTCACATTGTGAACCTATTTTTCAAAGAAGTTGTCAAACTTCACGGCTTGCCAAGAAGTATTGTTTCACATCAAAACACCAAGTTTGTGGAACATTTATGGAGGAATTTATGGAAGAAGCTGGGGACAAGTTTTTCATTTAGCTCAGATTATCATCCTCAGACGGATGGGCAGAGAGAAGTTATAAACAAAAGCTTGGGAGATTTGCTAAGGAGCCTAGTGACTAAACACCACAGTCAGTGGGACCACATTCTGCCACAGGCAGAATTTGCTTACAATGATTCAATTAACAAAAGCAGAGGGCAGAGTCCATTTCATATTTTTTATGGAATGCAACCCAGGGGAGTGTCTGAATTGAAATATTCGGAACAGACTGAATTCAGAAGTGCTAGAAGCAATGAAGGAACTTCACAACCAAGTGAGGGAACATTTGCAAACTTCGAGTCAAGAGTATAAACGCAGAGCAGATCAACACAGGTGAGAACTTCAGTTTGAAGTTGGTGATTTGATTCTTTCACATTTGAGGAAGGAGAGGTTCCCAAGGGGAACATATAACAAATTGAAAATGAAAAATATTGAACCATGCAAGCTCTTGAATAAATTTGGGGCAAACACATATGAGATTGAATTACCCGATGGGATCGAAATTTCATCGATATTCAACATCTCAGATTTGTACCCTTATAGAGCGGGAAAAGTAGGAGTAGAGAATGGATAGACAGAGGTTCAGTGGAATAAACAAATGCTTGTAGCTGAAAATCCATAGATGGAAAGTATACTTGACAAGAGGGTCAGCAAGAAGACCAGGAGGAAAGAGTATTTTGAATACTTGGTCAAATGGAAGGGACATCTAGTTCAAGACGCCAGCTAGGAAAATGAAGAAGAAATTCATAAGCATGGACAGACTATGCAAGAGCTCATGAACAAGATTCCATGAAAATTTTCAAGTGAGGGAGTATGATGTAGGAGCATCGCCAATAGAAAGCGAGCGTGGGGGTGGAAGATAGTTGGGATGAGTGCCAGCACATTTCAGCACGTTGCAAAAGTGTTTTGGAATGTTTTTGAAATATTAATGTAATAAGGCATCCCTTGCATTTATATTTTGGAGGATGTAAACAGATCATGAATGATTTTCTCTCATCTGTAGTAGGTAGAGGCATTTATGCATAGTTGATGTAAGTAGGTAGATTTAAATTCCAGATTAGACAGTTTAGAGCGTAGGAGGGAAAACCGACTATAGACACCCTCACCTTTGTATCGTTGGAACATTAACAATCAGAGATCATTGATCATAGAGAAGAAGAGAGTTGTAGCAGAGAGTTGAGAAGAAGAACTCATGTACAGGAGCTTTGAATTAATATATGAAGCTTTAATTCAGATTATGGTGTTATGATGTTTTCTATGTATACATGTTGAATGGTATGCTTATGGTTGTTTATTCTCTCTGTTATGCATTTTCTTTAATATTGTGTGAATGTATGATTTCATGTTAAATGTTTGAAGTCTAAGAGAGAGAAAGAATGAGTTTCAATTGTTTCTCTTCCTGAGTGAGAAGTTCCTTCAAGGAGTACAGTGAAATCGTCCGCAAGAAGTGCGTTGACGGAGATTCAGAGTTTATCTCTGAAATCTCAAGAGGGATACCATTGTTCTCATTCCCGCAGAAGTGAAGGTGAGACACAAGAGCCGTGCAAGGTGTGAATAGGCTGGTTGAAAGTTGAGAACTTATCAACCAGGGGGTGAATTGGAAGACTACTGTTGCAGAAAAGTGCACAGATTCAAGAGAATCAAATACTTAGAAGTATTTGAGGGACTTCCGCAAGAAGTGCACGCATGAGTCTTATTGAAGACTCAAGGTTGCAAGGAAATCTTAGGATGGTTAGTGCCTTGATATAAACAAGGGGGAGATGAAGCAAAGTCGTTTTGCAGAAGTTAAATCCCAGAGGAAGAACCTTGGTTTATTTTGCAGGAGTTATCAAGGAGCAACGAGTGGTTGAAATTCTCTGTGGGGAATTCCCGAAATCACGAGGACCGTAGGATCGAAGGAAATTTTATGGTGGTTAGAGGTAGGCTAGCTTACCGCTCTAGGATCTAGAATCAATGTGGACCATTGATTGTGCTTTACACAAGCCGTCAAATCATTTTGGCATTTCGGGGATCCTAGAGACAAGGAGTTGAGTGCAGTGGAATGAAAATCTTGAAGTCGCGAGTTGCGATAGGACCTGGATTAAAGTTTCAGGATTTCGGCACTTCGGGTGTCAGGAAACGGAGAAGGCAGTGCTTTTGGAGAGAAAGTCCCAAAAACCCAAAAGAGTGATAGGTGGCAGGAGTCTACGTCAAAGGTAGAAACCGCAAGGACAATAGGTGGTGTGTCTTCATCAATTGGCGGAGTCAAATTTTGTTGACCGTTTCGGGGTTCGAAAGTTGAAGGACATATATCCTTGCATTTGGATTCGCGGAGTCTGAAATCCCAATGAAGTGAGAAGCATTTTGAAAATTCAACCTTTGCCGAGTGCATCGGAGTTCGGCAATTCGGGTTTCGATAGTTGTGGAGATAAGAACCCTCAACAACAGGAATCGCGAAATCACGAAACCCGAAGTCCCAAAGTTTCGAAGGGAGTGATCCTATTTCGGTTGAGGAGGTTTGGGTTGATGCTTCGATTTTGATCACTCGGGCACACCCATAAGGACCTGTGGATACACTATTGAGTGTGAAGGGTATTTCCTGAGGAGAAACCAAAGAGTCAATTAGACTCGAAGGGAAGATTAGAATGATCTTGTGAGGACCTTGGACCGGAGGGCTTGGGGGTTTGCGTCAAAAGAGCTAGTGTCTACAAGGTTTTTTTGTTAGATAACTTGAACCTAGGGTATTACAACCGCACGCCAACACTAGCGTGATCTTCAATCTTTTGGAAAATATTTCTATTTTCTTCAATATTGTCTTTCCAACTTATTCTCTTTCTAATATCTGTGAAAACAAAATTCTCTATTCATGGCACCATCTTTCTCTGAGTCTACAACACACCAAATCTTCCAAGATTTTTGTTGCTTGCTCAATCTTGCAAATTGTTACTCCTTTGTTTCTTCTCTTTTGCGCATCTATGTCCTTTTCACATGTATGTTCTCTATGTGTGAAACCCACACATCCTTGTTCTTATTTTCTCCTTGGTTATTTTTTTCCACCTTTGGTATCTTCCTCCTCCAATCCTTGGGATGCCTGTGAATTCTATCAAAAGAGACCTCCAATCGGGGATCATAATTTGAAGGGGAATCCAGGGATGCACTTCTATCATTTTTTTATTTTATTTTTCCAGTTGACCCTTGCCTCTTCAAGGGATCATATGTGTCATTAGTTTTAACTACCTCAACCATCAATCATGTCTCTTTGTAATTCCTTAGGTGGCTCCATGCAGGTTTGAGTATGCTGGAAGGTGTGCATTTATGTTTGTAGGTGTATGAAACCTTCATTTTTTCCTCACTGAAAATTATTATATTCCACCTAAGCAATTCCACCTCACAACCATCTCACTTCATAAATTCTTCCTCATTAACTCCCACTTTTGATATCATGGCTAGTACTCAAGTATTTTCCCTCTCATTTAGTTGTCTGATGTTTTCTATTAATCAAAAAATGAATACATGCTTCATAATCAAATTATATGAACTCTTAGCATAATTACAGTCATGGGGGGAAACAAGATGTTATAGTACCATTGTTAATATCTAAAAATCAGGGGGGATTCATCAAAAAATGGAAAATTCTAGGTAATATTTTATTGGTTCATGAAGCAATGCACTCAAGTAAATGAGGTGGGGAAAAGGAATGAATATTAAAATTGATATGGATAATTCATTGAATAGAGTTTGGCATGTCTTCATGTTTGTTGTACTTCACAAATATCTCTTTTTAGATCATATCGTCTATTGGATTAAGGCATGTATTGGATGCACTTGGATTGTGCCCCTTGTTAATGGCAGACAAATGGCCCTTTATAATAGAAATATGGGGCATCATAAAGGTTTTCTATTATTACCCCTTTTGTGCATCTTGAGTGTAGAAACTTTTAGTTGATGACTTGATATTGAAAAATAGCAAGAAATCTTGAACTTATTCTTATTGACAAAAGAGTTAAAGACATTAACCATTCTTGGTTTGCAAATGACATTGTTCCATGGGGAGGTTCCTCAACATACTTTTAGAGAGGTTCAAAAATATTTTGAATCAATTATTAAATTCTTATGAAGGTAATATCAACAATGGTAATCATCATATTTATGGTTAGAATAGTTTTCCTCTATTAATGTCCTCAATTTCTACATTTTTAGATTTTTCAAGTCTCTCAAATTGGATCTCTTTTAAATATCTAGGTATGCCTATTTCTCTGGGTGCTCCAAATCTTTGTATTGGATTCATATTGTTGATAAAATCAAAGGAAAAATGCAGCAATAGGGTTCACACTGGCTAAATTTAGTAGGGAGGTTATTTAATAGAACACATTATTTCTTCATTGTCAATATGTCAAGGTTTAGCTATGCTTGCTCCAATAGGGATGTTGCAACTAATATCAAGGGATATTTGGAAGTTTATATGGAAAAGAGGAAAAACAAACACAAGGAAGCTTCACTTGGTGAACTAGAATACTACTCAAGCTAAGGAAGAAAACAAGGGGCTCAATATAAAGGATCCTTAGCTAATGAATCTAGCGTTGGGCACTAAAATTATTTGGAGATTGATCTTAGGAGAAACATAATGGTGGAAATCAGTGATAAGTATAAAATACCTTCATTCAAAACAGTGACTAGATTGGAGAGATATTCTTGGGAAGGAAATGGGAATTCTATCTGGAAACTTTGCAAAGTAGTTGCTCATGTTATTATTGAACATCTATATTGAATTCTAGGAAACGAGAAGTACATAAAAATTTGGGAGGATAAGATAGAAGGAAAGGATCCACTATATTCATATGGGGAGCTAGAAGGAATCAAAGAATGGACGAATGAGAAAGGTATCATCACTTTATTTGACCTCTCTATATGGGATTGTAACTTGGGAAGTTGGAGAGGTTGGAAATTTGTTTCTCCCCTAACTCAACTGGTCAATCAACTTAATATCATGTTTGTTTTCTTGAGAGGATTAACCCCTTTATGTATATATGTTTCAAACAATAGAGGTTGGGGTCCTAAGGGAGGATTTAATTGTGCTAAAAATGATTCTTTTAAATAGAAAATCACTTTCTATATGTTATTATACTATTTCCCCCTAGTAATAGTCTAAAATTCAATCTTTGTAATTAAGCTCTAAAAAAAACCTAGTACTGAGTTTTTCCCTCGTATTTCTCATTCGATAGGCATCACATATTCAAAGGGGGAAATACCTCACCCTACCCCTGAAAGGCTATGAATTTCCATTTTCTTGTTGCTATTATTCAAAAATATCTCCAGCCCAATGCTGCTCTATCTCATTTCGTCAAGAAAGCTGAACAATTTGTAGCAATTAATATCCCCGTAGTGGTCACTCATCTTAAATATTTGGCATTAGTTAAGAATGGGTTGATTGTCCAATTCATTGGTTTGTTTCCATCCCCCATATCCATGGAGGTTTAGCTTGCAAAAACCTAGAAAGTTCTAATCAAAGGAAGCTTATCTCATTACTTTGGTGGTCGATGTTTTTTTGCATTTCTATTTGAGAACAAGAAGGATAGAGATATAATATTCACAAGTGTACTATATTTTTTAGGACCAAAAGTTATGTCTCTTAATAGGTGGATTCTTGATTTCAATATTGAGATCAATGTGTCATTGACATTGCTTATTTGGGTGCAATTACATCATCTTCCTTTGCACAACTACCGGGATGATAATTTGGCTTCAATAAAAAATTCCTTGGGAAAATATATTGATGAATTGGATATGATAAGGAAAATTCAAATGTGTCAAGATGTATGTGGAATTACATCTAGAAAAGGGTCTTTCTAAGGCCATTAACCTTACCCTAAATAACTACACACACAACAAGAACTTGGATTACAATAAACTCCCATTTAACTGTAAGATGTGCCATGAATATGGCCACTTTTTAAAGGATTGAAAGAATTTATCACATGTTCAAACATCTCATACAAAACAAAATCAATCACAACAAGAAAACAAATTGAATAGTAGCAAGAACCCTAGACCTTCCTCCTCTAATGTGGTCATGAGTAAAAACTTTCTTCCTTCTAGAAATGTAGTCACTATAGAAAATAAGTTTATTGTGTTGTGACAAGTTGACCTTCAAGAGACTTACTAAAATAATGAATCAAGGAAGAACACTAATATCAACCTCCAACCTAAAAATCATTGTGAAAAGCATCAAACTCACATGAATGGAGAATAATAAAACAATGTGAACAAAGACACGAATATAAACATATCCCTTTCCTTAGGTCCATCTCTTTTTCCTCAATATAAAATGTTGATCTCAACTTTTTGTCTTAGATTTTGAGGATTTGCAAGAAATTAGGGAATGCAGAGAAAGTATCACATACTCCTAACATAGTTATGACTAGGAAAAAATCTCAACAACAAATGGGAGATGATGAAGAGGACTCAAAGGAAGAGCACCTTCTAGAGAATTCAAGAAAAAAATCAACCATAGAAAATATAAAGTAACTAGTGGTGAAAGAAAAAAAAATGTGGGGCTTAAAGAAACTATTTAGAATTATTATGGGTCAAGAATAAAAATCCTTTGTGTCAAGACATGGAGAATGCAAAATCCATCAAGCCCTCGAGATGGCAATAACATCCCATCATCATTCAAATAATGAAATTTGTCTCTTATAACTATAGGGGGGGCTAGGTATTAGAATGAAAATGGAGAAACTAAAGGATCTCATTGGATCATAAAAACTAATACTTCAGAAAACAAATTTAGAAGAAAAATAAACGATGGAAGCTAGTTGCAAACAATGGAAAAACATTCTTGGACTAGAAATTATTGCAAGAAGTGCTTCATGGGGACTCGATGCTCTTTGGGATTCAAGTATGTGTTAGAACCAGAAGTCACCTATGGATTGCGGTAGAGGTAATCCCAGTACCCATCAGTTTGTATGTCACAATGAATAAATTTAAATGTGGTATAATGGATGCAGACTCATGATTATATCACTTTAACTCAGAAAACTAGGCTGGAATGCACAGGAAAGTGAGGTCTCGATTTAAATTCAATTAGTAAGTTGTAGTAAGGGTGAGTAGGGGGGAGAACTTGAGGAAAATGAAGAGGTATTCTATGGACATTCGGTCTTCCAGCAACCTAAAGGGGAAAAAATCAGAAAACAAGATCCTCTTGGATTCGAAGTTTCAGACACTAAAGTATATTTAAGAAACATGGCCATAACAACACAATGATAAACCATACTTCACAATGTAGCTAAAACAACTTGACTAGATCATCCATGCCCGAGCTCTTGAGTGTAAGAGGGAAAATACAACACAAGAAACTGATTAAAATTGGTTTTGATGTCACTGTGATCAAACCTACATCAGAAAAACATAACTACCCTCAACTGGATCATCCATGCCCAAGTGTTCTAACACAGTCATTACAGAGAAATGAAAAGAAACTGACTTACATTAAACAACAAGTCTCATATACATATACATAACCAGAGAACCAGAGGATTCATTAAAACTTTACAATGCAGGAGCTTAGCTCAACCATCGACCTTAACAAAATATGAGGAAGACTCATATATACTCAGAGAAAAACCATAGAACCATGCTCAAGCCTCTGTATTGAAAGCATTACATCTGCATGCTTCCTAGAAGACTGTGCATGTAGTCTCTTGTTAGAAGCAAGATTTGTCAGATGCAATCGTGCTTCAGGAAGGTTTTGCAACTAAGTCAACTTGCTGACAGTCCTTTCTCGGGCTTTCCATTTATGGTGGAAACGATGTTCAACGACCACCAACTAACTTCAATAACTTCTTCATTAGGATCGAGAAGGCCTGAATCGGCACTGCACCTGTGGAATTTGGTGGCCTCTGCATTCTTCCATCTAGATCTAATTCAAATGCTACGGGGAGGTCTGATAGCGGACGTGGCTACTGACAAAGTGATTGGCATGCTCAATATGGAATAACAGACGAGATATTGGCCAAGTGAGCAGGCATGGATGGGAAGAGACGACTGCGGATAATGTGGGATCCACACAAGCAGGAGTTGAGGTGTAATGGGACAGAGGTGATGTGGAGTAAGAATATGATGAGGAGATAGAGGGGAGGCCGCGAGGCTCTAGGTAAGGGAGAGAGGACCTGACAAAGGTGGAAGTGGTGTGGAGAGAAGTGGTACAGGTGGCGAGAGATGAGAAGGGGAGTTGCGATAGGCAGGACAGTGAGTGGAGGATAGGTGTCATTAGAACAGTTGTGGAGCGACCACTTGTCAACCTGGGATAGGGATTTATATGCACATGCGCATATCGGGGCTGCAAAAATTGGTTTGACTCTTCACCACTTTTGGGCCCGATATGTGTCTCTCACTAACACACCGCTTCTCTGCAAAACCATGGTTTCAAACCTGGCCCGCCCTTCCAATTTTAATGTCCGTTCATGTTGAGGTCCCGATATGATCAACGACTGTCGATCTGGGGGAGAGGTGAGATCTAGGCATGCTGGCTACTTTTGGTACCTCTGCAAAAAATTTATCTGCCCGCTAACTTTGGATTCCTTCTAATCTATGTTTAGAGGTGGCACCACACTGAACCTGTGCAAGGGGAAAAAACACCATTGTAACTGCCTTGGCCTGATTTGCACACTGATGGTTGTCACTTGTGCCTGGGAATAATAACAATAATGTGCTAACAGTATGTTCAATTTAGCTTATCATCAAATACTCACCACTAGACACTAGTCTCTCTATTTCACAAGGGCTTAGGTAAGAAAATACAAATTTGTTAATGTTTATGCTCCTAGACAATATGAGGAAAAAATGCATTTTGCGAACTTTGAACTGTAGAGGGATAGTTAGTAGAGTGAAAATTAAATCACTAAAGGATATCATTAAATCTCCTCATTCATAAAAAAAAAATTAGAAGAAAAAGAAAGCTTGTTTAAACAAATTGGCTGGGACATTATGTCGAAGGCATTGGAAGTCCATTGCAAAATCCGCATCTGAAACTCACCTATGAAATTTTGAGGAGAAGTAGTGTATTGTCTCCAGCTAGAGGGAACTTTGTGTGGGTGTTATATTACGCGTTGCATCAAAGACGTTTCTATTGGCAACATGATCCACGGTGAGGATGGATGGTGAGTTTGTTGAGAATGGGAAGATGGTGCGCAGAGGCACTGGTGGAGAATCTGAGTTCAGTGGACACTGTTGCAAATTTGAAGGCCCTTAATGAATCTCATAGAGAAGAACTAGCATAGCCTGTAAATAAGCTTGGAATGAAATAAATTAAGGCTTACTTCCATGGAGACAAGTTGTGACGTTTTCTATCATTGCTAGTGTGAGTATTCCAAATTTGGATAGAAGTTAGAGGAGCTAGTTGAATCTGGCACTAGCATAAAGGAAGACCGAGTATAGTTGTGCAAAACGTTGAGAAGCCTAGATCCAAGCTTCGTAAGAAGGAGATTTGCGAGGTTGTAACACTCGTGGAAAATCTTTGGCCATGATAAAATTAAATGTCTTTTAAATTTATTTGGAGTTTGTCTACTTAGTTAACTTAATGTGTGATGCATTGTTAGATGTGACGATAGTGACAATTAATTACTTGTTTGGAAACTCCAAAAACATATTAGTTAATGATCACATTCATGAAAGTCTTTGAATTAGAAGCATTTACATTGAGCCTACCTAATTCAATATGAATGTATTGGTTTTGTTAGAATTAGATACTCTAAAAAATCACACCTAAATTTAAGACAATGAATTGAAAGTGACATTGAAGGTCCAAAGGTCAAAGGCGCAGATAAAGACGCCAAACATGTGTCAAACAACTACAAAGAATGAAGATGATATTATCTTTGCATGATCTGGATTATTTTCAGCACGAAATGAGAACAGAGATATAATAAAGAAATGTACAGAGATATATCAGATATACAATAATATAACAGAGATTTATCGGATATATAACAAGAGGCACAAATATAGAGTAATACACAATTTCTATTAATGAGCGAAATCTACAAAACTATAGAAATATAGAGTGAAAGACTCGCTAGATTGGAGGCAGTTTATCTCTGAGAAGAGATGTGACAGATAATCACATTCGCAAGAAGATGATTGTTACAATGAGGCTCCAAAGTCTTTTTTAACATAAAGAAAATCCAAAACCTTAACCCTAGAAGATGAAAATCCAACAATTTTGTGGACCCTATTTTGGGTAGTTTGGTGTATCAACTTCTTGAGGGCATAACTGTAGTGTCCCCAAGGCCGAGCCTAGTTTTAAATATGATGTATGAAATGAATTGTAAATATGTGTTATAGGCTGGTGAGCCAAGTTTGTATAAGCCAGTGGGCTTATGTGATTGTTAGGCCAGAGAGCCTAAGGGTTGGAGGCCAAGGGCCTAATTTTGTACTTGTATGTATGCAGAACATTTAATAAAATTGTAAACACTGCCAGGTGTAGACCAACCACGATGAATGAGTGAAGGGGGACTAAGCATCCATAGAGAGGGCAAGGAATTAGAGGCTGGAAGGTGGGAAAAGGGGCTAAGTGTTTAGCCTAGGGGGCTAAATCCTGGGAATAATATTTTATTATTATTCCAAAAGAACATGTGCCATTTATATTTTTATCCTAAGTTCCTGCCCAAGGGAAGGTGATGCGCGCTAGTGGAATGCATGCAGTCTCTAGGGAGACAAGGGTCGACCCTGGTGCATGCGAATAAAACGGACAAGGTGGAACATGAGGGGGTTCCTTCTGCCATTCAATCAGACTGCCTGAGTGTGTACGGGCTCTGAGCAGTACGACTGAACCGAGTTCTGTAGAGAACCTTCGTGCATCCCTGTGATCCACAAATTCTGTGTCTGACTCTAAGAAAACCCATGGATACCTTTGTATTGAACCAAAAGCCTGTGATCGATTCTGAAAGAGACGGTTTCACCTCTGTTTGAATCGGAAAATCCCGTATTGTGTCTAGATAATCCGTATGCATCCACTACCCGAAATCGAGCCTATGTGTAAGATCTCTATTCCGAAGTTGTGATCGTGAGACCGTTCTGTGATTGCCGAACCAGTTTGGGAAAGCCTGTGTCTATTTTCCCTATGGGTTGTTGTGACCACTCAATACTGGACTGCGTGTGGCTTGTTGGCCTCTGAGCGATTCTCTCCAGGTGAGAGAGTGTGCAGAGGAAGGAGAGGACTCCTGGAAGGAACCCTGTAGCTGCCACAGAGCCCGGAGACTTATGGTCCGGTCTGTTGTTGTAACCCAAGGCAAGGGAGGTTACCAGCCGAAGGACTGTCCAGGTGACAGAGAAGGTGTATACTCCTGGGGTGTAACACGAATGTGGGGAATGAGGGTCTGTGGGCAGTGAGCGTGAGAGGTTCCTGGGAGAGAATCCCATCCTTGTGGCTATGTGTTGTTTTTCCTGTAACCTCATCCTAGCCTAGGATTCCTTGTCTAGGGGTGGAGCTTAGTCCCAACTCAGGGGTGACGCACTGCTGAGCTTGATGAGCAGTGTGGTCTAAGGCTGGGAGGTTCGTGGAAGGCATGCACTTGGTTGGTGGAATATACCACTGTTAAAAGATAAGTATATGATTATGCTTTAATCATATTTTGCATGACGGTGTTGCTTATCTTATCATGAATTATGTTGTGTATTAATTATTATTAAATGCTATTGATTGTTAATTATAGTAGTAAATAATATGTTTACTCTGAGCTTAAATGTGTTTATTTGTTTAAATGCATGTGGATTATATAGTACCTGTATGAGTTATGTACAAAGTGGTGTTATAGATTTCTTTTAAGAGCGTTTAGGCCTTGGTAGCCAGAAAAGGTGCGCTATAGTTTGGTATTAGAGCCAAGGTTTCAACACTGAGCCTAGATGGGCTAGTGGAGCGGTCTTTGGACCAAGAGTGTGAGGAAATTGGGTCTGGAAGGCCAATTTCAGACCTTGGTTTGCTCCGAAGTGTCAAGGAGTTACTTGACGAGTTTTTAAGCTCAGGAGGTTTAGCGGCGTGTGAAACCGTAGTTGGTGTGGTCTATGGCCACGGGGAGATAGGTCTCCACACCAATAGTGTTAGAACCTTAGGATATGCTCGAGAGGGAAGGTGAACCCTCGTGACTGTCAGATCTGGAAAATGTGCGCAGGGATTAAAATCCCTTTTGTGGGGATCGCGATATGCGAACTCCCGAAAACCTGAAAATTCAAGAAGATCTACGTTGTAGATCTGGGAGGAAGGCTCAACCGTTAGATCTAGCGGAGTCATGCTCAAGTTAGTTGAAAAAAAATTTCATATTTCGCAAAGTCACGAGAGGAAGTGAGGAAGGCGAACACCTCCGAGACCCGAAACGTTGAAACGATATACACCGTAGATCGTAGGAAGGTAGTTGGCCGTCCAATTCGGCGGAGGAGTAAACCGTAAATTTCAGGATTTGGGCCGATGGAAGTTCGAGATGTGGGGTGCACGAACTCTCGATGCCCGAAACCCCAAAATGCCGAAAAGATCTACGTCGTTGATCTAAGGAGAGGATCTGACCATTGGATTCCTTGCTTGGAACGGACGTGGGTGCATGAATGCGTACCACGTGCTAGTGAGTCGAGAAGACAGGTGAGAGTGGTGGGACTCGATGACATCACTAAAGGTGACGTGGACCCTCCTGAATGTACCACGTACCACTATGGTGAAGGGCGATAGCTGTGCTGTGGGCCCGGAGAATAAAGTAATTCGCGATTTCAAAATTTGCAATGGAGGAGCACAAAGGCTCAACACTCCAACTCGCGAAGTCGCGAATTGGTGAAGAAGTGCTAGCACTTAGCACTATCCTACGGCCATGTGTAGCAAATGCTAGTGAGGAGGGATCCAGACCTGTATCGCATCTCGGGTATCGGCATTTGGAGGAAATGAGTTGAGGGTCTTCGGCTCACGAAATCGTGAAATCGCGAGTTGCAAAAGGGTAACTTTGGTTATGGATATCTAACTATTGGATCTTCGTGGACCGATATTTCGAAGTTACGAAGTCCTGAAATGCCGAAAGTTGAATTTTCAAAAACCCGAAACCCCAAAAAATGAAGTCTTGAAATTGTGGAGCCGAACGAGAGCTCAGAAAACTTATTTGAATCGAAACGTCTTTTGTTCTTGTTCGTATTGGATTATAAATGTTTTGGATTGTTCGTGAAGTTTTAATGGCCTAACAAACTTCGAATTGAATTACACAGTGCATGTGAAGAGTTCAACGAGTGTCAGGGAAGCCAAAAACTGATGCCGAGTATGGAATTGAAAGAGGTGCAGAATGCCTCTGAAACAGAGGACGAAAGGGTAGGAAGGAATGTCAACTTGGGAGTCGAAGGAACAAACTCTAATGGGCATGAAAAAGAGATGGATAAGGAAGAACATATGATGAAACTCATTGAAATATTGCATAAAGATGCCCAGGCTCGCCTAGCTGATAGCCGAAAGCTCATGAAAATCAGGGATTGACAGGGTGAATTCAACTTAAAAATGTTGAAGAGCCTGGAAAGAATAGAAAAGAAATTGGAAAAAGAAAGTGACACAAGCAGATCAAGAAGTGTCAGAACCCCTAAGAGGAGAATAATATAGAGGAGTGGTAGCAGACATTACCATCTCTTCTGAAAGCGTTCTGGTAAGGAAACACACAGTAGTTCAAGCCCGTCCCCTACCAGAAAGCACCGAAAATCTGGAAAGGATGAATTGAAAGGGGAGATGAACAATATTATGCCTCCAACATTTGATGGAGAACATAAGAAGGAGGAAGATGCCAAGACATGGTTGCTTGGCATGAGGAAATATTTCCAACTGCTGAATTATTCCGCCCATGCAAAAGGAAGAATTGCAATATATCAACTGAAAGGAAAAGCATCCATGTGGTGGGATCAGTTTGTGCAGGTGAAACACATTAGAGAGAAAGAGGTCACTTGGAAGGAATTTAAGAGGTATTTCAAGAAGAAATACCTGACTAAAAGGTACTATGACAGAAAGATGAAGGAGTTCTTTGAACTCAAGCTGGGCAACATGACTATTGATGAGTATGAACGAAGTTTTCTAGAACTATTGAAATATGTTCCATTCATCAAAGATGAGGCTGTCAAAATTCAGAGGTATCTGAGTGGACTGCCACTTTCCATTGGTGATAAGATTCAATATGATGATCCTAAGACCATGGAAGAAACCATAAGAAGGGAGAAATGCTTATACGAACAGCAAAGAGAAAAGCCTACCTTTCGGAAGGCTTAGGATGACCAGAAGAGGTTTAAGAAAGAACAAAGGTAGAAGGGAAACATGCCTCCCTTTTTCAGGAACAGTCCTTGGGGACAATCATCTTTTAGAGAGCCCACGAAAGTTGAAGGGAGTGAGCAAATGCAAAGACCGCCATCTATGGAGTGTTGGGGCTGTAAAGGGAATCATAGGTACAGAGACTGCCCCCATAGAAAAGATAAAGCGAGAACTGTCCATACTATTCAGCAAGCTGAAATAGTGGAGGATATGGGCAGCAGAATGCCTAGGATCTACGCAGCCCTGGACAAAAAGAAACCAGAATTTCAATCGCACATGATTGAAGTGAAAGGTACGATCAACAACTGACCACTTGTTATTTTAATTGATTCAGGGGCTAGACATAGTTATGTAGATCCTAGAGTGGTGGACAGTTTGCATATAACGAGAAGAAAGCATGAAAAGCCTTGGCTAGTGAAGTTGGCCACGAGAACCAAAAGGAAGGTCATTGAATTGGTTAAGTCTTGTTCAGTAGACATGAAAGGAATGAGCACTAAGGTTGAATTGAACATTCTGCCTTTAGGCTCATACGATTGCTTAATTGGGATGAACTGGTTGGACCAGCACCATGCCCTTCTGGATTGCTGTAACAAGAGGTTTACATGCCTGAACGAAGAGGGAAATCAGGTAATAGTCCAAGGAATTCCCAGAGCCATGGTTGTTAGGGAAATCTCAGCCATGCAGCTGAAGAAATGTTACCGAAAAGGCTGTCAATTATTTGCATCTCGGGTGGAAGAAGCATCCCAAGATGTAGTCTCGAATCTGGAAGACCACGAGGTACTCAAAGAGTTTAAGGACGTATTTTAGGAGGTACCTGGACTACCTCCGAAAAGGGACATCAATTTTTCTATAAATTTGATGCCGAGAGAAGCTCCAGTTTCGAAGGCTCCTTATAGAATGAGTACGCCAGAGTTGAAAGAGTTGCAATTGCAGCTCGAAGAGCTACTAAAGAAGGGATACATTCACCCTAGCATGTCACCTTGGGGAGCCTCGGTCCTATTTGTGAATAAGAAAGATGGGACATTGAGGTTGTGCATTGATTTTCGGCTGTTGAATAAGGTAACTGTCAAGAACAAGTATCCTCTGCCAAGGATCGATGATATTTTTGATCAGTTGAAGGATGCGAACATATTTTCAAAAATAGATCTCAGATATGGATATCACCAAGTGAGAATAAATGATGAGGACATTAGCAATATCGTCTTTAGAACAAGGTACGGTCACTATGAATTCACAGTGGTGCCGTTTGGACTGGCAAATGCACCTGTTGTTTTCATGTGCTTAATGAATGGAGTGTTCAGAGATTATTTGGACAAGTTTGTCATAGTCTTCCTGGATGATATCTTGACGTATTCCAAGACAGAGGAATAACATGAGCAACACCTGAGAATGGTGCTGCAGGTGTTGAGAGAACACTAGCTGTATGCAAAACTGAACAAGTGCTCATTTTATCAAAGGAAGATTCATTACTTGGGACACATTATATCTAAAAAAGGGATCGTTGTGGATCCTGAAAAGGTAGAGGCCATTCGAGAATGGCCAGCACCAAGGAATGTGGCAGAAGTTAGATCTTTTATGGGTCTGGCAGGCTACTACAGAAGGTTTATAGCCGGATTCTCAAAGATAGCTCACCCTATCACTTCCTTGCAAAGGAAGGAGAAGAAGTTTCAGTGGACTGAAGAATGTGAGAGTAGCTTCCAGCGATTGAAACAGCTGCTAACCAGTGCTCCAATACTAAAGATTGCAGATCCAAATAAGGATTACATAGTGTGCACAGATGCGTGTAAGGAAGGGTTGGGAGGAGTTCTCAGCCAAGAGGGATTTGTAATTTGTTATGAGTCCCGAAATTTGAAAGAGCATGAAAGGAATTATGCCACTCATGATTTAGAGCTGGCAGCAATCATCCACGCCTTGAGGAAATTGATACATTACCTCATGGGCAAAAGATTCGAGTTGAGAACAGACCATAATGGTCTGAAGTATTTATTTGATCAGCCAACTTTAAATGCCAGACAAATTAGATGGCTAGAGTTTCTGTGCAAATATGACTTTGATATCAAGCATATCAAAGGGAAATAAAATAAGGTGGTTGATGCACTCAGCAGAAAAGTGCACTAATTACATGCTACAACCATTAGCATGTACTAGACTGAGATGAAAGACATAATTTTGGAAGCTGCAAATACTGATTTGCAGTACATAGGTCTTGTAGCAAAGCTACAGCAACGTGAGAGACCATAGACCAAGGAAAGTTACACCTTGGGAACTAATGGTTTACTTCTGTATAAAAACAGAGTGTATGTACCCAATGTCCGAGAATTGAAGCTGGCAATTCTAAAAGAAATGCATAACATGGATTATGCTGGACATCCTGGATATCAAAAGACTGTGGTAGCAGTCAAAAGCCATTATTTTTGGCCGGGAATGAAGACATAAATTGTTGAATACATTTCCAAATGTATGGAGTGCTAGAAGGTTAAGGCTGAGCATAGGCACCTAGCAAGGTTGTTGCAGCCTTTACCCATTCCTGAATGGAAATGGGATGTGGTAACAATGGATTTTATCATAGGATTTCCCAAAACAAGCAAGCAACATGATTCAATCATGGTGGTGGTGGACAAACTTACTAAAGCCGCCCATTTCATTCCACTGAAAACCACTCATAGGGCAGCAGATGTTGTTGATATCTTTTTAAAAGAAGTTGCACGCTTGCACGGAATTCCTAAGACAATTGTGTCTGATAGGGACCCAAAATTCACTTCAAATTTTTGGAAAGGACTGTTCAAAGGATTCGGAATGAATCTGAACTTTAGTATAGTGTATCATCCTAAGTCTGATGGTCAGACAGAGAGGGTGAACAGGGTAATAGAAGACATACTGAGAATGTATGTGATGAATAAACCATCAAGGTGGGAAGACTACCTACATTTGGTAGAATTCACCTACAATAATGGGTATCATGCATCGTTGAATATGAGCCCATTCGAAGCACTTTATGGAAGAAAGTGCAACACTCCAGTGAGCTGGGATAATCCAGCTGACAGAGCAGTAGTTGGGCCTGAGCTGCTCAAAGAGATGGAAGATCAAATGATAAAAATTAAACAGAATCTAAAAGTTTCCCAGGACAGGTAGAAAAGTTACACTAACAGTAACATAACCCATAGATAATTCAAAGTGGGTGACCATGTTTTCCTGAAAGTGAAGACTAACAGGAGTTCCCTGAAGTTGGGAAGTTGCGCCAAATTGGCAGCAAGATTTTGTGGGCCATTTGAGATCCTGGAAAGGATTGGGCCAGTTGCATGCATGCTTGCATTACCTGCATCTATGACTATACATAATGTGTTTCATGTTTCACTACTTAAGAAATATGAATCTGATGCTAATCATGTTATCGATTGGAATGTGATTCAGGTGGAACCAGAGGGTGTCCTGCAAGTGCATCATGTGTGCATATTGGACAGGAAAAGCAAACAACTCCAGAATCGAGCTATAAATCTTGTAAAGGTCTAGTGGACCTGGTACGGTCTTGAGGACGCGACATGGGAGCATGTAGATGCTATGTGGGTAGAGTACCCACATCTTTTTGAAAATTTTGAAAGGCTTGCAGAGACAGTGTAAGTTGCACTGAGGACAGTGCAAAAATAAGGGGAGGGGAATTGTAGTGTCCCCAAGGCCGAGCCTAGTTGTAAGTCTAATGTATGAAATGAATTGTAAATATATGTTATAGGCTAGTGAGCCAAGTTTGTATAAGCCGGTGGGCTTATGTGATTGTTAGGCCAGAGAGCCTAAGGGTTGGAGGCCAAGGGCCTGATTTTGTACTTGTATGTATGCAGAACATTTAATAAAATTGTAAACATCGTCAGGTGCAGACCGACCACGATGAATGAGTGAAGGGGGACTAAGCATCCATAGAGAGGGCAAGGAATTAGAGGCTGGAAGGTAGGAAAAGGGGCTAAGTGTTTATCCTAGGGGGCTTAATCCTGGGAATAATATTTTATTATTATTCCAAAAGAATATGTGCCATTTATATTTTTATCCTAAGTTCCTAACCAAGGGAAGGTGATGTGTGCTGGTGGGACGCATGCAGTCTCCAGGGCGACAAGTGTCGACCCTGGTGCATGCAAATAAAACGGCCAAGGTGTACCGTGAGGGGGTTCCTTCTCCCATTCGATCGGAATGCTTGAGCGTGTATGGGATCTGAGCAGTACGACTAACCCAATTTCTGCAGAGAACCTTCGTGCATCCCTGTGATCCGAAAAGTCTGTGTCTGGCTCTAAGAAAACTCGTGGATACCTCCGTACTGAACCATAAGCCTGTGATCGATTCTGAAAGAGTCAGTTTCACCTCTGTTTGAACCGGAAAAGCCTGTATTGTGTCTAGAGAATCCGTATGCATCCACTGCCCGAAATCAAGCCTATGTGTAATATCTCTGTTTCGAAGTCGTGACCGTGAGACCGTTCTGTGATTGTTGAACCAGTTTGGGAAAGCCTGTGTCTATTTTCCCTATGGGTTGTTGTGACCACGCAGTACTGGACTGCATGTGGCTTGTTGGCCTGTGAGCAATTCTCTCCAGGTGAGAGAGTGCACAGAGGAAGGAGAGTACTCCTGGAAGGAACCCTGTAGCTGCCACGGAGCCAGGAGACTTCCGATCCGGTCTGTTGCTGTAACCCAAGGCAAGGGAGGTTAGCAGCCGAAGGACTGTCCAGGTGATAGAGAAGGTGTATACTCCTGGGGTGTAACAGGCATGTGTAGAATGAGGGTCTGTGGATAGTGAGCGTGAGAGGTTCCTGGGAGAGAATCCCATCCTTGTGGATGTGTGTTTTTTTCCCTGTAACATCAGCCTAGCCTAGGATTCCTTGTCTAGGGGTGGAGCTTAGTCCCAGCTCAGGGGTGACCCACTGCTGAGCTTGATGAGCATTGAGGTCTAAGGCTGGGAGCGTGGAAGGCCTGCACTTGGTTGGTGGAATCTACCACTGTTAAAAGATAAGTATCTGATTATGCTTTAATCATGTTTTGCATGACTTTGTTGCTTATGTTATCATGAATTCCGCTGTGTGTATTAATTATTATTAAATGTTATTGATTGTTAATTATAGCAGTAAATAATATGTTTACTCTGAGCTGAAATGTGTTTATTTGTTTAAATGCATGTGTATTATATAGTACCTGTATGAGTTATGTACAAAGTGGTGTTATAGATTTCTTTTAAGAGTGTTTAGGCCTTGGTAGCCAGAAAAGGTGCGCTACAATAACATTGGCATATGATCTCTGTTTGGGGCGCACAATAGCTTGTTGGAAAGGTATCGACGAGGAGATTCATTTTTGGGGCTCAATTAAAGGTTTTGCTTATCATTTATGTGCTCGATCCCGAAAAAAATCATTTATACCTCAAAATGGCCCCAAAAGTTTAGGAACATAAAAACTGCTAAAAAAGTAAATTGCGAGAAAATTGTTTTGATCTAATTGGAATAGGTGGGTGGCCACCAACATCCACCTGGATAGCTGGATGAGTTGGAATGGTAAGTAGGAAGAACAAATATGTTGTTTTGGTTATAGTAGAGAGTTTAGTCGAAGGGAAGCTCGTGACAATGGCAGTCGTGCAAAAACAACATAAGTGAAATGATTGTTGACAAGAAAGGTAAATTGTGTGAATTGTTTTGAATAAAACATACTCATGACCATATGTTAATGTGAGTAACATTTTTCTGGCAATTCTATGATGTAATGCTTATTGAATCAATGTATTGGTTCTTGAAATGATTAAGCTTGTACCTGATATCTCTATGGGATGAAGTATGTAATGTATGTACCTGTATCTATTTAACATGTAAAGAGCATATTGTTGTAATACTTGATTATATATGTATACCCATTTTTTATGTATCCCTATTGATTTGTACTACAGAAATCTCTATTATAGAATTCTTTAACACTAGGAGTGAGCCATGTCACGGGTCAGATAAATGCTTTATGAGCAGACCATGTTTGTTGTAGACTCCAGGAGCTTCCTAGAAACCATGATTTTTACATTCAAGGGGAGTTCATCAAGACATTGAATGAACCATGTACCTGAAGGACATCCTACTAGACCGACAGTTGCAGTGTTTAGGTACCCATGCACTATGGTGGATGGTTGTTTCTATATATCGACTTCGACAGTTTGGTGATGCATGATCAAGTTACAAAGTGAAAGTACCAAGTTGGACCAGACATGGACTTCACTCATTAGGAGGTGCATCGATTCAGAGGACTTAGTTATGATGAGAAACTAACCTAGCAAAGGTTAAGACAAGTAGTCGTTAAGGGGGAGTGTTGGAATATGTATCTCCCACTTGTCTTAGGCGTGATCACATTTGCACATATTATTATTATTGGTTATAATTAGATAGAGTTGGTATCTAGTAGAGAGTTTGTTTTTAGTATTTGGGAACTTGTTGGAACTAGATGGATTTGAGAGATTCTCTCGAACTATATGCTATCTAGATTGGTGTGATGTTGAGATATTTTCTCAATGGGTAAATCAAGGTAGTCTTGCTATCCTGAGACTATGATTATTGTATTTATATGTACTCTATTTCATTGTTTAATAAAGAGTTCATTGCAATTTTGGTTTTTTTAATAGTGTTACTCTCCCTCTCATTTTTCATTTCACCATGTAAGCATACAGAGATAAGAAAGACAATGCAGAATTTAAAAAAAAAAAAAAAGGGGGATGATTGGATCAAGTATTTTCGTCTAAGTGTGTTCTATAACAAAGACAATTCAAACTTAAATGAAGGAGAGGAGTGGAATATATGTTTTCCTCTTAGCATGTTAGAAGCATTCTATAAATTTTAGCTTTAAAAAATAACATAAAGTAGTGCACTAAAAATAAATAAATTTTCACCATTTTATCCTAACTTTTGCCAAACTACAGAAACCAAATTTAACAATGGCCATATCATACAAAATTTTAGAATCTAGAAACCTAATAGTGTTGAATCTAACGACCAAGCTAGGTCCAATTATAATGTTATTGGTCAATAATAAGGGTTTAAAATTTAAACCCTCTCCCTTTTTTTTTCTAATCGCTTACGCTATAGTGATATATTACAGTGAAGAATTATTACTACAGTAATATCTTAATGATAAATATGCCTCATACTAAAACATATGTTACATAAATTAATACTGCAGTAATATCTTTCCATGAATAAGATGGGCGGTTGATCTGTAGAATATGGGTACCGTGAAGAAGACGCGTCACAGAGATGGGTATTGTGATGAATGTGCAAAATATGGGTCAAATACCAATCATAAATATCAATATATCTGAGAAGGGGAACACACATAATTGTGATGTGCAGAATATGGATAAATATTACCTTGATCTTAAGTCATCTGACACGATGACACGGGACACGCAGGACACGGAAATACGAGTGTTCGACATGTAAAATTTTGACCTCAACAACAGGGCACGAGGACACGTTTATATATATATATATATATATATATATATATCTAAAAAAATTATATATGAAAAAAAATTGAAAAATACACATACAAAAATGAAATTTAGACATAAAGATGCATCCCAGGGAAACTTAGGAAGGCTTCCCATTGTCACCACAACAACTCTTCCTCTCACTTTAGGCTAGCTCTTCTCCAACACAAGGGGAGCTTCCCTAAGGTAGGAATACTAAAGCTATGGCAACAAGGATCAAGGTGAATATGAAGAGTTAGCTTTAGCAAAACAAATACATTGTAGAAGAGTAAAATGGATTCCAGAGGACCGAGACTAGTGCCTATCAAATCTTGGGCAAATGAAGTTGAGAAACATCAATCTAAAGAGGACAGTTTTGTGAATGATTGAGGAAAGGGATGCTAACAACATGCCACAAGCAGCCTTAATAATGCTGAAAATTAATGCAGAAATATAGTCTTGGAGAGTCCTACCAATGTCACTTTTGAATAAGGTTATGTATGTGTTGTCCTAATATGAAATATTAATTCCAGCAACAATTATTTGATAGCTGCAAGATAAATATATTCAGAAATATCACAGAAAAACAACATAAGAGGGAGAACCTTCTCACATTACAACCATCCAAATGGCAAATTTTCCATTAGGCCTTCATAACTTTGTGTGACACGTGTCATGAAATCGGGACACCATCCAAATTCGTGTCCGACGCGAATTTAGGTCGTGTCATGTGTGAAGGACACGACCTAAATTCGTGTCGAGCAAGAATTAGGTCGAATCCGTGTCCCCACGTAGGATTCGAGACACGGGGGTTTCAACGAATCATGTTTCATAGCCTTGATCAATCAACGAATCATGTTTCATAGCCTTGATTGATGTGAAAAATAGGGGTAAATACCAATCATAAATCTGACCAAGCTATGAAGACATAATGGTTTCTTTCTGTGTGAAGAGCAAGAGAATTTACTAAATTGTAATTTTAATAAATATGAGATACATACATACATGTATTAGCTCCATAAAAATAACATTTTATTGTATAAAATAATAACATTTTTTTTTTAAAGATATGAGAGGGAAAAAATGTAAAAAAAAAAAAATAGTTGTGAAGGAATATGGGGAAAAAGATGTTGGAATATATAATTCCTACTCATCTAATATGCTTGCTAATGTATTGAGAGGTATAGCTAATCTCTACGTGAGTTGTGTGATCCTATTCTTAAGAGGTTGTTAGAGAGTTGGATTTGCAAGATCCTAGTTTGGTGTGTGGTTGAGATATTCTCTCAACCTCTCCATTTATATTTGAAATAAGTTAGATATAATAACAACCAGTTATCTCAATATAATGAGTCACAAACCTTTGTACATCAATTCATTAGTTCAATAAAATTGTGTATACAATACTCTAGTCTCTCATTTTATCATGGTATCAGTCTCTCATTTTATCATGGTATCAGAGCTTCAAGGTTGGGCGTGACTCCCGGGAGGCCCAGGAATATGGAGAGAGGAGAGTAGTTTGTTGTGCGTGTGAGAGAGTTGTTTCTCATCTTTATTTCATCTTCTATAATGCTGTCATACCTTGTGAATCTATATGTGTGTTGGATCAGACTTGGTGCGTGAGATGCTCTTTGGAATCGAGTCGTTGTCAAGAAAAAAAAAATCACCCAACCACCATTGGAGAGAGTGTCGTGCGCTGCTATTTGTGAAAAAAGATTGAACCTCTGCTCATTTGAAACTTGAACGTGTTTTGCTACAGCTTCTTCAGCTCCAATAGATATTCGCGAATCTGATCTGTCGTGACCCCAAAATTCTCAATACAATCCACAAACGTCGTTTTTTCTCTTTTACTCATCGTGGCTCCTCTTGTTGTCATGATGGTGGCCTAGACGAAAATATTGGGGGAATTAACGAGGCTCGCCTGCACAGCTGCCTTTACGATATCTCTCTGTGTGGCTTTCAGAGACCCCATGTAAGAAAAGAGGGACAAAATGCAGACTTGCAGATACAGAGTCACCTTGCATGAAGTATTGACAAATTTTTCTATGTGTGTGTCATTGTGGATGAGATTCAATCCCTTCGTTGCTACCGCTGAACCGAGGATCCCAATAATTACAAATCTATATATGTTGCATATGTCAATATTGCCATCTCACAAGTAGTTTTAAAGTATTTTTTATAATCTCAAGTTTGCAATCATTGATAAAGCCCACACATATAAAGGACCATTTGGATGTCACACTGCACTCATTTTGCAAAGAATGCATCGAATATGTAGTCATTTGTATGGAACTAATCCAACTTTCATCATAAGTAGTGCAACTTTTGCAAATACTCGTGAACGTCTAAGTGTATGCTCGCATCCAGTCTCCGACCTCGGATTTCTGGGCCTGTCGAATCCACAGATCATACAAGAGGAGAGAACATGCATGTTGTTACACCTACTTGGCGTGGTTCGATCTGTACACCTATTGCGCGTTGTGGTTGCCAGTGAAGAAGTGTCCAGGGAAGAAGTGTCAAAGTGTTACTTTATAAAGGAGGTAAATATTTGGTTATATTGTTGAAGATGTCTTGGAATCCAGAATTATAAATGTATTGAGTCTAGCTAACTCAATATAATTTCATTGTTAGAATTAGCTATTCTAACAAGAAACATAAAATGTAGAATGGAAATTGGCCATGGAAATCAAAGATGAATGGTGAAGGATAGAGAAGAAGGACACAAAACAGAGATTGGTATTTTCATCATTATATTGTAGTTGAGATTAGATGATGAATAGATGTAGGTAAAGTTGTATCAAATAAAATAAAATCATAACCATATTATAATGTGAGTCACACATGTAATTGAAAGCAAGTCTATGATATTTTGATGTATAGTGGTCCTAGAGAATACTTAAGTTATGTACCTAGCTATTGTATACTCCCCTAATGTGAAAAGTTCATGGTGATCTAAAAACCACTATGTAAAGGATGGTTTGTGGTCAAAAAAACTTGAGAGTGCATGGTTACAGGTAATCTGAGAAAATCTGGTGCACGGTTGAGGGTAATCCGAGAAAACCCAGAGCATGGTTACAGGTAATCCGAAAAAACCTAGTGCATGGTTGAGGGTAATCTGAAAAAACCCAGAGCATGGTTATGGGTAAGTCGAAAAAAACCCAGGTTGATGATGATGTGATGAAGGGGGAGGTATAAGGAATAATGGTTGAATGAACCATGTTCCTAATCACAGCGGCTTCCTAAAGAATTGGCGGTGATGACCCATGTATTCCGGTAAATGGATTTCTTTTTATGTGGACGTCAATAATCAAATGTAGGTACAAGAGGAAGCAGATGAAGATGTGACCACATAGATATTTAGATAAGTAGTCATTAAGCGAGAGTGTTGGAATATATAATTACTACTTATCTAATATGTTTGCTAACGTATTGAGAGGTAGAGCTAATCTCTATGTGAGTTGTGTGATCTTATTCTTAATATGTTGTTAGAGAGTTGGATTTGTGAGATCCTAGTTTGGTGTGTGGTTGAGATATTCTCTCAACCTCCCCATTTATATTTGGAATAAGCTAGATCTAATAACAACCAGTGAGCTCAATATAATGAGTCACAAACCTTTGTACATTAATTCATTAATTCAATAGAATTGTGTATTCAATATTATGCTCTCCCATTTTATTAAAAGAGTAATAAAAAAACAACATAAAAACAATGAAAAGTAAAATACTAAAGTACATATAAACTTTTTTCTATACTATTAATTGAAAAAATCTAAAATAGTTTTTATTTCAAATTTGATAAATAATTTTTTTTTTTTATTTTGTATTTGCATGGAAAATAAATTTATACCCTTTTATAACAAATAGAGGACTCTTAAGTAGCAGCAACAGTTTCAATTTTGATGCCTGATAAGAGAGTAAGCACATCTCGAAAATATATTTGATATCTTTACTAATAATAACAATACAAACATTAACATAAGACTTTTTTGGGGGATCTGAAAGCTAGGTCTACCTGACCACATGAGTTCTGAAAGGGGCAGCGAGTTGTCGCCTCTCCTTGACGCAGTTGCTTTCAAACGGCTGCTCATTACCGAAGGAAAACTGCCATCCTTTGACCCACCCTCCAAGTTTGTTAAAAGACTGAATGAAATTTCGCCAATCACCCTCCCTCCGGATCAACCTATGAAGATAGCGATGTTGTTGGTAGATCGAGCCCCAGTGGGTAATTTCGTCAAGCTCTGGCCCTCGGATTGCACCACTGAAAAATGGATCCAAAAGAACTAGAGGCCTCTAATCACCAGCAGTGTCACCTGCTATGCGGTTGGATGAGGGTTTTTCCTCTTTGAATTCATCTCCAGAGACAGTCGAGATCTGATCTTCAGAAATGGGTCTTACTTCATGGGGCCCCAAGGACTGTACCTCAATCGTTGGACTCGTGACTTTGATCCGGTGCTGGAATTTACCAAGGCGATCCCGGTGTGGGTCAGGCTACCCAACCTTCCGATCCATTGTTGGTCTACCTCCTCGATGTAGGCCATTGGCAATGGGCTCAATAAGTACATCGATAAATATAACCCCAAAGATCAATACTCTTGTGCACATATATGTTTTGAAGTTGACTTACAAGCTAGCCTACCGGAAGCAATAAAATTGATTGGAGGAGACTAGCAGCATTTCCAGAAGCTAGACTATGAACAAATTCCATTTAAATGCAGAAATTTCCACAAGTATGGGAATTTCCAGAAAAACTGCCCAAAACTTCCCCCTTCCGATCAAGAAAAAGATTTGTACGAAGGATGGTAGTAACCCAAAAGACATAAGGCAAATAAAAATGGCACGGGACAAGAAGGAAAATCTCCAAACCCCCAATCAACCAGAAAGGAAGCCTCGTCAAAAAAGAAATCTGAACCAAGTAACAATCCCCCCATTCTGGAAGAACCAGAAAAGGAAAGGAACATCCCTGAGTCTAATCCTCCTGTCACCCTGACCCAGAAAAAAAAAGAAGGACCTGATCCTACTCCTTCGTCCAATATATCCCTCCCCCAGGAAATTCCAAGCTAGGGAACAGAGGAAGACCTGTCGGAAGAAGAGGAAGGGGAATTAGATCCAAAACAAAGCACTAAGAAAACTACAAAGAGGGGAAGGAAATCAGCAAAGGAACGTCGAGAAGAAGAAACCTACAAAGACAAGCTGCAGGGGGGACAATTAACTTTGGATGGGTTGATCAACCCAAGAATAATGAGACAACATGGGCAATTCCATAAAGGAACAACCACCACTAGCAAGAGTAAATAATGAAAGTCGTCTCATGGAAATGTAGAGGTCTTGGGAGCAAACAGAAAGCTGAAGAAATGAAAGACTTAATGTGCATAGCCACCCAAGATGTCTTGCTAATCTAGGAGACCAAGCTGGAAGAGCAACATTTCTTCTAGGTCAAAAAAAAATTCTAGAATTCAAGTGAAGGAATAGACATAAGTTCCCGAGGTGCCTCAGGTGGGCTAGGAACTGTAATGTTCCTGACTTGGCTATTCTAAGAAACATTGCTAATGTGTGTGTAGGATCAAAGGTTTACAACATATAAATGATCATACAAATAATAAACGCGAAAAAGGACTCCAAATTTTGTATTATGATATCTCTGTGGATTACAAAATGGCCGAATGCGGCTGAATAACTAACAATACTCGACTAGATCAACATACAAAGGATCTTAGCCGGAATATAAATAAGCAACTGTGGCTGAATAAAATAACAACACTCGACTAGATCAAAACACAAAAGGATCTTAGCCGGAATACAAATAAGCAACTAAAAGATAATACCCAGAATATGGGAGCATTGTAGAATCAATGAAGAATGATGGAAGACCTGGATGATCTTCTCGGTGACTAGGGTGTGTCTTTCAACACCGAAATCATCCAACCGGTGTCTTCCTCTGGGAATACACTGAACTATCTCTCCTGAGATGTGCCTCTTCTCCTCAATGACAAGTCATAATATTTATAATGATGAATTATGCCGCTGTCCCTTTCTTTATAGCTTTCCAAAACCCTAAATCATGCTGAAACCCTAATTCATTGTTGACTTCCAAAACCCTAAATCACTGTTGAAACCCTAATTCACTGTTGACTTCTATTTTTAGCTCATAATGACTTAAAAGCGCTTTTAACCCTTTTTAGTTCAATGTCACTTTCTGAATATAACACCTGTGACTGGAGTGACCTCTAGTAACCCTATTTACCCCTCTTTGGCCCTGGCTATAGTTTAACGAGGCAGTTTAGACCATTAAGCCTCATCTTCTAGAGCTCCTATTTGGAAAGGGACATTACAGTCCTCCCTTCTCGAAATTGCTTGTCCTCAAGCAATACCAGTCCAGGGTGTTGCAACACCTTCTCGCTCTCTTAAGTAGCATCCTCTACTGGAAGCTCTCTCCATCTAATCAAACACTCTCTGATGACCCTGCTCCTTATTTTCCGCTCCCAGAACTCCAAAACCTCCTCCATAACTAACTCCAACTATCCCTCCTCATCCAATGGGGGAAGCTCCTCTGATGTGTTAATGAATTGTCCCACTGCCTTTTTTAGGCAAGACACGTGGAACATGTTATGAATCTTTCTCCCCTCTGGAAGCTCTAGCTCGTAAGCCACCTCGCCTACTCGGTGCATGATCTTGTAAGGACCATAAAATCTGGGCTTGAGCTTCTCGGCCCCACTCTTCTTCAGAGATGACTGTCTATAGGGTTGGAGTCTCAAGAAAACAAAATCTCCAAACTCAAAGATGCACTCTATCCTATGCCTGTCCGCACTTATCTTCTGTCGGTTTTGCATCGTCTGCAGGTTCTCTTTCAACAACTTGAGAATATCCTAACTCTCTATGATCCAATCCTTGGCCTTGAGAGCTCTACTCTGCCCGAATACCAAGTCTACCAAAGTGGGAGCATCATATCCATACAATGATCAGAAGGGTGTCATACCAATGGACATGTGGAAGATGGTGTTGTAGCAATGTTCTCCTAAATGTAACCACTTTACCCACGTTCTATGTTGTCCTCCTACATAGTTCCTCAAATACCCTTCAACCCACTTGTTGACAATCTCGATCTGCCCATCTATCTAAGGGTGATAGCTGGTGCTAGGTGTCAACTCTGTCCCCACCAACCGAAACAACTCTCTCCAAAATGTCCCTATGAACCGACTGTCCCTGTCATTGATGATGTTCTTCGGCAATCCATGAAGTTTGAAGACCTCCCTAAAGAAACTCTCGGCTACCTAAATTGCGCTATACTCTGTCAGTATGGCGTAGAAGTGAGAAAACTTGGTCAATTTGTCGACCACTACATAGATACAGTCCTTACCCTGGACCTTGTGTAGACCGGTGATGAAGTCCATAGATATACTCTCCCATTTCTGCTCTGGAATGGGGAGTGGCTGAAGTAGCCCTGCTAGAAGAGCATGCTCTGACTTGTTCTGATGGCAAGTCACTAACTCACTGATGTGTCTCATAACGTCTTGTTTGAGGCCCTTCTATGAGAACCTCTCTATGATCTATCTGTAGGTTTTGAAAAACCCCTGATGGCCTGCTAGAGGTGAATCATGAACTGCAGTGAGGATCTTCTTCTTAAGCCCTAAATATGGCACCAAGTAGACTCTATCCTTGTAAAATATGACATCATCAATGACCCTATACCGGTCATCCTGTATCTGCCCATCCATCACCTCACAAGCGAACTTGTTCTTGGAATATTCCACTAACAAGTGGGATTTCCAATCTCTTGAAATATCCATCAAAGAACATGTTGCAGGTCTCCTCGATAGTGCATCGGTCACAATGTTCTTCTTCCCCTTGACATACTCTATGTCAAAGTCGAATTCTTGTACCTTCATCACCCATTTCTGTTGGTGCTCACTGAGGTCCTTCTGCTCAAGGAAATACTTCAAACTATTGTGATCGGTCTTGACCATGAATTTGTTGCCCACCAAATATTGTCTAAACTTGGTCAAGGCATGCATGATTGCCAACATTTTCTTGTCATAAATGGAGTACAACCTCTCAGGTTGACTAAGCTTCCGGCTCTCGAATACAATGGGGTGTCCTCCCTACATCAAAACTGCATTGATCCCTTCATCGGATGCATCACACTCTAGTACAAATGGCAAGGTGAAGTCCGGTAGTGCCAACACTGGACAAGTGCCCATGACTTCCTTCATGTGATCAAAGGCTTCTTGTGATCTCTCGGTCCATATGAAGGCCCCATGCTTGGTAAGATCTGTCAGCAGTGCTCCAAGCTGAGAAAATTCCTAGACGAACCGCCTGTTGTTTGCACTCTTCTCGTCACTGTGTGAGATAAAAATGAGTGCTTACATGCCCAGTTGGGCTCTGCTAGGCATGACAACTGTGATGTAAAAGGTTAGAAAGAAAACAACAAAGCTATTAACAAGAATTAAACAAAAACTAAATGAAACTATGAGCATAGGAACAAAAATAAAAACAAATGAAAATGGACCAATATCACCAATATATAAGCTGGTCTGATTGATGAAATCCAAAGATACACAATGGAGAAAGAGGACTTGGGTCCCTTCCCTCTCCAATGGAAGGCTCTTGAGGCCCTCAACTGATTGCTCTCCTTACAATGAAAGATGAAAGTGTGAGTGAAAGAACTCCAAGCTTATCAACTCTAGTGAGAGATGGAAAGCCTATGAAATTGTGTTGATTATGTCTATTGCCAAAGAATGAGTCTCTAGCAATCTCAACAGCATAACAATACAAAGAATTCCTTGAGAAAATGGTGGTCATTCATGGCTTTTTATAGACAAGCATTGAGTCATTATGTGACCTCTTTTGAATGTGAAAAGGGGCTCTTTAGGGCATAATTAGGTCTTTGACCAGCCCCCCCCACGCGGATTGAGCTCGGATTTGGTGTCAAATCGACTTGGGAGCTGATCCATTAGTGGTTGGGAGGCCGACCAGTTTCATATATGCGTTGCTTAGCAGGCGCGCAGGTTTTTCGCCCAATAGCCGCGCATCGTGCGCGCAGGTGCGCCTTGTACGATGTTGTTACGCGCGAGCGCGTGCGCCCATGTTCTGTAAAGCGCCTTTGAATTTTTTGATCATTTGTATAGTTTTTTGGCCCTTTATCAATGCTGAGGATTTAATCCTGTGCCATGAATGACTCCAGTCCTGTGTTGACGATGCGGAGTTCCTGTCGCCCTGTGCGGATGAAATTTCAGTGATAACAGATGCCCCCTGATGGATGAGGTTAGGAGAAAAACGTATAGCCGAAATTCATCAATGTTTCTTTTGTGGAAAATGGTGTTGTAAGGGAGAGAAAGAATGAGACCGTGTAGAGCAATCCATTGGAGAAGAAAGGAACCGGTAGTTCCCGACCTTCGACCAGGTGTGTATCAATATACAAGTGTGTACAAACGAGGCGGGCATGCCCCATGCTCGTGTGATGTAACTCTGAAGGAAAAATGTCTGAATTGTTGATGTAGACGACTGCAGCGCCCTCGGGGGCGGAATGATAAAGGCAGAAGATAAGGCTGCAAAGGAACATACTCTGAACCAGCGGTAATGGTCGCGGAAGTAAACAACGACAGTGATGTGGGCATTGGTGACCCGACTGAGTTCAAAGGTCTTGGGCAATTGATGATAAAAACTGCAATAGTCGCAAAGTAAGACCCACCGCAACATGAATAAAGTGTTGGCGTCGAATGTTATGGGGGTCAACGACATCAGGGAGCAATGGTGTTTCCCCCTGTGCCGTCCGAGATCTCTCATTAAATGGGAAATGAGAATCAAGATACTGTCGCCCTTGTGGAAAAGTGTGTTGAGGTTGACAAAAGGAGGATGCAACGCCCAGAAGCAAGGGGCTTCGTGGAATCTACTGTGGTGAAGATGTGGCAGAGGTACATGAACGAAGTCAAGAAGTGGGAAGACTCAAGACTGCCCTTGGTTGGAGGGTGCATGATAGAAGGCGTGGCCGCAACCGTGTGATGAGATCGAGTGTCAGGGGGACGACAAGATCAGGGATAAGTTGTGCCAGAGGCGGGACAAGGTGAACAAATTCAGAGGATAAAGGTAAGTGACCTGGGTAGTGCTCTGAAGATATAGACGATGCCGGTGGTGGTAAATGGGAAGTAATGCTCCAACCAAGGGTGACATGGGTTGCGTGTGGCCAAAAGGAAAGCAGGTCGTCAACGGTGACGATAAAAGTCAATGACTGAAAAATAAAGGCGTTTGTACAATAATTAATGAAATAATTTGGGAAAAATGTACAAATACAGAAACGGGTGCCCTAGTGTGAAATGAGTGTCCCAGGGACGGTAAAAATTTCATGAAAAACTGATGAAGGGTGGGGGCCCCATTGGCGAGTTTCTGTATGAGGTAGGTAAAATGAATATAGGTTCGCAGATGGTCAAACTGATGGTGGATGAAATGGAGGGTTCATGATCCTGCGGAGGTGCAGTTAAAATGAACTGAAGCGTAAAGCGATGATCTGGGAGTCTGTATGGGAAGTTAGCAAAAATGAGGAGAAGAAGTATGTGGTTGATCTGCAACATGATGAAAGACTACTAGGACTCCCATCCCTAAAGGGTGATGAAGAACAACATGAGTGTCAAAAGTGCCAATAGGTGCTATGAATGGGACGACTCATGTAGGTGAGAATGCTACCGGGTGACAGTACCCCAAAAATGCAAATGGAGGTGCAAGTACTGCTGAGCCGGGAATGGGTATCCTAAAGGCCAATCTCAGAGGGGTGACTGGAAATGTAAATGCAATACAGCGGGAGAGACTACATGCCAGTGCTGAGTATATACCTGAAGGAATGAGGTCGATGACCGATGAGCAAGTACCTTCACACATAACAACCAAATACCCAAAGTGAACAATATCTGAAGAGTATTGAAGGTATGAGCTTGTATTTGAAAACTGTGACAATGCGCGTGCGTACCTGGCCATGAAAAAAAAAGGCGCCCCGGGGGCTCAGGATGAAGAGTGGCCCAGGGATGGCCATGATGTAGGCAGCGGGACGCTGATCCCGTGGCTGAAGACGGTTCGAAAAATGGACGTCGTGGGCTCCCGAAATGGTGAGTGGAAGTTTGGCAAAAACCCTATATATAGTTGTAGGGCCCATATTGCCACCTCATTTGTACCTGCTGCTATAGTGAGTTCCAGAGTAGATCGAGAGGAGATTGAGCGATTGCGAGAGCACGAGGTGTCGGTTTCCCGGTGTGCGAGTGTCAGGTTATTGGTCTGAACATCCTGCATAGTGATAGGTTTCAAATTTTTGGGCAGGGTAGGTACGGGGGGTCGTAGGGGGGATTTAGTGGGTTTTTTGCTAGGGGGTGGGCCCTAATGCGTGGGCAACTCAGGTAAAGGTGCACGTCCGCGTGCGTCTGTTCCCTGAATAAGCGCGCATGAACGTGCGTGAGTGGGGAAAACAGGCACGCATAGGTGCGCGCCTGTGAGGTAGACAGGCGCGCATGAGTGCGCGCCTGTAGGGTGAACAGGCGCTCTTTCGAGCGCGCATGTGGGCATGACAGGTGCGCCCTAGCGCGCACCTGTGGGTATGACAGGCATGCTCTAGCGCACGCCTGTATGGTGAACAGGCACGCGTGTGTGCGCGCCTGTAGGGGTAATAATCGCGCCTGGGAGGCAAGGTTTTAAGGTGAAAAAAAAAAAAATAGCTTTTTGATTGAGTGGATGATTTCCTAAGCTAATATAGGACTCTGGGTTGTGTGCAGGTTGCGATTATTGACCATGGATGTGCGGTGGCGCGAGAGAGACTGGGCACAGTTACGTGAGGCGGTGGCTAATGAACCGTCAGCAGATCGAGCAGCACTTCGAGCAGCTTTAGCAACCAGTGGGTTGTTAAAGTTTTTTTATTGCTCTTTGGTATGAGCACAGGAGTATTTGCTCCGTTTTCTTATTGAGATGTGGAGTCCAGACCGACACTGCTTCCTTGTGCGAGGAGAGCAGATTGCCTTCACTGCGGTGGAGGACGTCTACTTTTTGACTGGGATCCCCTTCTGGGGAACACCGTTGCCGACAGTGCCTGTGCTGCTGAGGGATATTGATCTTCATGAGGTCGTTGAGCGACACTACTCAGGCGAGGATTACATGACTGGGTCATCTGTGAGGATCAGTGGGATTGATGCTCTGCTTCATGGCTGCATAGCCGTGATGATAGTACGGGTGTATGGATCGCGAGCGCCCCATCGGATTAGTGGTGCCGAGTTGTTGCTGCTGGAGAGGGTAGTGGTGGACCGCGAGCGGTTTGCCTGGGGGCTGACCCTTCACGCGTAGATGATTGCACAGTTGGACCACTGTCGGTCCACAGGCAGGGGGGATTTCGCGTTCAGCTCTGTCCTGGTGGCCTTCTTTTTAGAGAGGGTGTCGATGTTGCGCCCGAGGGTGCTACTGGATGCACTAGGGGAATGAGAGCCGCGCTTGATGCGGTGGTCTGAGATATTGCTTCGCCACGGCGGTGGCCAGGGCGGGCATTACTTCACTGCGGAGGTAGCGCAGATATGGCGGCAGATGCCGCAGGTCATTCTGCAGTTCCCCTATGCTGGGGTGGATTTCCGGAGGGATCCGGATATGGTGTTGCCTCCTGGGGAGGTGTTCGACCACAGAGGTAGGTGTTGTTGTTATGTTCTGTGATTTATATTATGCTGTTGATATACTAGTGTAGATGTTTGGATGTATAGACACTGATATCATTGTTTGTTTGTTGTTTGGTGCATGTGCAGGTTTGGCACCTCGTGGGTGCGAGGTAGAGCTGTATAGACCGCCAGTGCGGCGAGAGGGGAGACCTCCACGTGGAGAGAGGCGTCCACGGGACAAGGCTGCTGGGTGACCAGTAGGGGCCGAGAGACCGGCGCAGAGGCGCCACTTTGATGACCCGGGTGAGGGGTCATCACATGCTCCGTCGGCGGCCGCTGGAGGAGAGCTAGAGGATTTACAGTGCCATTTTGAGACAGTACTGCGGGATGTGCCTGAGGTCATGTGGTCCCACATCCGGGATGAGGGATTCCTGGAGCAGTGTGTAGGGGTACCGGCACCATGGCGGGGTTTAGTACGACGAGCAGCTGTTGCGGCTGCGATGACGAGCGGATGTTTGCCTCCAGGGCAGGAGGGTTCAGTAGGTGCTCCCCCACCGCCGTCTAGGGCAGGTGGGGAGGGGCCACCACCTCCTCCTGAGGGAGGGGTAGTCGGGGGTGCGTTAGAGGCCCCCTGATGTATTTTGTATTATGTATACCATTTTTGATTAGGCTGGTGAGCCGAGTTTTGTACCATGATGTGGCACGGGCCTGCAGGCCGATGTCGTTTTATGTATGTAAACATTCAGATGGCCTGAGAAGCTGACATATATATATATATGAGTATACATGTGTTTTGAGATCCAAATGTGTTTTACATATGTTTGTTGTTGTGATGATGATGTTGATGCTATCTATATGCTGTGACAGGATGTATGAGATGTTTATGTGTGTGTAGCTTGATGTGATATATGCCAATCTAACACCATGTTAGCTATTTCATCTGTTATTTGATTCAATTCTCTTGGAATATGTGTAAATGTAATGGAATCAAAATGTCGAGTCAATAATCTAACCTGCAGGTATTTGCGAAAGAGGCATGGATCGCGTACACGATACACATTGTTGAGCTGGAGAACGACTAATTGGGAGTCGAGAAAAACGCTAAGGTGACGAATATGATGATGCTGGGCATCGGTCAAGAGGCCAATGACAGCAGTGTATTTGGCTTGGTTATTGGTTGTGGGTCCTAAACATATGCCGCTGGAATGTAGCAGTTCATGTGAAGGGGTGTAGAGAGCCCAAGCAGCCGAAGCGAGATTTTGTGTCCAACGGCTGGCACCGTCGGCATAACCAATGTGGTATGTTGGTGGAGGAGTCATCTTTCAATAGCACACAGGATAGTTTAGATGTGGGATCAAAAAAAAAAAGATTAAAAAACGCTAGAGAAGAAAAACTAACCTAAAGTAGTGAGACTACGTTTAAGCATAAAATTTCTTGAGGTATAACCCGTTGACGGGTTCTTTGAGCGTGAGGCCTTTGGGGGAGGCCAAGATGTAGGCGCCTTTGGTGAGGCAATGTTGTATGATGTAAGGGCCATGCCATAGTGACTCAAATTTTCCGTGGCCAAAGGTATCATGAGCGATATCATAGGCTAGGACAAGGTTGCCTTCGCGAAATGATCGAAGGTTGACATGGCGATCGAAGGTAGCTTTGGATCATTTTTTAGCTGCCTCGTTGTTCTGTAATGAGGATCGACGATCTTCATCCAGAGACTCCAAGTTCAGCAAGCGTTGCTCCAGTGGAGCAGTGTCAGGTAAAAGCTCAATGGTGGTGCGAAGGGTGGAAATTTTGCACTCGATGGGAAGAGTTGCCTCGACCCCGTGGACTAAGTGAAATGGCGTGAAACCCGTGGCAGTCTTCACTGCCGTTCGATAAGCCCATAGTGTGGAAAATAACATATGATGGCAATTGGTTTTATGTTTATTGACCGTGCACTGTAACATGGTCTTGAGGACTTTGTTGACTGCCTCGACCTGTCCGTTGGAATGCGGGTAGTATGGTGAGGCGAACTCGAAGAGAAGCCTAACCGAGATGAGAGTTCAACGAATATCTCATTCTCGAAATGTTTCCCATGATCGGAGACCAGCTGGAGTGGTACTCCGAAACGGGATATGACGTGGTTGAAGAAAAAACGCGTTGCAGTGTCAGCGGTGTTGTTGAAGGTGGGCATAGCTTCAGCCCATTTAGTGAAGTAATCGACAGCGACAACAATGTATTTGTGACCATTGCTGGAGGGGGGATTACAAGTCATAAAGTCAATGCCCCATTTACAAAAGGGTCCTGCAGTAATGACAGGGTGAATAAGAGCGGGGGGAGCGCGGGCCTTGTTGGCATAGAGCTGACATTGCTCACATCGTTTCACGGCATGGATGCAATCGTGGAACAAGGTAGGCCAAAAGTAACTGGCCCAGATGATCTTCTGAGCCGTGGATATACCTGAAAGATGGCCTCCACATGCGCCGCTATGGTAGTCGTTTAAGACTCGGTCAGCCTCGTCAATAGTCAGGCAACGACAGAGGATGGTGTCAACGCCCCGCCGATATAGGATGTCTCCAATGAGGAGATAGCGGGGGGCCTGATGGCGAATGCGCCGACGATCATCTTGTGATAGGTGGTTACCAAACTTTTGAGTTCGTAGGTAGACGAGGAGGTCTCCATACCAAGGATCATCAGAAGCGATGTAAAAGAGATGTTCGTCGGGAAAGTCCGTATTGACGGGTGCATTGGGTGCGTCGGAGGGAAGGGCCATGACAAGTTCGGCAAGAACGAGGGCCTTCTTACTCTTTCGTGTCAAGAACTCGAGGTCGTATTCCCGAAGGATAATGATCCATCGAGCGAATTTGCCATTAACTTGACGACGACTGAGAAAATATTGCATAGGGTTGGAATCTGCGACAACCTTGGTGGTACGAAGCAGAATGTAATGGTGCAGTTTCTGGACTGCGAGGACAACGGCAAGAGCGATTTTCTCTTCATGTTTGTATTTCAGGGGTGGTCCTGAAAGATTCTTACTGACGTAGTAAATGACGTCTTCACGATTGTCATCTCCGAGCTGGACGAGGACGCCGGCTACTGATACAGCTGATGCTGATACGTAGAGAATGTAGTCGCGATTGTAATCAGGTGCACTAATCAAAGGTGCATTTGAAAGTGCTGTTTTGAGGTCGTCAAACGACTGTTGGGCATAATCGTCCCAATGAAAAGGGATGTCGTGACGCAGTAAGCGAAGGAAACCATGTGCACGTATGGCGTAATCAAGAACAAAGCGCCTGAGGAAGTTGGCTTTGCCCTGTAGACTCTGTAGCTGTCGTAAATTCCTAGGAGGAGGAAGTTCGGTGATGGCTTGGACTTTGAGGGGGTCTACGGTGATACCGCTTTGCGAAACGATGAAACCAAGGAGGCACCCTGTGGTGACACGGAACACACACTTGAGAGGGTTCAAGAAAATGTTATACTGATGACACCGTTGAAAGATAATTCGTAAATCATCGATGTGTTGGGTACGTTTCTTAGATCGAGCGGTGAGGTCGTCCAAGTATGCGAGGATGATTGCAGCTAGATCATGAAAGATGTATGTCATCACGCGCTGGAAAGTTGCGCCGGCGTTTTTGAGGCTGAAGGGCATGACACGGTATGCAAACGTACCCCACGGGGTAATGAATGTGGTTTTGTATTGATCGGCAAGGTGAATCTGAATCTGGTTATAGCCAGAGAATCCGTCCATGAACGAAAGAGCCTCGTGGCCGATGCAGTCATCGATAATTTGATCGATGAAAGGCGTTGGAAAGTTGTCTTTGGGACATGCATTGTTGAGATCGTGAAAGTCGGTGCAGACGCGAATAGAGCCCTGTTTTTTGTCAACGGGTACAGGGTTAGAAACCCACGAAGTGTAAGCGATAGGATAAATAAATCTGGCCGTACGTAATTTGTCAATTTCGGCTTTGATAGCCGAGGCCTTGGCTGGGTGAAGTGGTCGTTGTTTCTGGCGAACGGGTGTGATGTCCGGCCAGGTGTCGATGCGATGTTCGAAAATAGATGGGTCTAGGCCAGGCATTTCTGTGTATGACCAGGCGAAGATATCCCTAAATTCCTGGAAGAGGGCTTTGTATGCAATGATTTCCTCAGGAGTACAAGTTGCTCCAATGATGATTTCTTCGACGATTCCTGGTTTAATGGAAATGTCGATTTTGATGGTGGGGGAAATGTTAGCCAAGTTACCTTCTTTGAAAGCGTCAGGTGCAGGAATGGGGTTGTTGAACCAATCGACCGTTCCTGAGGGGATAAAGTCTTTGGTTTCGACCGCGAAAATGGGATTGTGGCTAGGAGGCATGAGGGCTTCCTGCGGAAGGAAGAGTGCACGATGATGTAGTGCGTCCCAAGGAGAATCTGGGCATTGTAGCTCTTCCAATATTTCTTCGTCGCATTGGAAAGGACGGGAATATAATGGATCATGAGGAGTGATCTCAGTGACAGTGTGGTTGCCCCCTGCTAAGGGAACAGAGGGGGTAATGCTGAAAGAGGGTGAGGGTTCACTTGACATAAACCAGATATTGAAGGACTGAGGAGTACCTGCGGTGGTTGGGTGTAGAGTCTCCGAAGAGGAACGCGCAGGAGAGTTAGGTGGGTTATGGGGTAAGTATTCGGATACGTCATCTAAGAACCATGGAGGCATAGGGACTGCCTCGGGCTCGGGAGAAATGACATGTAGATTCGCCAGTGGTGAGGTAAGATCAATTACCTCTGCTGCGGGTTGGTGCCGCAGGGCCAACTGACAGCGCCGATATTCGATGATCATCGGACACTGGTATGTAAAATGAGCCAGTGAATTGCAAAGAGAGCAAGGGCATCTCATGCGTTCATTGACGGAAGTAGTGACATAGCGAATGTCATTGATAGGTGTTGTGGACGATGTAGCAGGGCGTGGGTTGTTCTGAAAGTCGCAGCTGGCGATGGCTAATGCCTGCCGAAAATGAGGCAGTGATGGACAATGATGGGTGTAATGGCCATACTCAGAACAGATGGCACACGCGAATTTCGTCTTCAACCCTTTACTACTGGAAGTTTGAGTGGTAGCAGTAGTAATGGGTAGTGGGGGGGTGGGATTGGGGGAAATCAAATTCCGTAATTCCGGTAGTGATGGGCAGTTGTTGGTTTGGTGGCCCTCTTTGTCACACAACATGCATGGTGGGGAGATGCGCGGAGGAAGTGGAGTTGTGGGCTCCTTTGTTTTTCTCCTGCCCCCAGCTGTAGCAGGGGGGGTAGGGAGTATAGGGGTGTTGAGGGTAGTGGGGGTGAGGACAGGAATCGGAGTCCTACCTGTGGGTGAGGGACCATCTCAGGTGGATGTAAGTACCACACTGGGATTTCTAACACCATATTGGGAAGTGTGAGCGTTGCATCTAGCTGGAAAGATTCTACACCGGGGGGTGGGTAAAAGAAGGGAATTTGAGTGAGGGGTCGGGGAAATGTCTCCCAAAGGGGATTAGGCCTTTGAGGAGGTGTGGATTCGTGGACTGTGGGGGTCGACGAGTTTGCAGGAGGCTCCTGTGGGAGTGGTGTTGCGACTGGTGAGACGTCAGGGATGACTGAAGCCTCCTGAGGAGGATGAGTATCCTCCTGGAGAGTTTCTTTAG